>OX456489.1:10122175-10722175 GCA_949748235.1 Platypus cylindrus | reverse complement strand
CGATTTTATTTTCAATTTTCCAATTACGGTAATTGTTTCAAATAATAATTACAGGTGTTGAATATTTATGCAAAAATGATTAATATCGTAAAAGTATAGAGGAAGATAGACTTAAATAGAATTCACTTTCATTCTTTTAATTCGATATGTTTAACATATTTAACTGATATGATTGGTGAGTTTTCGTCTCGTTTTTATATGTATGCAACAGAAACAACTATACTTTCAATTGAAACGCTGGTATACTTACTTTTAATTGATAAATCAAATCAAATCTGTCAACAAAATAGCCGAAATAAAGAAATTTCGTACAGTTGTACGAAATTATGTAAGTAAAATTGATTCATATTATTAAATATTAAACAAATCCTGAACGACCAAGAAAAAATATTTACTCTGCTATAGCGCTGCATTTCGTTACCAATTTGAACACATCAAATTTTACATTGATTTAATGTAAACAAATTTCTCTAAATCATAATTATAATATTGGTATACTGTTTTTCACCAAGTAGGACGTAAAATCACATCCTTATACATTTAACTCTGTATGTGAATATTTAAAATAATTATTACTCAATTATTATTCCTCTAATGCTATTCCTCGAATTGCTTAATGAGTTATTTTCTACTTATCTAGATCCCTAGATATTTATATATAATTATTATTAGGCTTATTACATACATAGGTACACACACACACACATACACATTAAAAAAATGCTTTGACGTAGAATCAACGTGGTTTGGCAGGCCAGACTGCACGACGACGCTCTTTATTATTATTATTATTATTATTATTACTAGCATTAGAATTATACTAGAATACTATTAGTTTGTTGTTATTGCTATTATTATTATTATTATTGTTATTATTATTATTATTATTGCGAAGGCAAAAAGCCAAGGTTAAAATTAATTATGATTCCATAAGACTATCAGGAAACACACATGCAAATGATCATGTTAATTCGATGAATATCTTTGCATTGAATCTATGTATGTTGTTGTTGTGTATATGTGTGTGTGTATAGTGTGGTGTCTTTTTTTTTAACATTATTTTAGATGTTTATGCTTTTTTTCACATTTATTATATTCGTAAATTTACGTGGAGAACGATGACAGATAGTTCAACCACTAATTATTAAATCAAATGAAAAAACAAGATCAAAAAGATTTCAGTAGATAATTTTGTCAACAATTTGAAATTATGTACATAATAAATTTAGATATGACAACTGGATGTGTGTGTAGTAGTAGTAGTAGAATAGAAATTTGAAAGTTTAATTATTAAAAAAATTCCAGCTAAATTAGCGAAAAAAAAATAGTCATAATTAGCGTCATAAGCAATAACAATAGGATGCATTAACATTCATTTGGATCATTAGTACCTATAGTATGTTAAACAAACAACAATGTTATGTATTTAGAATAAATTAATTAATTATAATATTACAATGTAGGAATCTATTATTTGCAAATACTAAACGGGGCTGAGGGCAGCGCTCTGCAAATCGTACTTTTAATTCTACTTCTCTGATGCCAACGAAATGATGCTTCAACATAGCAAAGTGCAAAGTCTGATTGGTCATTATAGAAAAATTATCAAAAAATAATCTGGGCCCATAGAATGAAATCCAATATCTAATAAGAAAATAAAAACGTTACAATTTTTCTGACTAATAAAATTAACCCAAATACTTGGAATTATTATCATTGTTCAGCCACTCAAGTAGGTATCCTTTGTCATTGTGTGAACACTAATAATAGCAAATAATTATAATTAATCCTAATATATACAGCAGAGATTAAAATACTGATAAATTTAGAAGATTTAAGGGACATAAAATAAGTCTTTGTTCATATTCTCTATTACGCAGTTTAAATATGAGGTATAATGAAATAGATGAAGAGAATTGCAGTAGATGCATGGAGTATGAGTACATGTGTATCATTTATTTATTTATTTTTTCTTTTCTTATTATTATCATTATTAGTATAGTATTATGTATTATAAAGCAAACACGTACATAGTGAAACACTTGTATATTTGGCATTTGTCCAAAGAACAAACTACGCAGTTAGAATTCTATAATTTGAACCTATTTTTGCAGATAAACTGTTTGCAAGAACAAAAGAGTAAACATTAGATAAGCGTATTATTCTTATGTGTGATAGATGCAACTGCTTTTTTTAAATCATGACCTCTATCGAAAATAGATTTGGTTAAATTTTTTTTTCTATTTTCTGTACATCGGGTACGCATTATTATTGTTTTATCTTTATAGGAAATTATAGTAGTAGCCGGTTATAACGTGTAAATCGAGAACGAAACGAATTCAAATTTAATTTATCGTTTTACGTTGACCTTCTATTTCTATCTCCCTATATATGTAATAATAATAATAGTAATCATAATGTATGTATCACATCACGTTCATAATAAATGACAAAGAACATCAAACACATACATATGTACATAAGTCCAGATGGAAAAAATTATGGCGTAATTTAAGTACTGCTACTTTTATAAATTTTATTTCGCCGTATTTGTATAGATTAACAATAAATTGATAATAATATTGTTACCGTCATTTCTATTCTTCATTTTTAACTCTATTCCAATTTCAATGCATTTATTTCTGAGACGTATTGCGAAAAGATAATAAACTTTATTATGAAATGGAATGAACAATTGATGGTGTTTATGTTAAAGATAAATAAATAGAAATTAAATAGAAAAAAACAATATAGGTAAAAATACAAATAAATAAATAAACGAGAGAACAAATTAACTATAATTTGGTCTTTTAATATGTTTTAATTGAATAATATACATAAGTATATATTCTACAATCTACTTGTATATTATATAAAGTATTCAATTGGATCAGTACTAATTATGTTCTTGACATTTTGGTGCCACATCTGTTTCAAATAATTAACTTATTAACCATTTTTTTTTATGTGACATCCAGTGGCAGAACGAGTAGGGATTTTTGCTACTTGTTTGATAGACACAATTTAAATTCTTTCAATATTTTCGCCAAATATCTCTATGTATTTCCATAAAATGTGGATAATTCGGTAGATATGTTGTTCATATTTCAAATTGATATTAAAATGGATGCATCTGATTAAAATTTAAATTTAATGCGATCATAAAGTAGAAACTTTATTGGGAAACTACTAGGCGAATATATTATAATCTCACAGTGGAAGATGCATATAATTTCGTGTTCACGTCAAAATCTGCCAACTAGGAAACAGTATAATTTCTAGAATATTCTAATTTTATGGAAATCAAATCGCTTTTTAATAGCTATCGAGTTTAAGGGATATTTGATAATGTTCCGTCTCTCTATCTCTCTCTCTTCGCCTCCCGTTCTTTCTTTATCTTCATCTTATTAAGTCAGTTATTTTGGGATTTTAATTTTTGCAAGCGTCCTTCTTTTCTCTATTTTTAATTAGATTAAGACATTTGGGAATTTCAATTCTAATAGTGGAAGAACAATGAAATTATGGTAAACTTTTGGAATATTTTTAAGGTTAATTACTTTATAAGGAACAGCTTCAATTGAAGATAAATTGAGATTTTATAACCATAACAGAACGTAAGTTAATATTTGAAAGTGCATTAAGATGTATGTAGGAAAAAATTGAATCGGGCAATTAAAACAAATAAATTTTCCTTAACATCGCAATTAATGTTATGGAAAATATTTAATTGAAGCAATATTCTAGAATTGCACATGAGCTACATGAAATTTCATATCTTTCTACAACATATTTTCAAATTTATATAAGTGTTTTTATTGGAGTTATAAATTAGATGAGAAAATTTAGTTTATATACATGCCACAGGAAATTTCTGCTCATTTTAAAATATTTCGAAAAAAATAAAATAAAATAGAGTGGAGACATTTTCGTATTCACCAAACGGTTCTCGTTCATGTATTATGATGGCAAGTAAAGAATTTATCGGCCTTTTAGAAATTATGTCCTGGCAGCAGTGTCGCGCATCTGCATGCCCTTTAATAGGCCTGAACTAGATTTATTCGGCCATAAAAGTAATTCTTTTATCCATATACCGGGGAACTTAATTCCAGGGTTTCTTAGATTTAAAATCCTACGCAATATCCGCATCCATTCATTTTACGAGACGTGCTTCTCCTATCTGTAAACCCAAAGGATAAGTTAAGGTAATAGGAAAATAAGAAGTAAATTGTTCGTCTTTTTCTCTGTTTTTTTTCTTGGTTCAATTTTTTTTTGTGGTGTATTTCTTTGAAAATTCTAAATTAGATTCTTAGATGACGGCGAGGCAGAAAACGGGAAAAGGGTCGCTGTTTATTTTGTTTAAATAATAGAATAGCGGTGGATAAAAATTTTTATTATGGAAAACATAGGAACAACAACATCCACTAAGAACAAAACAACAGACTCTAAATAAGGTTTATTATGGCAAGCCGTACAATTTACGTTGCGTCTGTTCTTTTTAACCAACCAACTAAATTTAAATGAAACAAAATTTGTTAGTTCCAGCGTATTATTAAATCCACCTTTATCTAATTATACTTTGAAACCTTTGATATTTAGCATGTATTTTATCAATGTAGTTTATTATGAAATAACCTTGACAATTTATAACATACACAACTTTTCATAAACATTTCATAATCAGCAGCAAACAAATGTTTACCAGCCTGCTTGGCTACACAACAGAGTATTTCATATGATCGTACGTTCGTTATCAAATCCCCAGTGGAGTACGTTATATTAATTATTTTCTGCATATACGTATAGCAATGTTGCAATTAGGACCATTTTCATAATAGAATGATAATTATTTAGAGTAGCACGTTATATTATAGTTAACTAACTGTGTTACGGTAAATCTATTTGAAGTCTGTCATTTTTGCTGACAATCAATGCAATTTACGAAAAATCATTTGTACGCAGCATCCTTTTTTGCTAAACACTGCTGTAGCAATTATTGTTATCTAATTTAATAAATAAATAAAGAAAATCATTGTTTATATACATACATACATATGTAATTATAATGTGCTACGCGAAACTTGATATATTCTATTTTGATTGATGGATAACAGTAGTTTTGTGAGATCATTTCTATTCATATAATCATATTATTAAATAACTATACGAAAATTCTATGTATTAATTTTCGTATAATAATAATGAATAACAACATGCAGCTATTATATCTAAATTTTGTCTAGATGCGTCAATCAAATTTTTATTTTATTATTTTTTTTGCCACGCGAGTCAAAGAAAACCCATGCAGCCGGATTTGCCAACTAATTGCCTATCTAATTATATAACATTTATTTTTTATATGCTGTTAATTTATAATTGTTTCATTCCGAAATAATTATGTACAGGTCTTAACATCAACTATAGTATACATACATAACATAATTGTACTATATTCGAATACTATTTTTACATAACAACAATAATAATAATCTGTGTCTGGATGGATAATTTTCTATTCACCTCCTCCAGCTACATGCTACATTCATTTTCAGTTCGTTTCGTCCATAATTTTGCCTTGTTGTTTATGCAAAGAAGAAAAAGTGCGGCAACACAAATTGCTGATTAACTCGATGTTTTGTATGGCAATTTCGTTTATTTTTTTTTTTTTGCCATTTGTTTCTTTTAGCTGTAGTAGTCGAATCACAAATTGTAAAAATGTTCCTGCAGGCGTTGAAATGTAATAAGTATACACTATATGATAAGTAGGTTCTATGATGAAGAAGGAAGTTTTCTAATTTTTAAATATCTCGATCTGTTCATTCCCCATCCCTATCTATCGATACGTATAAATAAATAAATAAAGATAATAGATTACAGTATAGAAAGATATTCAATGTGTGTATTTAACTTTTCAAATAATTGTTTTCATTCTGATTTCTCTCTTTAATATTAAATATATCATTCTATATTGTGGAAGATGATGAAAAAAGGAAATAAACCGAGGCTGAGTATAAAATGACTAGAAGCGATTGTTTAAAGTCCATCAATTTGGGTTTCTATACTTACACAGTATATTCTACAACAAAACGTATATTATACATACTACATAGCATACATATTGAAAATGCCCAAAAGGCATACGGAAATTGACCGTTGATATCCTTAAACAACGATTATATAAAGGGATAATACATTTTCTCTTTCTCTGTTCCTCTTTGACATTCGTTCTCTCTCAAACCAAACGCTCCTGGAGCAAGCGAATACATATTGGATGTATTGAGAGCGTGTTTTGCACTTTGGGGAGGAAAAATATGAAACACCAGTAAAATTTATTGCTTTCTCGATAAAAATTTTATAGGTAGAATTATTACGTTGTAAGAGAATTTATGCTACTGAAAGTAAACTGGCAATTTCATTAATAATTAGAACATGGTCATAATTAAAATGAAAAATAAAAATAATAAAATGAATTGTAGATGGATTATACTATATGTATAGTATAGCAGAAGCAAAGGAAATACTGAAATTTACGGCAATGTTATCGTTGTAAAATCTATTAAAAATCAACTCTCTGTAATTGTAATTTCGTTGCCTGTTTTTTAAAATCATTTCCTTTTAATTACCGACTAATTGCGAATTTTTAAAGTCATTTAAAAAATACAAATTTACGACCTAAAACAATTAAATTTCCTATTAAATTAAAACCCTAATAAAGTTACGTTACAAATTTTTTAAATTTGTTATAATCCCCCCATCACTCCATGCAGCAATGCACCAACCAGAAAAAAAGGTTAGATACTATTTCTATTTTCCCCTTCATTTTTCTTCATCTTTTTTCATTTTTTTTTTTTGTCCTTTATTTACCCTCTAAATTACTTATTCCTTTTCAATTCATTCTAATGTAAATCAATTTAAGCTTCAATGAATACCATAATCAGATTATTACATTTAGCTGCTACTGCTTAGAAATGATGTTGAAGCGAAATATCAAAACACATAATGAGGAAAAAGCAACGAGGTCTGGCTTTACATAAATAAATATACATACATACATACATACATGTATTTACGTCGTATATGTACGTACGGAGATGCGATTTATATTATTAAAGACACGCGCCTTTGAAAAGAGAGATGATGTTTGCATACGGGCTTTACATCACTGGTACATATACACATACTATACTCCATCCATACTGTGTGTAGTGTACGTATAGACAAGCAAGCATACATTTCAAAAGGAATGAAAGTTTTTGGTATTAAGTTTTCAGTGGTAATGTAACACCCTCAATGAATAGATAAAGCACTCTATCTATATTCATTCATATATATATATATATGTATGTACACACAGCGAATATGTGCATACATATCATAAAAGTAAATACGATTCGAAAATTAAATTATAAATGCAAAATTTAATAAATAACATAATAAGCTACTTATGTCAGTATTTATGTATGTATTTCTAAATCTATAGGGTGATAGTGAACAGTTGTTTCAATTTTGAATAGTTGAAATTATATTCTAAAGAAACATTCAAGTTATTCGCATATTTTCCAGCTCTTATTATAGCTATATGTAATTGTGTGGAAGGTGGTCATTGTCTCTCTCCCTCTATGAATAACTTTGTTATTTGTATAATTAGAAAATCACCACTTTGACGTGTATTACAAAAAATCGAACATTTTAACCCATAGATCCTTCATGTATACTATAATAAATTAAACTAAAATTGAATTGATTGGCAATTTAACTAAGTATATTGCAAATACATTTTCATCACCATCAACAAATTTTTCATCATCACGTCAAATACATTTTACCACCCATCCAATTAAATGGGGGGGAAAGGTGACAATTTAGCACAGTCGGTATATTAGCATAGACATACTATGGTGCATGCCATGGTACATTGAAGGATTTTTAATTACCATTTACATACCTGCTATTATTATATTGGATGGTGCGTTAATCTCTTGAAGCAGTAATTAAATGTTAATGTCACGTTAATAATAATTAACTAGGAACGTGACATGCTAGATTAGCTTTGTATTTACTTACGGTTCGTACTACATACTAACTCTTATACGAAATTATTATTTATTTCTCTTACGAATAGAATAATTAGGTATTATATACTATGTATAGGCATGGAAGAGGGAAATTAAAATGTCGTCGTATTGCAAATGGGATAAAGCATACATAATACATATTTAATTAACACACTATAGGATTTGTTGAATGATATTAAGAATAAATTCTATTTTATTAGCAATCAAAATGTAATTATCTATTATGCGAAGGAAAATCTAGAGTGATAAAACCACTTAATTAATACCTAATTAAAATGCCCATTAGTAAATCATAGTTATTAATTATGAACATCTCCTGATGCATGCAACGAACCGAGATATAGATGATTGTATGTGAAGTGGTAAATTTGATTCTAATTTACCATCACCATCACCACCACCACCACCACTAGGCTTCACCTCTATAATATTCGCCATGGTATTGTTAATAATTGAAGCAACAATCGAGCAACCCTTAATTCGATGTATTGTATAGTCGAATTGAATTGTTAGTATGGTAATTAAATATTAAATATAACTTGGCATATTCAATTCTAAAATTTGTAGCTGACAATTTTCGTTAAGTGCAGAGGAAAATGATTCAAATATCTGTCCAAATGACTATTGTACGTAAATTGTTCATTGTCTATTATGTGTCTAAATGGATTCATATTTTTTTTGCTATAATTAAATATTTACACGTAAATTAGTTTTTCAGCGATTTGTATATCTACATACATTGTGTGTATCATTAAATATGCAATTAATGTTACTCACTTTTCTGTACTTACAGTTATAATCAGTAGAAAATTATATTTATTATTCCCCACGTGTCTTATTTCTCTTCTTCTATGTCTACTTATTTCTATAATACTCATTTTCTCTTTCTCTCTCGTACTTTTTCCTTCCTTTTTTTTTCATTCTATACAGAGAAATAGACAATTAAATTGAATTTACTGGAAATACAGACCGTCTCATCATGGCAATTTCAACAACTAAAAATTTTTATCTGGGAAATAAATATACGTATACGTAAAGTGTATGTGTGTGTGTGTGTGTGTGTGTGTGTGTGTATGTCATTAAATTTACGGTCCAGTAATCAGAATTACTGTCTATTTTTGTTTTTTTTTTTTGCAGCAGCAGCAGCATCGGCAATTTTACTAAATTAAAAACAATAATAATAATAATAAAATAGGAAATTTAGGAACGTTATTGACAATAATTAGTGTATGTATTTATTTAGCGAAAGCTATAACAATTTAATGGATGTAATGTAATGTAATAACGAAATATAATGTATATATAGTTAATTCATTGATTTTTGATAGGTGCGTCCATTAGTAACATGAACATATTTTTTTTATCTGCTCGTTGTATGCACTTTAAGCTAAATAACTAATTTTTACATATCCACTTAAGTGTTCTGTTTCCATTAACTTGAGGTAATTTAATTAAACACTGTAGCCTCCGTTTATTCTACATACACACTATACATAACATGTATGCATTAATGCTGTTTATTAGAGTGGGTGTTCAATTATACAATGTAATTGACATTAAGTTGCATGCTGAATTGTAAGTGGAATTGTAGTAAATTAACAATATTTATACAAAAATTAGAATCTTATGACGATTCGGTAATAAATCACACTGAGCATGTATCCTAGTTTCCCTAAAAAGAGTTATATCTTTGAAAGAGGTTGCTATAAAGAGAAATAGGAAGAAAAAAAATATTATAACTACGATTATTCCTACAATGCATTGATAGAACAAGGCTAATTCTATAAAAAGTTTTAACTATAAATCTTTTAGTTAAATGTTCATACAAGGTAAAATACCATTTACTGAAGTAGAGAAACATCAAAGGAATATTATTATTTTCTTATTTTTCTTATTACTATACAACAATTTGTAGTTGATGTATTTTAAAATAAATCTTCGCAAATCTCATGTGTAATCAATTAAATACCGATTTTATTTGAAATTAATTTAATAAATGAATAATTATTTATCTTTATCGATAGTGCGTGTTTAACTTAATTCTGAAGAGCAACATAAAAGAAAAACTTACAATTTATCCCACCCCCAAAAAAACAAAAAATAAATTCTCAATTACTTTGTTTCCTTTTACAATTCATTAATTTCAATTCCAATGTGTCTCTTTTCCATTGTTTAACAAACACACACATACATACCTACTTAAACAACCGAAAATAAATAAACAAAATACTCGTAGCTAACTAACATATATTACAGTAACATTCTTTCATGTCATGGGAACTGATTCTGAAAATAACTTGCCTGAAAAATAATTGCCTGTTTGCTTGTCAATATATATTTCTTTCTTTCTTCTATGTAGCAGGAGTTGGATTACTTATTATTTTACTACTAGTATAGCAGGATGCAATAATAGAGGGGGAGTCAATTCCAGACAGAGAGCTTTCCTTACCATCCATGGTATACATATATTCCGCATTCTTAGTTGTATGTTATTACAATTAAAATTCCACTTTGATTGGTTTAGGTGCCAGTTGACGTTGAAAAAGAAAAAAGGGGTTGTTGTTCTGATAGATAAATAGATTCAATTAGGGAATTTTTCGGATAACCAAAGAGTTAAGGATAAAAGGGGGATTATTACTTATTTTTCGATTGATGGAAGTTTACTAGAAATGTCTATGGAAAATAAATAATTGGCAAAGCTGTTTGATGTTTGGCATCATAAGAGATTAGAGTTTTCCTGATAGTTATAAGCAACAAATAAAAATGAAAACTAATTGATTATTAGCTTTCCACTATTAATATATATCAATTGTATGTTGAATAGTATAATGAACAATAATTATTCAATTTATGTACATCAGTATCACTATTATGATATAAGTTTAATTTTAGAATCAGATCAGTACGTGCGCGCCTTCACCATTTTATCATGAAAATGTTTAGCTAAATCCGATTTGTTTCTTTTTCGATTTTATTCTCTTTTTAATTGAACTTTTATGTTATTTGTTTAAAATCCTTTTTTTTATCATTAAATTTGTACAGCATTATACGACTCATGTAAATTTTATTACATTTTCTATGTAATTTAGTGGAATGGAAATCACCAATAATTTATTAAAGATTTGTTTAAAATTTATATAGTGATGATAATAATAATAATTATTATACTCGTTCCATATTAATAATTAAATTAAATGTCGAATCGGGAATGTATGATAATTCCATTATATTAAATTATACTAGAGTAAATAGTGTCATAAAATTTTGTATAAATAATTAATTTTATAATTAATTAGAATCGATTTATCCATTTTTACATATTAAATTGGTGAATGTCATTATAAATTTGTAAATGGCTATTGAAGTTTTAAATTAATTTCAATATTTAAATAAAACTTTTAGTAATTCTAATAATTGCCTGTCAAATTGACAAAGTTCAGCTAATATTCGAACTAAAGTTTTGTCTAAATTTCAAACAATAAACGACGAATACTTTTAACCCATTTATTATTATGCTTCAATCATTTAATATTAATTTCGTTGAATACATTTTAGCTAAAATTAGCTTTGCATATACATATGTAGTGTATGTGCACCACTACTTTCGTATTATTACTCATGATGAAATCAAAAACAACTAGAAATTTAAAAAAAAAAAGAAGGAAAATGGCTGCAATAATTCTTATTCACACGCAAAACCTTCATATATCTTCTAATATTAGAGCTTATTAGGTTTGCAAGGCTATTCAGCTCTAATCAAAAAACCTCCCTCTAACTGTGCGCGACAGATCGTTTTCACGCTAAGTACTAAATTAATTTGCAATAAAATTATACGTGGATGGTAGGTTCATGAATATTTTAATGGCATAAATTAGGAGGTAATTTTGCCTCAATTATATACACATATTATACGTGTATAAGTACGTTCGATGTACATGTACGTATGTACGTATGGAAAAGGATATTAGAGGGAGAGAGAGAAAGAGAGAGTGAGAGAAATGAGCATTTTTGAAAAATCAGTAGTAATTTAAGTAAAATTATTCACTAAATTAACAACAAAATAATATCGAGTAATGAAAAGGAAATTAATGTTTGTAATCATGACAGTTAATATGTCAAGAAATTTAGATTAAAATCATGAAGTGAATACATAAAGATTTATAGTAATTTTTTACCCTACTGACTGAACTTATCAAGTTTCCTGTTATTTACTGTTCTAGAAGAGAAACTAATATCAGTGTATTAAATGGAAAAAGACATAAACATTACTAACGTTTTCATAGACGGGGTTAATATTACAAGAATGCACGCAGTGGTAAAAAAACATTTTTTTCATAAATTGTTGTTTGTCAGAGAGAATGATAAGATTTGAATAAATTCCAATAACCCTATAGACATTGTCATTCTCTAACATTCACTTACTATTTACTTGATAGTTACAGTTGATACGATAATTAATTTCGAACAACTCCAGGTGCAACTAAATAAATACATGAAAAAAACAAAACAATTCCAAATTGATGGAAATCACTTTAAATTTAAACAATATAAAATGATTTACAAAATGCATCCGCTGCAACATATACTATACTATACACAATAATATTATTGTATTGCACATATATCTATATACAATAATATACAATTAATTCACCATTCCCTTTGATATGTGTTTCATCCCCTAAAGGTTATACCGGTCAGTTGCACATGTCTCTACTGTTATTATATTACATAATACCTCATTACGGTTGTAATAATTATTGTAGGATACGTTAATACGTAACATATTATGTACGTTAGACTGGTTCTGTTGTTGTGTGTGTGGAAACCCCAAGTAGAATTGGCATTAGGTACTCACTCACTCACTCACTCAGTCATTCAGTCTACAATGTGTACACCCAAGCAAGATCTCAAATTAATCTAAGGATTAAGCTAGGGAGAGAGAGAGAAAGAGAAAGAGAGAGACAATTATGTAATTGGAATCAATAATGGTTGATTGATTTATATAATGTGTATGTGTGCGTATGAATGTATGGCTGCCGCAGATTATTATTATTATTATTATTATGCTGGTTGGTTTTAGGTTTTTGTTTCATTATTATTCAAAATGTAATTAATACACACTAAGTACTTATACTTGAAATTTGATCGCCTATTATATGTAAACTACCGTTTATTCGGTTTAAGTATCTATTCATTGAGAATTCTCCACCCCTATTATCAATTTAGACAAAATATTTGTTTATTGTAAACATTTCTTTGTAGCATGTTTTTTGTTTTTTGCCTTTCATTTTAATTTAATGCAATTAGTTTTGTTAAGTGTATATTCAGTATGAAAGTTTCGTGTCTGAAAAAGAAGTCACGTGAAATGAAAATTATTATACGTTAATTATTTATTTTTTTTTTCTTTTAGCTTCAATTACTCGTTGGGTGAACAATAAAAATGGTAAAGAAAAAGGTGTACAGCATTTCGCAATAACACTTGCATGCGTTAGTAACATCTTTCTATACCTGTAGCACCTAAACAGGAAACAGCATGGAATGGCTAAAGTTGTATAAAGATACGTAACGTACATATGCATCAACTATACGCTACATACATAATATGTAAGAAGCGATTGCAAGTAATCACGTAGAAATGACATAATTTACACTGTGAAGTAATTACTTACAAAATGTTGTTACTTTGCTCTAGAATGTGTCGGTCGACGAATTAGTACACGGTCAGTGATCACTGGAAAATATCAACCTTTTGCCGGGATACGAGAGAGGGACGAGTGGTGGTGGACAAGTTAAGGCCATAAATTGCGCCTCCGAAAGTAACAAACTTGATTAAGAAAACTGCAAACTGGCAGACGCTGAGTGTTCGTCCAGCCAATTGCCATATTCATTCATTCATCCATCTAGCCAGCCAGATAGAGTAGAGAACGGAGCAGAGTAGAGTAGAGTAGTGGAGTAACTCGGCTTGCAATACACACACACACACACAAAGACATATATATATATATATATGTAGCAGTTAAGTGGACAAGGACGGTTAATTCGGTTAAACCGAATTTCATTTTAAACTTTTTAGTTTCCACTTATTTGTCAGCTCAGGGATTTATTGAATTTCGTCCAAATTTTAGCATATAAATTGGATAAAATTTGTCTACAGTCTACTACCAGATGCTGTTCTTTTTACTCAATTTTAGTAATTAATTTATAGCCCAGAGAGCGGCTACTAGGGAAGTAAATTGTTTCTATTTATTTTCGTTTTTCTGCAATATTGAACCTATATTATAACGGAAAAAAATTCTTTATCAAAACTAATGAGTGTGTTTATATAAAAAGAAGCAGAAAAATATAATAATAAGAATGGTTCTCAAAAGAGAGAACACGATAATATAATAGTATCGTTATCAGAAAGTGATTCAATTTACTTATGGATTTTTTTTTTCTTAAGCAACATCATTATGGGCTTTTTATATAGAAAAAAATAACGCAATTTAGAAAATAAATTAGAGTAAAGATCAGCCCTATAAACTACATTATATTAGCTATCGACCAGTAAAAGCTGTTTGACTGATGAGCTTGGCCGTTCCCTAGATGGCTTTCGGCGGTTTTTACGACAAAACTTTTTTACGCTCCCATCTGATTCGATGAAATATTGAAGCATTAGTAAATTATGTGTGTAAAGATCAACAATGGTCCAAAAAAAGGTTTAAAAAATGAGCTCAATTTATTTATTGAAATAAAACGTCGCATCGGCCAGTACCCGATATTCTAGTCCTTGTCCAATGTCCCCATGTTAGATTTTTCTATTGTGGCCACACTAGTGAAATATATAGATATGGTGAATTGACGGGATATTCATTTGTTCAGTTTGCAAAATTTATTGCTTTATATCATTTGTCGATAAAGAATAGTATAGGAAAAATAAAATGTCGAATTCACCATTTCATACTGCATTCGTACAAACTATACTATTATAGTATTGAAACACACACACACACACACATACCGATAATAGAAAACAAATTGCCTGTTATTTTACAAAAAGTAGAAAATTGAAAAATCACTTTACGATCAGAATTGCAACATTCATTCATTTCTTTCTCGAAAAACTTAATTCAGATAAAAAAAACGATACTACTGCTTGAAAAATCTATTCCGGAAAATAATCGTAAACATTCGAATCAACTTTTAAAGAAACTGACTGTCATATTTTTTTAAACTATGATAACTGACTTTCATTTATTATTATTGCTTTTTTTTTTCTTTGTTGATTGATTAATGATTTAGTTTCCGTTTCTCTTCTTTGCCCGACAGGCTGATTTTTATCAGAATCTTTAATTTATTTTCAAAATATATATCAAGATGTACTGCTCATATTTGTACAGTTTGAAAATTAATTTTTAAACCATTGCAGCACAAGGATTAAATTATAACTGTTGTGATTACTTTACAAAAAAAAAACGCATAAAATTAATACATAATTTAATAACATAAAAGGCAAAACTTTCAACAACTAACTAAAAACAAAATGAACGACTACTGAAAGCTGATTTATATCTTTTAATTAGGAATTCAGTAGTTTGGACTTTGAGAATTTTGATAAAGTTCTGTTAAATTTACTGGGCTTTTGTAATCCTTCTCTTTTCTTTCTTTACTTGCAAGTGTTTTGCAACGAAAATTCCATTCTTGTTTTATCTTTAATTAAGCGCTCTTTTGTATTTTATTATCAACGTCCGCTTTTATCTATTTCTTTTCTTTTTATTTTGGTTCTTTTCTTTTTTCGAACAATTTTATTCAAGAAGACAACTATTGTGGAAACGCTGAATTCGTGTTAATAAATAATAATAGCGACAATGGAACTTGTTAATGGATTTTAAATAGATGAGTCGAAGAACAGTTCTTTTTTTGTTTTTAATATTTTAAGAAAAGAAAATGAAAACAAACAAAAGAGACTAAAAGCGTATAGTTTCTTAAAAAGGTATATTTCCTTTTATACATTTTTCCTTGATTTCTGATCGAGTAGATTTATATTGGAAAAACCTTGACTAATATACTTTGTTTCGTTTTATATGGAAAAATTTTGTTCTTCTCACAGTTAATTCTGTTATTATTTTACATGCAAATTTTTATTTCTCTTTTATTTTACTGCATTTAACTTTGGTTGTTTGTTGATCTCCTGAAATGATATTTTTGCACAAGCAGAATTTTAATATCTTTAATCTGTTCTTATTTATATTTTTATTCTTCTGTCATTCTTGACCTATTTTTTTATTATTTTTTTTTTTTTAGTTTTAATAATAACAATATTCTACACTGGTAATTGCATATCTAAAGGATTTAAGAATAAAATGTTTTTATTTAAATTTCCGTTGTTGTAAAAGTATGACAAAGCAATTTTAGATATTTCAAATGATTATTCAAATTTTTCGGTTTTACCCTTGACATACCTGTAGGTAATGTACATACATATTTATTTAAATCTTTAAATTGCTCGAAATCTATTTTGGGATTCGCCTTTCTTATATTTAGTAGATAATCTGAATTTATATTCAAATTTTCTTGGATTTTTTCTTCGAATGTGACTTGTAAAGTCACATTTTATCTAATTTTGGAAACTTAATTTTCCGAGTAATCATAATAATAATACAAGAAATAATTTTCCGAAATTGTAGCAAAAATTATTGGTGTGCCAGTTCGTGTAGTTTTTTTTCTTTTTTAATGGAAGGACAGACATCTCACACACAACTCTGTTGTGAATGAGGAAAACGATAAAAACTAATAGAGGGCAAAAAAAAGAGAAAAGTTTATATAGAGGGTTGGCCCGATTGGCCGAAGTAAAGTTTTTCATGAAACCCGACCAAATAAGTAACTATATATACACATATAAGCAGAAAAGTTTTTCACCATTATGGAAAAAAAGGGGAAAAGAATGAATGGAATTCATCCAAGTTTCGGCTAAAAAGAAAATGTTAAGCAAATAAGTATGGAAACGAAGTATTTTTAATATTATTTTCATCAGTTAAAAGACTGTTTTCTATTTTGTTGGTATACAAGAGAAATCCCATTCAATTTTTATCACGTTTATTCAATCTAATCTTAATAACAATTCTAGTCGTTATTATTTCTGTATAGAAATAATGATTTACTAATGTGATAATTTATCGCGATTTTTTATACTGCCAATTTGCATACTAAAGCGAAGTCGTTTCATTTGATGTTTTTCTCAACACTTTTATCTGGAAATTTGATGTGCGATTCAATCGCATCGCAAAAACTAGTATAGAATGAGATTCGGTGACGGCGTGTATTTCTCTATGATTTCTTTCCTGCACTCTGCTTTTCTGTAGCACCTTATCTATTTAGCAGTGTTGCTATTTTTAAGTTTATATATACATTATTACAATATATGTAATAATAATAATAACAATTCAGTTCAGTATCAAATCAAGATTGTTACCAAGAGCTTTATAGATGCCTATTGTAGCATGTGCTTACATAGGTAGATTGTTGGATCCTGTTTGGAAAGGATTTTATGGTAGTTTTTGTTATGGTTGTGTGTGTGTGTGTGTGTGTGTGTGTGTGTGGGTATATCTATGGCAACTTTTCTATGTCTAAACATAAATACTAACGAGGGTATATTTAAAAAGATATTTTCCATTCAAAAAAAAAAAAAAAATGGAAAAAGGCCTTTTTTTCTTTCGTTTTGGCTTTGATCAAAATATACGTAGATAAATAGATAGATAGAGAGATATTGAAAATTTTTTAACAAGTTGCTTTTTACGATATGGATTTCGTTAAAATTTTCCAGCAGGTTTTTAGCAGCAACTGACAATTCAAGAAAGGAATTTATGGTGAAGAGATTTGTTCAATAGTTGAATATTGTGAATTGATTCAAAGTGATTTCTGATCATTTGTGAGTTATAATTGGCATCGATTTACCAGCTAGTAAAAATCACTGGCTTATCATAAAACTTTTATATGCTATTTCTTGAAAAACACTTACTCCATTTCTGACAATCACAACAATTTATTATTTTTTAAGTATACTCCAGAAAATGATTTATTATTCCTGACGGGGTCATGCAAAATATTAGGTAGGTACCTCAATGCATTGTTTCGGTAACTAAGGAAATTTCTCATTTTTCAATAAATTATATTCAAAATGATAAATGAAATGAAATTGCAACGCCTTGAAAATTTATAAAATTGATTAGAGCAAAATACTGTGGTAGTTGCTGGGCCATTTACCTGACTAGAGAGAGAGAGAGAGAGCGAGAGAGAGAGGGAGAGAGGGAAATTACTTAATATACATAATCATTACATAGGTATATGTTGATTTATCGGATTGCATATTAATAAGAGTGTCAGAAGTACAATGCCCTTGTCTCAGTCGAAAAGTAACAATGAAAAAAGAAGAAAATAAGAATAAAAAATAATAAGAAACATTATAGCAATTACCTAAAGAGCTAATAGCATTAAAGACATGCTAAAATTGAATAGAGAAATAATAAAAGGAAAACTGATATGGCGATATAACTAAATTCATACACTCCCTTGACAAAAAAAAAAACAAGAAAAAACTTAAAAGGGAAAAAACACACATTTTTAAAATCAGTCACGAAACAATATGCTCTATTATAGTAAAACTAACTATTCTCGTATCTCTTTTTCGAATTGCCATTAAATTTTCCGAAATAAAAATGAAGAATAAACAACAAACGTCACCGTAAAAATTAATAGATATGCGCTCGTACTCTTTCATTTCAATGAAAGCATGCAACTTTTATTATTTCAATCTATCTATGTGTATCTTCTAGTTTATTTATACGAATTGAAAAATATAATTAAATTGAGTACATCTTTGTCTCCTTCTATTCAGTTTTTATTTTGTTGAATACATTTTTTTCGGATTATTTTTAATAAACATAATAAACAAGAGAAATCCAATCAGCAACGAAAGAAAGGACAGGAAAAATGTAGTTATCACGCAACAATATTTATGTGCAACTGGACAATGTGCCGTTGCTGTGTTGTTGTGGCCTTATTAAAAATAATATAAAAATAAAAAAAAAGGAAAAAACAGAAAATACTAATAAATTTTTTAGTTGCTTTAACTCTCTTATCTGTACGTTTTTGTCTTGCCGTTATCTACATAAATGTAAGGATACAAACGTGATAATTTTACAAAATTTTCTCTCATTATTAAATGAATTTATGAATTCGTTTAATTAAGGAAATGTTAAAATAATATTTTTTTTTAAACATAGGCAACCAAATAAACTCTAAGATATCGGTCTAGCATTCCTTTTGCACAATGTTTTCATCAAACTGTAATTGCAATTTAGAGTTTTCCTCTTCAATTTCGAGTTTTTTTTTCTTTCTCCAGCAATCAACTAAATTATACTGTCTTTCCCTACTATAAAATGATGATGATGATGATGATGATGATGATGATGATGATGATGATGAGGTTAAAAAAATGCCTTTTTTCATCGTCCTTACCAACATTCATATAGAAACCAATAGCTATTTTACCTTCTAATTTAAAATAACATTTCAGATGATAGAGACATAGATAATATATATATGTACTTACCTTCCAGCCTAATTACGTCAAAGGATATTTCCCTTTCATGTTTATTTATAGAAAGCAAATTCATTAAATCTGCCATCCCTTAGAAACTAAACTAATTATCTATAGGAATAACAAGCGAACATGAAGGAAAATTTATTTAATTTCTTTTTTTTTTTGGGGGGAATACCTATAGATACATTTTGCAAACGGAAAAATTCGATGTCATTTTCTATATTTAGAAAGACGGTTTATTTGATTTTTCTTTTCGGCTTTGGCTTGGAATGATGATGAGGTGGATGGAAAAAGGGCAAAGTCAGGACTAATGATAAAGGAATCTTTGAGATAAAAAATATAATTATTTACTATTTTGATAAATCAGAAAAAACATTCGAATAATTAATATTGAATTAGAAGTGACCTCCTTCGCACGCATTTCCTGAATATTATTGGGATCTGTCACATGTAAATAGTCCTAATTAGAAAGCTTAAATTTAAAAAACAAATCTATCTATTAAGAATCAATATTTTACAATGATAATAAATGCATCGAATCCCTTGTGATTTTAATTAAAACCCGAGTAAAAGTATTGTATGTAAACAAGTCAATTTTGTAACCCAAGACATTGAATAAATTCACCCTTCATCCCCCCATAGCTCTGTCCTCGGTTACCAAGCGTGTTTGCTTGGAAAATTACGCAAACTTGTCTCTCTCTCTCTCTCTCTTTCTCTTTATAACAATAATGCGGTTTCAATAACGTAATTGTATTTATAAGGCTTTACATTTGGTTTGGAATGAGGGCATACTATATATTCGCCCCACATCACATAGTCATAGGTTGAGAATGGGGCGAGAGAGAAAAGGGGCTAAATAAAGTTTATGTAGTTGTGATGGCAATTAGCTTAAAATTTAATTTGCTACCTTTTATAATCTGCTTACAACTTCAACTACATTGATGTTAATTAATATTTGAAAATTGATGCGTAATTCAATTTTTATTGTTTGCTAAAATTCAAATTATAAAAATACAGATTATGCTACAGTTACATCATTTTAATCCATCATGCCAACATCGAGTGAATCACCCTCGAATTAAACTCGATTCAAAATCATCAAACACAAAACACTTTGACTGACATCATCACCGATGCTTTACATCTAACTAAAAGTCAAGTAAGCATCGATGCGGGGTCAGCAAGTTGAAATTTATTCTTATAACAAGGAAAAAGGAACCACCAGTCAGTCAGTCAATCAGCCAGGCAGACAAGCAGACAGATCATCAAAAAGATCATAACGATTTCCCTTTTTTTGAACTTGATACGTTGCCTTCGTTTATTTTATTTTATTTTATTTTTTTTTGAAAAATTGCAGTTCCAATTTCCTTTTCTACAGCGACATCGAAAATACGCGCTCTTTAAAAAGAAGTGACTGATGATACAATCAAGTTAAAGTGCATAGTTCTCTATAGGATGTATGGTTGTATAGATGTTGTATGGGTATAGATTGTATGGACTCGGACTAGTAGTAGTAGTCGTAATAGTAAAGCAAAATAAAAAAGAAAAAAGAGAGGTATCCTGCTGCATAATGCGCATCTTAAATCTAGTCTTTTGCCGTCTTTTCTTTTGCTTATCAGAAGGGTCGATCACACTTCTTTGGTCTCGGTCACGTCTGGACTTTGCCATCAAACATTATCTAAGTGACCATTAACTAGAAAGAAAACCAGTCTCGTTTTATATATACGTACAAGATCGGGGATGGGAGTTTAAAATTAGTGTGCAATTAATGTAAGTAGACGGGCAATGTCTGATAATGTTTTTCCGTTCAAGATTCTTTTAATTTTATGTAGGTAATTAAGAGTAGGCTGTTGAAAGTTGTTGTACTTGAGTGTGTGCGCCCGTTTTTTCTTTTCTTTTTTTTTTAATTCAATTCATTTTGGTCAATAAATAAGTCGTAATGGGGATGTTTAAAATTCGCACTTAATTAATGATATTGAATTTATACAAAGAACACTTTTCTGACATGATTATATAAGGCACAAAAAAAAAATGAAGAAGCAGATAGAAGGCATGATTCAACAACGATGATTAACTATGCTATAGTAAAGTGGAATCAACCAATCAATTCATTAGCTGTCACATACATGACACAGCATATCGTTCTTCTACCCTACATGAATTTTAATACATATATATATACATATAATCTTCTGATATCAGTTCAATTTATGCCATCAGTAAAGATAAATTTTATTGTCAAGTCAAATTATCTTTTGACAAAGAAGTAATTAAATATTAATAACCGCTTTGTCCAAATATGTCACGAAATTCTAAAACAAGAAAATGATTATTACTGTCTTTAGGATACATTAACTTTTATTACATTGGAGCTTACATTTAGGATAGCCATTAAATACGTGCCCTATA
Organism: Platypus cylindrus; assembly: GCA_949748235.1. NCBI lineage: Eukaryota > Metazoa > Arthropoda > Insecta > Coleoptera > Curculionidae > Platypus > Platypus cylindrus. The sequence continues at coordinate 10,700,110 of OX456489.1, read as the reverse complement.
CAGTGTGGATTTTTTGTAGCTATTAGCATAACAACAACAATTAATTCGGATAACCAACGCTCTAATGTATTTAACATGGAGAAAAATGACCTTTCTCGCAAATGTTTTTCAGCACATTTCAGTAAAATCATAAGGTTTACAAGAAAACGTGAAAAAGTCCTAATGAATTTATAATAAAAATTCTACCCAATTTCCCCAATTTAATTACTTTTCTCACTTTACTAAGAAAACGTTGCTCAAATATGGAAATAGAAAATGGTCATCCTGTATATAAGTGTGTCTAAGCTTAATGTCTTTATCAGCAGTTATTATTAGGTATTTTTACTACCGCTTAATTTTATTTTTTTGTGTTTATTTTACAACATAAGTTCCTCGAGAAACAAAGAATGATTTTTACTTCCAACAAAATATAATTATTAGTTCACTATAAAAACATATAATAATATTAATGTCAGCAATAATTATAGGGGAAAGTAAAAGTGGGATATTTTGAAATATTGCTACCAATAAAGGGAATTTGTTTATTTTTTTTTTTCAAATTATTATTTTTTTTTCTATTTAGGCAGGTAATTAAATGCTATTTGCATGATGTGAGAACTAATATTTCTACTCCATGTGTTTCTACTTTAGAGCAAGTTAATAGTAATTAATTACACTTAATATACATATGCACTGAGTGGTAGTGGCCTTTATAATCTATAAAATTAAGGTAGAATTTGTGACATTGTATATTAGCAGCTATAAATCAAAATTATTTTCATGGATAATTAATTTAATTGGTTACACTGTTGTGGTTTTGTTTTCTCGACCCGATAAGGAGGGAGGAGGAGGCCATTTTGGAAAGGGTAGGTACTATAATTTTATGTAGTGGAAATAGTGCTTTTCACGTGATTATTTTATTTGCAATTTTCATGTTTTGCTTGATTTAAAACATTAGATTTTAATATACTTGGTTAATTCTTGTATTTAAAGCAAACATGTTTAGGGTGTGTTTTTTTTTACGTTATTGAAATTTATGAATGTGTTATTATAGTAATAGGAAATTTGATATAATAATAAAAAATAAATAATATGTACATTTTTATTATTATTTAGTGATGAAAAGCTTCTCATATAGCGCCATGTTAAACAACAATTTTTTTATTTTGATAAAAATCTCAAATCACCCTAAAACGGTAATAAAAATAAATCACCAAGTTAAACTGGTGATTTTGTTTCAGCAACTATTTCCGCTTCGTGACGTAATCAGTTGTTCGTCAAATTTTTACTCACTTTTTTACCTTTTTTAAAGTGTATTTTCGAAATGATTTCGGCACGCACGAATACTCACGCAATCATCGACCTAATAATAATAATAATGAGCATAACATTATGCTACTTTCGAAAGCCATCTTTCTGTTTCTACATATATTATGTATTAATATTCTAATATAGGTTAAAATAATAACATTGTGCTTACACAAATAATATGTATAAATTCGTTAAAATTCTGTCACGCATTAAAATAATATTTATTTTATTTATACATATTTATTTGATGCACGGAAAGCCTAAATGGCTTAGAAAATTTTTCCCATTATTTATTAAACACTCCGCCATTATTTATTTTTAAAGGGATTTATGAAATTGTATATTAAATAATGCGGTTGCACGAAATGAACAACAAAAAATAAAAAAATTGTGCCGCCATATTTTGCGAAAATCGATTTGTTATCAATATTATGATTTCCATTTATTCACGTATAGGTAAGCATAATCAATCTTAATTTTGTTCAATAATAAATAATTCCGTTGACTAATAATAATAAATTGCAAATAATTATTTATTACTTCATTATTTAAGATTCAATGCATACTACTCAGTTAAATGGATCTTGACTGTTAGTTACAGTTAACTGTCAGTTAAGGCTGCTGTGCTGTACAATATTAAAATATCTATACTCTGACTGGTAGTTCTATTAACCGTACAATAATATTAATAGTTGAGTTGATTTGACTGAGCAGTGATAAATTGGATCCTAAATAGAAAACTTTTCCCTTTTTTTTTTCTTCTTCTTTTTTCTTTTGGGGAAAATTGTATTATCGTCTTATTGATTTTTGTGGCGGAAAATTTCATTTTTTTGCATTTTTTTCCCTGTCATCATCATTTTACAAAATCAATCATGATCGTCTCTTTTTCTCTCCTTTTTTAGATTCTTAATTAAGAAAAATATCACTGTGTGACTTTTTTTGCCCTCAAAAAAACTCACTCCGAAAGAAACCAGCTTAATAATCTATTTAAAATTCATTGAATTTGTTTCGGGTAATCGATCTTGTATGAATGATATTTTAATGTCACTTTTTTCTCCTTCATCTTTCTAAAGGGGGGTGGCAAAACTCCTATTTTTTTTTTCTTTTTTGATTGATTGATAGATAGATATATTTATGACGGAACAGATATACAGACATACATATTTATACACTGCAGTTTGTGTGCACTTTACTGAAATTGTATTTTATGTATGTATCATATACCTATACATAGTGCCCATAGATATAGATTAGTTGAAATGACTTTGTTTTCCATAATGGCGCTTTATATCAATGGATTAAACTAATTGTTACTATTATGTCTCAACTATAGGATTAATGCAATACCTTCAATGTATCTTCTCTCTGGTACACGTGCGTGGCCTATAAAGAGGACCCCAACCCCTTATCACACAGCATTAATCTTCGTCTATATTGCTAGCGGGATGGTCAAACATTTGTTTGAATTTCCCTTTCTCTGTTTCCCGCTCCCGCTTTTCTCTTTTGCAGATTACAATTCTGTATAATTTTTCGAAAAATTGTCCCATGTGAATAATTTTATATGTTTTATTTAAATTTGGTTTTTATCGTTACGAAAAAAAAAAGAATTGGTATTTTTGGATCTGATAAAGGAATTTGATAAATGCGAAATAAATTTGTTTCAACAAAATAAATTCCGTCAGTTTATATGCTATCAATTTATATGTATATATGGCTTCCTACTATTATTTTATACATTTTAAGTCTTCTTTTTAATCTCGTGCTGAAAATTTATTCTAATCAATTCGTGTTTGCCCTATTCTGGGTCTCTATATTATTCAAATTAAAATCAAGCGTATATTTAATACCCATTTTCCTTGAATTTATCAAAATATCCACATTAAATAAATCGGAGGTTAAATTTTCCTTTCAGTTAAACTAAATAATTATTTGCCTAGGGCAAATTGTTGCGCGTTATATAACTTTAATTCTGCTCTCTCTCTCTCTCTCTCTCGTTCGCTTTTCCACTTTACTTTTTACATTTGAACTACTTCTACATTCAACCTTTCTACTACTACTACTACTACTACTAGTACACTATTCTATTATATGAATACACAACGTAACGGCCCATTTTCCATATACTATATATATATAGAATGGATATATGAAATTACCTTCAGGCTGGATAGGTATCATAAATTCGCAAAATTCTAGAATTCGTCTTCATTACGCCGCTCTCTTGATATATTGATTTCAGCACAGTTGGCAGTTTCGGCTCGATGATTTTGAGGGTGAATGGATAGAGACTATTCGTGTTTCATTAGTGTATACAGAATTAATAATATCCAATGCGTCTCTATATTATTGCATGCTGGATATTAAATGGGGAGCCAGTAAATAAATACGAATAGATGAATGTACATATGTGTATAGGTGTATATATGTGGGAATGTAATTACACATGGCACAATTTTTAATAATAAAAGTAGTTCTACCAGGAAGAAGAGGATGGAATTATTATTAATTAATGTGATGGCGCCCCATTGATCAACACGAAAACAAATTAATCGTATAAATGAATGTAGAAATAAAATACGGAAAAAAATATAAAGAAAATCTCATTAGGAATACAAGAAAATCGAACCATAAAAAAAATAGAGAGAAAAAGTAAAGAAAAACAAGATCCAATTTAGGTGTATCAAATAAAGTTCCAGTTTCTAGAAACTGGAAACTATATCCGACTTCAGTTGCAGCAGATATGCTTCCATCTATACATGTCTTGTATATTATGAATGTCCCCCCAGAGACTTCAAAATACTCGAACTCAAATTACTTTCTTGAAAATTTCACTGGATCACTTTTCAAATTGTCAAGTTTAAAATGTTTTATTGTGTTCCGAAAATTTTAGGTAACAATTTTATACTGTTAAGATTAAATTCCTTTAAAGAAAAATGATCACTTCTCCAGGGGATTATTTAGAATAGTTAGTATAAGGGAGGTGGATTTTATCGTTAAAGGCAGTTTCTCAGGACTTTGTTAAGGAATTTCGCTAGATTTGAGTGGCTGTTGTTCGGTGGAATTTTGTCAGAAAAGTGTATAAATTTCCAAAGTTTATCCGAACTACTTCGAGATTCTACTTCGATAGGATGAGATTCATTCAAAAATATTCGAAGATCTAAAGCAATTAAAGTCGAAATTACCTATTTATAATAATTACGGCCCCCTTTCATATCTTTAAAAATTACCCTACATCAATTTTATTAATAATAACAATATTTTCATATAAACCAAACTATTAAAGATCCATTTTTATGACTCCCTTTACCCACTAAATTGCCACCAGTATACATACTGTATAGTGTCGGATTTTGCTCGAAGTTTCGTATTTAGGGATACCAATAAATCTGACAATATCCGGAGGTGTTACGTGACAAGGGGCAAATATTGCGATATCTAGTTGCCCTTGCTCTTTCTAATATTATGTATAGGAAATTCGAAGTCAGTTTTAAAACCGCACACCTTTGATATATTCGCATTATTATTCAAAGTGAATCCACCCTATGTATGTATGTAGGAATAAAGGGCAATGGAATAAAGCAACAAGATGCAGAAAACAAGAAGGGAAAAAAGTAGGTTAAGTTTACACATATTTTGTTGAATGATTCGAACGAGGAAACAAGAAAGAAATTTTAATTTAATAGAGCTACGAAAGAAGAGAAAAAAATGCATCGAAAAAGAAGTAATTTCGACGATAAACAAAGACTGCAAGCAACTTTTTGGTTGGTATAGATTAGAAACCATTAGGTGCCATTACTATTAACTTAATCAAGTCGTCCTAAATTGATTTAACCATATCCGTCCCTTTCTTCCTGCCATCTTAATCGATTCATCATTCATTAACCAATGGGAGACATTTGACAGACATTAAATTGATACTTTTAGCTTAAAAGAAAAATAACAATTTGCTCTAACGGTAGTAGTGGCTAAAAGGAAAAAAAAAAAGGAAAAAAGCACAAGAAAAAGAATCAATTAATTTGGCCCCTTGATGTATCAATAAAATAGAATTACTTTCATTTATTCGCTTTATTGCCAAAGCTCTAAACCAGAAAATAATTAAAGAAATAAATGATGTTTGTAATATAGTTGTGTTTACATTTAGAGTATAGTCACGTTCTAAATTAAATTTAGAAAATAAAGCCATTTCCTTTCATATAATTTTGATAGTGTGATGTGACAATTATATTATTAGCGTTCACAAAATACGGTAGTTTCGTTCTTTTTTTTTAATTTCTTTTTTGGAAAACTGAATTTAAAAAAGAAATGTAAAATTGTTCTGATGGCTCACAAGTATAGTGTCTTTTGTGATAGTTACGCTGTCACACATTTATTTATGTTCATAGAAAATGAAATTTATTCTTGGAGACTTTACTGTATGTTCGCCATTTTAATAATGTCAAAATGTGAAACACGTAACACTAGGGAACAATAACGAAAATAGAGAAACTAGAAATATTTATTATAGTTACAACAAAACGATGAAGACAGAGAGAGGGAGAAAGAAAGATAGTGAAAAGCTTTATACATATATATCTACTACCTGCCTATATATACACATATAAGTATAATAATATTCAAGTATTCAAGAAAATCCCATAGAATATTCGCGGCACGAAAATTTTAACAAGAAATTACACACCGAGAACCGCTTCATCTCTCTTCACTTTAAATTTTCCTACAACACTTCTCTCGAACAAGTTTCTCTCTCTGACAGAAATCAAATTTAAAACTGAAAAGACATTATTAAAATTAAAATAATTTTAGAATAATTTTCTAGCTATTTGAAAGAAAGCAAAAAGTGCTTTTCGTCTGTGCAAATAGATGAAAGAAGACTTTTTCTATTTTTGTTTATGAACAGTCACGTCAACAAAGTGTTTTAAATAATATGAAAATCGTTGGCAGTGGTGTGGCGATGCCATTAAGAATTTTCATTTTATACATATTTTGTTGCATAAGGAAAACTACAACTGAACATACAATGCATCTACCTAGCTTTCCATGTTGAGCTTCCCCATGTTGCTCTTTACTTTTATTTTGTTGTTTTACTATTTTTCGGTTCGTTTCATTTTTGTTTTCCATGGAATTATAAATAAGATTTAAATTGCTTGTGGCAATGGAAAATATTTTGTTTTAGTTTTGTTTTTATTGTTGAATGTTATATTTACTTATGTAGTAGAAAAAAAGACTTGAAAAGCATAGCTAGATGATGGAATAAAAATTTAAAATTCGAGAAAAGTCAAACAAGGAAATTGCTCGAAACAATTGAATAAAGTCAAACACAAAATTTAGAGTTGAAGTCGTAAGATAAACTACTTTCTAATGTAATATAATTAAAAGTTTACTTAAAATTAGTTAAGGAAGCGCACTAAACCTTTCCGCATACGTATAATAAGACGCGCAAGAATAACAAAACGAAAAAGGGTTGAATAGAATAGGTGGTAGTGAATAGAATACACCATACTCCACCACATAAGATTATACCTATTAGATTTGGGGAATGGAGGGAATTAATGCAAATAGCATCAAAGTAAATACCTCCTTATACTTACTCGTATGTTGTGGTACATATGTATATAGGTATATAGTTCTCTACTTCTATACTCACTTACTCCTTTTTCGAAGTTGAGTTTATCTAAGGTTTCGTGTCTTCGTGTGGTGAATAAAAAAACAGCTTGATCTAATCTTATTAAACTGACTACACACGATTTGTTCGTTCAACTTAAATAAGATTTTCTTTACTTCGAAAATTTCTTGCGGCATTTTACGATTTCTTCTTTGCCTTTTCCATTTTTTTTCTTTTTTGTCTTTTTGTTGTGAGATGAAACATTTTCTTCACTACGATGTAAGTAATTGATATGTCATGATTTTCTTCTTTTATATTTTTATTTATTTATTATGCTGCTTTACAATCATCGTATCGTAATCATCGAATAGCTTAAATTTAGATCTTCTATCATTTATATTTTTTTTAAGCACCATTGAAACTGAACAAACAAAAAGTTCAATTAATCATTTTCTATAGAAAATTTTCAACCCTTTTTACTCATTCCGATCACATAATTACCCGAGCAATCAAATCCATTGAAAATCCTACTGGATTTTTTTATTGTTCATTTCTACTATGTCCAGCTGTGTTAAGCCTTCTTTTCAACTTGTCCATCTAAATTTATTATTATTATATGAAGTGTTTGGAAGCTCATTCCTTTAAAAAAATACATAGTTGAATGGGACAAGACTCCCATGGTTGAAAAGATATACTCTATCTATACTCTATACGTAATGTACATATATATAGATTATAGTGTATGTTCGTACTTCGTATATATGAAACAGAGATGATTTCATTTGAAGCGTTAAAAAGGACATAAATCATTTGTGACAGCTTGCCTCTCTGTCTATCTCTTTTCCTTTCTTTCTATTTTACCATCATATAATGATTTCTCCAAGAGTGAAAAAGAGATTATCTTTCTAATCGGTCAAATAGTGTAAGTGGATTGAGCTATACAATGGCCACTGCACTCGTATAGTGAGTGAATTAGAAATTTGCTGCCACTGGATTTATTTTCAGTATTTATTTATTGGTCAATTGGTAATAGAAATTACTCAATCATTTTGTGGAATATGAAAAGGGAAACGTGAAGAAAATAAATTAATGTTCAATCAACTATATTAGAATGTAGTGACTGGAAGGAATAAAATAGCATAATTAGTGAAACAATGAAGCTGTTCATATTTTCGACAAACATTAATGACAGACGCCGGAAAAATAATTGCATGCTCTCTCTCTCTCTTTTGTTACCTTTAATAACGTGAGGAGAAAAAATAGCGCTAGTAATAAATAAAGTTTCTCGCACCAGAAGTTTTCCACATTTTACCTCATTTGCTTATTATTAGATTAGTAGTAAAAACTACTTTCACCATAACACAACCAGATGGTTTTTTGAAAATTGCAAAGAAAACTCATAAAAGTTTTAAGTACAATAATAATCATAATCATAATCATAATTATTATTATGATTATTTTAAGTCGAGCTGAAACAGATAACGATTTCGGTTTTGATTATGGCCGTGCTGGTGGTGGTGGTGGTGGTGCCTTATCATAAAGAAAATTTAATGTTGAATGCAGTTATCATTGAATTTGCTTTTATTGTATTTTTATAGGTGTGCCATGACGATGATGATAATAATAATGATTTGGTTAGAACAATGGTGAAATAGAAAAAGCAATTATTATTTGTGACGATCATTTAAAGGGAGAAGTTGTGATAGTTAAATCGATTTTATGTATTATAGTAGTAGTAGATACATATGGTTGTATTTGTTCGTTTTTTTTTATGACTCGTTTCGTGATGGAAACGAGAAAATGCAGTTCAGCAAAACGGTTTTACTTTTATTATCATGATTCATAGACAAAGACTCACACAAACACATACACATACTCACATTGACCACAATTTAATAACCCATTTTAATGCAATTGGTTTAATTTCCAATTTCAACTCTATTCAACCAAACACGAATGCTTAATGCCTATTCTCACCAATCCCATTTTTCTTCCCTTACCACTACACACATTGAACACACTATCGAGATCGTTTACTGGATTGCACCGCTAATAACACCTACCACTATATACCTACAGGTCCTATTCTAAATATGTATATGCGAGATTCATTAATATTCCAATGCATCTCCATTCTAGTATAGATGGATAAATAGATAGATAGATAGATGGATGGATGGATGGATGGACGGGTGGGTGGATGTGTTGCATCATATTGGTGCACAGCAAGCAACAGCATCAGCATCAGCAGGAAATATACGGTAAATATTTAAACTGGAATCTGGTAAACGTAAAGTATACCAAGCATTACGTGACGTATCATCGTGCGGACGTGCACCACTATTTCGATTAAATCAGGCCTAATTCGTGACTACAACTACTGACCGTGGCCTTTTGGTCCTTGACTTACAATAGTAAATAATAATAATCATAAGACAAGATTTGAACTGCTTTATTCAAAGCATAGAAACGAACGGTAAGTCGAAGAAGATGGGATTCATATCAGTAATAATACTAATAATAATGTATGAGGTTGTTTTTTTTTTATTTGAAAAATTTGAAAACAATAACCCGAGATGACATGTCGATTATTCTTCGTCAAAAAAAAAAGAATAAAAATTTTATATATTTATCCTTTTAGAGCAACACACATGCCCGCACACATTTGCAAGTTAAATGTGTAAAATGTGATCTAGGACACCTCTAAATCCTTCATATATTCATATACATATATTTTGTAGAAAAGGATGACTTGACTTGATAAATTGATTTCAAAATCATATTCAAAGATGATTTATCAAAATTCACATTAGAAACTTATAACATATAAAGCCTGAAGTGTGAGTAGTTGAGCAGCTAAATATGTATATAAGTATAGTATCTATATGTAGTATGTATACATATTATATTCGACGATGATGATTATCATTTATCATCATCCACAAACATGGAAAGCTAAACGCATTTATTCATTCAAATGATGACAAATTATTCATTTAAAAATGAAATGGTTATCAATCGGACGAGTGCCTAAAGGGGTCGAGAGGGATTCAGCAAATAGTAGAAGAGGTGAAGCGGGTTCGAGGGGGGAGTGAAAGCTCAGCGGCACTAAACGTACATCACATTTTCATTGAGATTATCTCATCAATATTCAGCGTTTGTCCTCTGCATAATTTATCACAATCCTGGACCAGGAAGCGCATGTAATCCGAGACAACAAGCCTATACTGCTATACATATACGAGTATATGTATGTATGTATGGACGTCTACATACACTATAATGTATATGACATGTGTGGTTCGATGAGATTACCTTACTACATATTTAATATAATTTTGAAAAAGACGTGGGCGGCGAGAGACGGGACGTGTAACTGAATTTCATATGCAATTTGTTGTATTAAAAATAAAAATAAGTAAAATAGGTGAGAGATGCATAGAATAAGTGAAGCAAATTAAATAAATCGTTTACACTGAAATGCATTCCAGATTGAATCCCCTTTTAGTGCTTTTCTAATCGATTTCACTTCTTATGGAATGGTGCGGAGCGCAGGAAAAGAGCAAGGCGGAAGGGGAGGAAGAGGACGTGGAGATGGAGGAAAACAAGGGGTTATTGAGCTGATTTATAATTTAATTAATTAATTGATTGAAACTGAACCACAATTTGTTTACATTTTTATTTATTCAGAGATTCAAAACTCGGTGTGTCGAACAAAATTTGCTAAAAAAAAATATGTTTTTATGTATAATTAAGTTGAATATGCTAATTTCATATCTTCATATCCCTATTACCATCTCATAGCATTTTAATTAGTTCATAATGTAATTAAACCAATATTATCTCTTTCGTTCTCCCCTACTTCTCATCCTCTTTCTCTCTGACCAAATCTACACTTTGTATTCAAATTTGCTTATCTGTTTATCCGTACCTATGTCTGTCTGTCTGTCTGTCTGTCTATCTATCGGGTTGCCTATAAACCTTATCACAAATACATGCATACCTTCCCCGCCTCCAACCTTCCCCTCCTTCTACTTACCTACCTACCTATAACTAACCTATTAGTGGAAAATCACTGTCGGCCCCAATCAGCAACTCTATCTATCTATCTATCTATCTATATAGAGTTCTCTCTATATCTGCTTGATGTACCTAAGGCGATTACAGTTAAACAGAGAGAGGTAAAAAGAGAGAGAGAGATAGAAAGCGACGTAGTCATAACAACGAATTCCATGGATTTTCCACGTTTTGCAAAAAACTCTCTACTCTATATAGCTAATGCTAAAGAAATAGAGGTATAGAGTTATCTTTTCATAGAAATCTTTCCGTTTCCTAATACTTTATTAATATCTAATGGAATCGTTCAAATTTAGTTTCAAACTTTTTGAATGTGTGCACGAAAAGTTTTTCCTTTTTTTATTATTATTAAACTGAAGCTGAATGAATGTCGAAGAAAGACGATTTTTATTGAAAAAGTAGGATGTAATAAGAAATAGAATTAGCATGGAATTATTGCGGTTCAATGAGAAGAAATTTAATTGTAAAATTTTATACCCGGAAAATTAATCACATTGTAAATTGATTATAATTTATTTTTTTTTCAAAATTTATTTGTTTGGGTCTGATGAATCTTTTCTGTTTTCAATAATATCAGGAAATCCTCTTATATGAACATTTCGTGCCTTTTCATATTTAAGAGGATTTACATACGAAGGGATCTATTCGTTGGAAAGAGAGAGAGAGAGAGAGAGAGAGAGAAGAAAAAACCGTAAAATATAATATAAAATAAATCTACAAGTTTTTATGCACAACCGAAAAAAAAAAGAAAGATGAAGAATGAAACAAGTAGCTAAAGCAGCAGAGAAAAAAATAAACGCAGAAAACAAAATATACATTCAATTTTACGGTTTGTTTACGATCGAAAGCAGGAGCAACGGATTTATTATTACCTATATGAATGTGTATATGTATTTTAAGCAAAGAAACCATTCAATCCTTAGGCTGCTGCTGATGCTACTTCTTCTACATCCCTTTTTCTCATTCTCGTCTTTTTCTTTTTTTCTTCTGCTGCTCTTTATTTCTACTGAATTAATCTTCTTTTCGAAACGAACACGACTACCATCAGCAGTGACGACAATATTGAATACGAACTTTTCATATTATATAAATTGTATGCGGAAACTAAAATATTTGCGTTGAAATTGCGAATTTATTATTAACTTACGTTGTATATAAATATATAAAGTCTTCAATAAAGGAGGAGATTACTTTCGATATTGTTTCCGCTTTCTGATAGAGAGAAAGAAAGAGACAGCAACAGGGAGAGAGATCGAAGCAAGGAGACATATGAATGGGAAGAAAAGCCATCGAAAAGATGGAAAATGTTGAGCAATATGCTTTGGATTATTGTATTTTTATATATTTGTTTGATGTTTTGATGGAAGGATAATAAATAAAAATGGAAAATAAAAGAGTAATTTTTTTATTTTATCCCGTTAGAATGGAAGCATAATCATTTTATTACGAATTTCCTCCGATAAGTCTTTTTATTAACAGAAATTCTTATTTATTATTATATATGGCACTCGTATTATTTCCCTTTGTTAAGAAGATATTCGATTCGATTTTCTTTTATGAATTCTATTCGTCTTTTGCACCTTTATTATCTCGTAAATTCAATAGCTTTGAATAGACACGACTTTTATGCATATGTATGTACATAATTATTATTTCCATTTAATCTAATTCTGTATCTTATACTACCTACCTTCCACATACTGAATTATTTCTATATTGAAGGCAATAGGAGGTATACCTACCTACCTACCTACCTACCTACCTATATCTCGAAACAACAAACAAACGTTCTCTCCAACTCGCATTCAAGTTCTCTCCCGGTTTTAATTAAAAAAAAAAAAAAAAAAAAAACAAGAAAAAAGAATCACTTTGTCGCATTTGTAAAGATGTAATTAGACTGCAAGGCTCTAATTAGCGTTGAACGTTGAACGCAGTCCCTCAGGTCCTGTTTTTGTATTGTTTTTCGCTTTAAAAGTGCATTCGAGCTGGATTGTTGCTACTGCTTCTGCTGAACAGTAATTTGAAAAAAAAGGAACGTATTAGAAGAGTATTTGCGTGCAATTTTTTTCAAATTTTAATTTTTCAAGTATCTTTTTTATTTTCGTTGTCGATTCGCGCGATCTCCATGAAATTGCAGCGTAAAAGTTTAATTATCGACGGATAAATTCGCAGATTTTGAAAATAATTAATCGGATTATTAAGCAATATTAATTAGTTAATAATTTATTGAATAAAATTTAATGGCAACATGTTAATTAAAATCAGCTAATGACGTTAAAATGGGTTAGCGTTTTTCTAACGAAAATTGTTATATACGAAAACTCTAAAAGTCCATACTATGAATATAATCATAGTAAAATGCCATTTGACTCTTATGTTTGCTAATAATTACTTTTAATGCCGTTTCAGAACCTCGCAATGGCTGAACGTAATTTCCTCCCTCTTTAGAACATTAAATACATAACACTAATACGGGTTTAAATGCACCAACCTGATTAAAACAGTTTAAAAGCATCCATATTTTTAGATAAAGTCGAAACATTCGTGTATAAAAGTATTGCGCTTCACTTTACATAATCATGTTTTTCAGGTTTTATTTTTTTCAAGGGGGAGTAAAAAATTAATCAAGAAATGAAGAATGGAAAAACCAAAAGGAGAAGTATTAAGAACAAAAATCGATAAATAGAGGAATTTGTGAAAGTACTGATCCGAATTTTTAAGTAATTTAAAAAGTAAATATTCTAGTAATATTTCCGTAAAATATAGAATCATTTTATGTCTAAAACAACTTCCGAAAACCGCATTTCTAAAATATTAACTAACACAAGAAAATAAATAAGAAACTTTCGGTAAACTTTCACCGAAAAGCCAAAGTGGCCTAAAGTTGTTTCAAACTGTAACCATTCGAATTTGAAATATTTAATTCGAATTCCCCAAAAGCGGGAAACTGCAAAACCATTTGAAACTGTAATTGCAATTGATCCAGTAGTATAGCAGGAAGTCCGTTCGGTCGACGCTGGTTGTAGTGGGTTACGCGCTAAGGGATCGTTTAACTCCCTTTTCTATCCTACTCTAACAACTCCCAACTCCTTTTCCATACCCCGTTCACTATCCAATACCCTTTATTGAGCCCATTTTATGCCTTGAGGTCCTTATAAAACATGAGCGGTCACGTCTGCTGGTGTTCCAACGACGCCGACGACGACCGATCAAATCTACAAATTCAAAGTCATATAAACTTGACTGGCCGCAACAACTGATGCAGGTTGAGTTGTGTGTGTGTGTGTATGTTAAAATTATGCTGGATGAACTGGATGTGACCGTGGTTACATTACATTTTGTTATATTGCGGCATGTTGTAAAATTTTCCATTTGGTTGCAACTCTGTCTATCTCTCTACGTATGCAATTTGATATTGTTCTATTTTCCAGGGGGATGTGACAAGATTCGTTTGAGATTTGTTTATCTAAGGTGTTTTAAATTTATTCAAAATGTTCAGCAACACTGTTCCATTCGGTCTAACGAAAAAGACTTGCTAATCAGTATAGTGTAACAAAGAGGATTCAAATATAAAAGAGATGCTGAGATATATATAGTATGGGGTGGCTACCACAAATACTACACTAAGAAGATTTGCTCAATATTTGTAACGATTTTCATCCGGAACCTTTTTTTGCTTCGCTCTACTCGTCCCTTGTAAATTCTTGAACAAAAAATGGAAGTTTCTTTCCCTACAAAATCTTCTCTCGTTAAATCCTTAAAGGATCGCCTCTCTATTTATATATCATATATCTACTTTTATCATCAAGAAATGCAGCATTGCTCAATCTCTTTATTCATTCACACACTTCTCATATTTCATTTCTCTTATTCTGCTTTCCAAAAAAAAAACAAAAAAAATTAAGAAAAATGCAAAAAGGAAAATACAATTTACTTTTTTCGTTTCAATTTTGTTGATGTATTTTCTCAGTGAGATATTCTATGTATATACAGTTTTCCAGAATGTACAAATTCCACCTTCTCTCCGTTATAATAATAATAATAATAATAACCATGGTAATAATAATGATAATAATGAGCAGCAGCAAACTAGCTTGACTTGACTGACTAACAAGTAACTGATATTCTGAATGTCAACATTTCTCTATTCTTCTCTATTTTCCTATTTTTTTTTTCTTCCCATTTTATAGTATGTTAGTTTGGATGCCGAGGAAAGTAATTTTTTTCAGATCAGTGATGCTCAAATTTTTTGAGCCTGTCTTCGCTATTCTAGATATGCTCTTTTTTTCAATACATTTCAGCGTGTTTCCCTTTTTTTTTGGCGCTATTGTTGTTTTTGCTGCTGTTTCTATGTATTATTATTGACATTCTCTGTCTAATAGAATTGTAGAGAATTTAATACTGTAATTGGAATCTTTTTTCTGCTATTGTTAGATTGAATGCTTGTTATATAAATGACAAGAAAAGTCAGTTGGAGTGTGACAGGGTGAAACTGTTTGAACCAATCGAAATTCGATCTCTGAAACCAGAAGATGGTTATGGATAATTTGGAATTCTACAGTAAGTATTTTCCAGACGTGGTATTTTAGCTATGAATTATTGGAGTATATTGAAATCAAAATGCCCAGTGTTTCGTTTTAATAATGCTTTAATAGTTCAAAGCAAGAGTGAGTAACCGTTTTCATTAAATTCGAAAACGAGTACTTCCTTCATTTTTTTTTTATTATTTTTAAATACAATAAATAAATCAAAATTGATTTTCGCCGAGGAAATAATAAAAATGTCATTTATAGTGAAAGCTTACGGACTTTTCGATTTAAAACCGGAAATAAAACAAAAATCAATCTTCAACTATAAAATAATATTTTTCCAGTTAAAAGCCGGGCGTTCGGGATAATAGTTCGATTTACTTAATGCTCGCCATTTTCGAAAACAAAAATCGTATTTCTCTTTTTTGAAAGGTTATTATTTAGTGCTGTTAAAAGTTCTTATTCTTTTTTTTCTATTTTTTGCTTTCATTTTATATTGTTTTTTGTTTACTCGTTATTTTAAAGTTATTGCAATTCGTCAAACTGTCAAAATGTTTCGTGTGTTTACTTCTCATATTTTACTGGTGTATGTATGTATGTATATTATATATTGCTTTTTTCCATTTTTTCTGCAATTTTTTGATATATTTCTTATTCTAAGTAATTCTTTAATAAATCACTGTCATTTTCTTTTTTATCTAAATTAAGATCTTTAACGAACTTTCTCATACAAAACACTCTTTTAATTGCGAAAAAAAGTGCTTTGCACAAAATGGCTCTATGTTATTTTCCTTTTTCTGCATTCTCTCATCTTTCTCCCTCTTATTCTTTTTATCCATTTACTTATATTATTATGAATATGCACGTGGTTGTGATGGTAGTGTTGCCTTACAACCACTGACTCTATTCCGAAAAATCCTAAAGTTCTATACGCTCTAATGGCAAAGCCTTATGGCTTAATGCATCATCGTATTTGAACAATCCAACTAGGCTGCTACCTGCCAAAGGTCCAAACAAAACATTTAATATTCTCTTTATGAATATATCCGTTTTATATATGGAAAGTTTCCTAGCTGTCCTCTTTATTTTCCTTTGCCATCCGTTACATACAAAATATTTTCACCTTGCCCAAGGGCTTTTGTAAAAATGTAATGGACATGGGAATTTGGAACTTGAGAGGTATCTTTGTGTATAATTTATAAATAATAGTGCTGTGTAACATTAGAGTAAATGTACATTATGGATGTTGTTTTATCAGGTTTCTCGTTAACTTATTTAGTTTTATTTGAGTGTGGGCGAATGAAAATGTTTAGAGGCATAGTGGCCATTTCAGTTTTCGTTTTAATTTTACTCGCTATTTATTTGTTACAACTAATAGAGTTCTCTTTGTTTTTAGGGAATATTCATTAGAGGAAAGAGAAAACATAGCTCCAAAAATTCTATTTTTTGTATGTCCATTTGATCTAATGGAAGTACCTCAATCTTTGTTCAATTTTATTGACTCCAACATTTAAAAGCACCAAACCAAAAAAAAACTTGTCAAAATAAAAATGATCAAAGTAGTAGTATTACGGATCAATAGATTAAATTGGATATATACTGTACCAAAAAAAAAGAGACGGTACAAAGAAAATGAAATTACACAGGAAATTTTATTATTTTTATTCCTGTTTTTTTTTTTTTTTAATACAAAACTCAAAACGACGACGATAAAAACATCGTGTTAAAACAAAACGCTTGAAATTGAGCTTTCATGCCGCCTGCTCTTCCTAAAACACAAAAAAAAAAAAAAGAAAAGGAGAAGAAGAAAGATCCTCATCGCTTGAGGAAACCGCTGACATTTCCCACAAAAACCTCTTACTAAAGTGACTCCTAAATCCATTTCAATGTAAAAATTATGGATCTTGGCTGGGAAAATTTGCAATTCGTCTTTTCAGAAAACGGGCCACGCGTGAAATTGTATTTCAAGAAGTTTGCCGTTGGCAGAGCATAGAAAACGCACATGGAAACGCATTATAATAAAATATATTTTATATGTATATATGAAAAATGAAAGAACGAATGTTCTGACTTTTAAGGGTTGAATGTTAAATTTCGGTTCTGTTTCAGATGGATTTTTGAATGTGAATATATGCGTATGTTGACGTCTGGCTGGCTAGGGGTAGTATCAGTGAGTTTACTTTTGATTATTTCTTTTTTCTGCTAAATTTGGTTGACATGAACAGACAGAAAGGTTCCACCCCTTATCGGAATTATGGACACTAAATACATAATATTTTCTTTGTTCGGGACATATTTATTATTTCATAAGGTACTTATTTCCATACGCCATTTTTTCGTTCTCCATTAAATTTTAAGGGCTCTTAGTGAATTTCCATTTCCCCTATACTCTTTTATTTTAACATAAATTATACTAGGTGCGCCACTGTCAAACATTCGAATTTTCCAAATAAAACAATTATTTATTAAAATTGCTTCAAAGTCCCTTTGTCATCATTGCAAACAACTTTACCCATTATATATTCGATATATAGACTTAAAATTGAATACATACGTACACAGCTTATTTAATATATGCACCCATGAAAGAGCATAACTTCCGTTTCGCCTTTACCTCTATTCTACCCCCATTTTTGGCAAACAAAAACACCCTATTTGTCTAAAGAGTTTCTCCATTAGTGCCTTGAATTTATTTTGAATGGATAATGGGGGCCATCGTTGTTTTGATGTGTTTATGCGGGTATACAATCTTGGACAATGGAACATTAGTGAAATTGATTAACCAGAAATGCTTCCATATTATTGAAAAGTCTGATTTAATGATGCATTTAAAATAGCTACAAAGTTGGAAGTGCATGTAGATTTTTCACCATTTTTTTCTTTTTCACATTGTTTGCTTTGTTCCAGTATGGTGTGACAGTTGAAGTAATTATTGTCATCATCATCATCATCATCACCAGCATTAGATAAATAATTCAACATTGAGACGAAATACCCAAAAGCCATTGTGTCAATTTGTGAATCTATTCACTAAAACAAACTGGACAAACTAAATTATCGTAATGTTTCCTCAATCTCATAGCATTTTTGGACCGTAACCCCACCGCAACCACCTCCATCACCAGATTGCCTCGTTCAATTAACAATCTATTCCCGGACACTTAAAACAAGAGAATACTTTGATATAAGAAAATTTCAGGCAACCCGAAGAACAATTTAGTAAATAGGTTTCCTTTGTAAACCATTTTCTCAAAACAGATCTAAATAGGTACTCGGATCACGTAGAGATTCGATTGTAGGGCAAAAGGAAAGATAGATAGATGGATGGTGCGACGGCAGAAATGAGGGAGTTTTCCCTTAACGCTTATGGCTTATTAAGTGCCACTAATGAATATCTACGCATCATGCTTCTTCTTCTTCGTCTTCTCTTATTCCATTCCTTTTCTTTGCTGTTGTTGTATAGTCACGCTATGCCCTCGGGTCTTATGTTATATATGAGTTATGATCATCATAATTAAATTGATGTCTCTTTGATTGTGAGATAGGTATTTTATCGTTCGAAAAGAGAAACGATGAATTTTATTTAATGGCTTTGATGGTTGCTTAATTTATGTTAAAGCAGTATAAAATAACGTTTGTGCTTTAGTGGTAAATTAAGCATTGATCAATGTTTAATCCAAAACTCATGTAAAGCTATAAAATAAGTTACAACATTTCTTAAAATATGCATTATTACCGATCGATTTATATCGAAAAATCCGAATGCATGAAATTTAACTGGAACCAATTGCATCAATTTAAAAAACTTTTCAAGTTCCTTGTAAGTTCTGGATTCTATTGGAAAACTGTCTTGCATTCGATAAACGATTGTCATAAGTTTTTTCGGTTCACTTACAGTTTCATCGCAAACGATTAAAATTGCTGAAGTATTAATCTGAAATTCGTATAAAGAACAGAATTAAAATGAGACACACGGTTATTTAGAGTTTAGACAAAGACTCACAAATATACTAAGTCCGTAAATGACTGTAGCAATAAAATAATTAGCCGATTGTGTATAAGCTGGTCGAATATATTGTAAATATGAATGAAAATGTATTAACCACATTGCACAAATTAATGGAAAAAACAATAGTTGCGGTGCAAAAATATCATTTAGCATTTCAACAATTTCATTTAATCTAGTGAAAATATTTTCGACTGTTTTAATTTTATTATAAAAATCATTGTCGTGGAAAATTCCCAATGAACGCAGCTTCCACAGCATTAAATTTAATTGTATGTATTTCTGCCTGCAGACTATTAAAAGTGTTCCCATCATAAAACAGGTCGCAGCACAATAATAATAAAAAATAATTTCCTGTTGAAAATATAAAAGGCACCCCACTGTATATCGTTTGGTAATTTTAAATTTGGGTGGTGCGTAATACCAAAACCATATTGCTATCATGAAGATATGGTAACATAAAAAGTAATATAGAACCGTTTTTCTACTGCTATTTTTCTTTCTATTTTTGATTATTCCCCATAGATTCAATTGCATCTCTATAAAATCCAATTCACGAAAGATTCTTTCAAAAGTTCTCTGCTTCAACCAACTGGACATTAATATACTCATAACCAGAAACCATATTAGAATATTAGTAACTGTATCAATAATGTTGTAGATTAGATTTCGATTTACCCAATAGAAGCGACCAATTAAACATGAGATATTCAATATGGAAAATATAACTATTAGTAGACACACTTTGATTCGGTACTGGCGCGTAGGTTTCAAGTACATTGTATTGAAATTGAATGGAGGCACAACACCTAAAATGGTATAAAATGGTTGTAGCGGTTCGAACAGTTCTGATAAATTTTGTCCCATTTCGATTCCGAATGAATACTGAACATGGAATATTTTTTTGTGATACCATCAAACTACATTTTCATAATTTCATCATCAATTTTATCATTCTTGTTATCAATTTCCTATCAGTAAATATTCGTTGTGTTGATTTTCATGGCTCACACATGTCAGCCATTCGATTTAGTATATTAATTTAATGCATTTAACTCGATTTTAATTCTTTTTCCTTCTCAGTACTATCCTATCTATGGTTTAATTGTTCTCCATTTCTCTCTTTAGTCAATGTGTATGTATGTACATAATTTGCAATCTTCGTATGTTTCAATTGTTAATACAATTGTTTCGACTAGAAAGGTAAGACCACAATTTTAAGGAAATTAGCCATTAACTCAAGACAGAAATGTTTCTCTTTCCATCCATCTGTTCCATCTATCTGACAATGAACCCCCCCTCCTCCCGCGCCACTCTCTACGTCTCTCTCTCTGTCTTTCTATATCCAAGAAATTCAACCTGCAGGCAGGCAGCAATGTATTTGCCGAATAATTCAACGTCTTCCAATTATAAATTTATTTAGTTTCAACATAAAGTTTCTTAATTCTATAATGAAGCTTTAACGTACGAAAATTGAATTTCAATGTTTCAAATAAGAGAATGTTGTGTTTAATTATTTTGAGGACAAGAAAGCAGAAGGGGGGGTATAGAGATGAGCGATGTACTGCTCAAATTAAAAATTCATATTTTCCACTCTGAGTCTAATTAAAAAATCTCGTATTTTTTTTCATATACATACATACATACATATTTGTATCATACTGCAAACAAACTATGTAACTGGATTAACCAGCTTTTTCAAGAGAATGAGAATTTATCAATGACACTATGGCGACGGTAATTAGCTTGACATTCAATATAACAGCTACAAAATGGTTTTTGTTTCTATTAAATGTTTTGAAAGGGTTAAAAGGAAAAGGGTCGTCTGTTGTGTTTCAGAATTAATTGTAAATGTCAGATAAATAATTGACATATTGTCATTGATTTATTCTCTTGTTGTTGTTGTCGTTGTTGTGGCAAATTCAATTAATGAATAACACAATGAAATATATTAGAATAACATTCATATTACTTAACTATGTATGTAGATTTGAATAATGATATAACTATTAATAACATGTGAATATGGTAATTCTATTCTATTGTTTTCTAACGTGATGTTCAATATAGTTTGGTTTATGCACTAGTAGAATACTCCCTGCTAATTTTCTTTATTTAATCAAACATTCTTGTACATTAAGAAAATTATCAATTTTCCACCTTTCCCAACAAACTGCCACCACCATCACCACGAAACATCATCAGCAATCATATCACTGATGACATTAACAAGGGAATGGGCAAATTGCCTATTCTGCACTTTACAAAGGGTCTTCGTTCCATCTATATAGTATTCTAGGCTCATTTACGGGGATTCCCCCAATGACCACTTGAAATATGTCCTCGTTTGTACGTGTCTGTGGTTGGAGACACTAAAAAATTCTATGTCAGCCCCACAAGGTCAGGAAATTCGTCCTGCTTTTTTGTCTTTTTCTTTTTTGGCAAAAGTAAGTAGGTAGTTGTATAAGTAAGAGATATCGTCTGTCCGATCTCTGCGCCCAATTTCAATTTAATTTTCTTTTAAAAACGTGATACGTTCATTCTGTTCTGTTCTTGTTTGTTTCTGTATGGTTTTGTTTTTGTACCGACAACCAGAAGTGTTATCAAATATTCAAGAAAAAAAAGAAATGACAAAAAGCAGAGGAACACTAATATATATTCATATTTGCAAACCGAACATATTTCAAATAATTAATGTATGTATTAGTACTGTTGTATAGAGGAGAATGCAAATTCATTCTTCTTCGCTAAAATAAATGATTTGTTATTGTGAAATTCACAATCGCTTAGTAAAAGCATTAGTTTTTAGTTTGCATATGTCAAGATTCTTAAAATGTTTTATGAGCTGTATATGATTTAATGTTCTGTTTGCATATGCCGGAGTTATTTCCCATAAAATGGACTAAACATACTTCGATAGTTTTGCGCGTTAAATTTATGTTGTGCACAAATTGTTTGAAATATTGTATGTATATTTTCGAAAACCCAGTTGAATAAAACCCCTTTTCCATACACCACTATATACTATACTTATACTCACTCGGTGATTTAAAATTACTACCACTACTACTACTACTACTACCAGTACTAGAAGTAATAGAAGAGTGAATAGCTGCTTGCCTCTCGCTTCTATTCTTCTTCCATCCATATGCATTTTTGTCAGCAAAGAATGATGATCTCAAGTTTAAACAACGTATAAAGTCCGTGTACAAAAGTGCCTCAAGGATATAATGCGAGTTTCTTTTTCCGGGAAAAGCATCGTAGCTTGAATTTATTTTCCGCATAAAGCATCAGCGACAGTACGCCGACTTTTCCGAAAGTTGTTTTACTGAAAAATATCAGTAAAAATGTGTTTCAATATTTGATGATGCCTTTGGCTTTGGCATCGCATGGCTTGGTTTAGTCGAAGATGTTATTTTTATGAATTGTTTATAAATGAATTGGAAAACTTTGGAAAACGAATAGAATGGCATTTTGACTTCGTGCTGATTATTACGATATTTCTGAAGAAATTTATATAAAGTTGTTTTGTTTGTTTTGAATTGTTGGCTTTCGAAGTGATGAATTCTCGTTGAAACTCTAAAGAATTATGCGATTTTTATTCAATGTATTTTTCTAGGTTAGAATCACTGTTGATATTTTTATTATTCTGTATAAAATATGTATGAAAAATAACAATTTCATACCAAAGTATAATATTTGTCTGTTCTCATTTTCCCTTTTATTTCCACTTCATTTCATTTTAACATCATTCTTCCTGTTATATATATTTATTATTGCTCTTTCTTTCATTCTTCTTCTGTTCCATTTGCCTTTGTTTATTTTACTCATTACTTTTAATTATTCACATTAATTATGACAATGTTTTCCTCAAATATTCCAAAATACGTGACAAAATATAAAATGACTTTCAGGCTTCAAACTAAAAAATATTCAGAGCACGGACAGTCAGTTGTTTGTTACTGTTAAATAGCCTGTAGTTCAGTATGTCTTAATTGAGTTAAACTCGTTTAACAATTAAACTTCATTTAACTGGAAAAATGTAGCAAAAAAAAAAAAACGGTGAGCAAACAGCAAATTTATTTTGCATTGAAAAATTTTCCATTCGTTCGTCTATTAGCCAGGGCACGTGACATGATTTTTATGCTCGCTCTCAAATATTTATATTTTCGTATATAACAGTGGGAAAGAAACACTTAAAAGTTGTTATTCCAACAGAATAATTTTCAACACGTAATAATAATTGACGTTTCTTTTATGCGACGCTCCAATTTAAATTTCCATTCAATTTAGTTCCACGCAATTTCAATTTTAGAGGGTGAATGGAATATAGAAGCCCTCTTTCCTCTACATATTATTGAATATAGTATATATAGAGTATCCCAATATGTATTATAGCGCTAGCTAGCTGGATGGCGTGGCAAGTAACATTCACTTTATTTTTCCACGAAAATAATAATTATTTTTTGAAAAATTCGGTGGCAAACATTTCCGTTTTTGTGCCTTTTTATTACATGTCACCCAGATTGTTTATTTACAAAAAAATTAATTTGCTCTTTTTGGATGGCAGGAAAATATGGAAACACAAAAATTAATAGCCTGTCAATTTCCGGGAAAATGGATTTTTTTTATTTTCTGTCTTGTTTCTGCCATGTGTAACATGAATTAGAATTTTAATATGTCTTTTTTAACCCGTGTAAATAGTGTCAACCTTTGGCAAATACACTGCCTTGCTTAAATAAAAAGCAAGTAATATAAAATCTTATTCAAGGAATTTCCAGCATTTTGTCATACTTACTTGTCATTACGTAAAACGTAAAAAAGCACACAGAAAGAAATGCAAATGTACATGTACAAGCATGTCTCATATACATATATATGTATATACATATAAGTATATACTATACACATGAATACATAAGATAAATATTTTAAAATTTATCCTTATTTGTGAAATAAAGAACGTGCCCGACATTTCTTTGAATCATATAATTTTAATCATTGAATACACACGGCGAATTTTCTTCATTCCCTTCTCTCTTTTCTTTTCTTCGTTCTTCTTGTTCGTCGTTTTCCTCTTCCTGTGACGGGTTTTTCTCTGGAAATGATATTAGGTGCTCTATCTGGAATCTTGGCCTGGTTGTTTGAGAGCACCAAAATTGCAGCAGCACTCTAATTTTATGATGTATTACATAAAACTGGCGCCGTGTCTCAAAAACATGTAGATTTGCATAAATTGTATGTTTATTGTAAATTACGTTACGCGGAACATTTTGTGGAAATTATAAAGCGAAAAATTTATTTTCGAAGCATCTTGGCATACAAAACGCATATTCTTTTCGTATGTTAAGATTTCATTAGTTCAATTAAATTACTTCGCATTTAAATATAATGTAACATAATTGACATTGACAAGTTAAAATTTAAACTATTTCCATAATCTTCTTAATTTCTTTCATCATTTATTTTCCGTAAAACTTTCCACATTATTTCTCAGAAAATGCCGACTTTACAGTTTTAAATGTAAAATGTTTCTTGTATTTCCGAATAATGAAATGAAAAATAACGACTAATTAGTTCGTGTTGCTTTTCATTCCGCAATAAATTTAAATTTCTCTCAATTTAAAGGATAAAAAAAAGTTAATTTGGCGAGACAACTTCCGGAAAGTTCAAAGGTTAAGTAGTAATAATTTTTTGTGGGATATTTTTTTAAATTAAGCAAAATGGCGCAGCAGTAGCCATAGCATATTTTTACACATAAAAAACATTGTTCCGAGAGGTTTCCTATGGGTACATAATTCACCTAGAACATCCCTATTTCTATCCCTATTCTAAGTATTACAACACATACCAATAATTCATTCAAAGTGGATTTTTTCTAACAAATTTTCCTAAAGCCTCTTCGCAACATCCTTTTAGAAATGGCCAGATTATCCCTCATTGTTGTTGACCCATCTTTAGAACAGAAAAGGGTCTTTTAAAGGGACGACATAAGTTCAGGCTTTTAACCTTAGTGAATTTTCCTAGCAAAGTTATATTATCTACCTCCCAGGAAAGTATGATTAAAGAAGAATTTAGGTATGTGGAAGGTCAACGATATAAAATTAAAGGTAAGGTACCTATTTACCTTTTCTTCATCCATTCTGTTTTTTTTTTTTTATAAAGAAATGGAGTCGTAGAAACAAAAGTAGAAGTTGCGATATTGGAAAATATATTAGAGAGAAAATTCAAAAAAAAAAAAATAAAATTTTCAACAAAAATAATTTCAAATGTTTTTGCTCTCTTTCATTGATTTTTGTATAAGCTAAATTGGGTATATAAATCCGATTTTCTTTTGCTTCTATCATCCCCCTTTCCTACTCATTCGCTCTCTCCTTCTCTCTCGCTCTCCCATTCTTTCTTATTTTCTTTCCGAATATTTTCCAAGGATTAAAAGGTCGGAATCGACTCCCTGTCGTGATTTTCTCAGATAAGGGGGTGGAGAAGAAAGGAGAATAAAAAAAAGGAGTGTAAGAGAGATAGATAGAAAAAGATCTGTCAGTAACAAGTACGAAAGTAAATGAAAAGAGCTTGAAAAAGGGATTCTTTCGGTTCTCGGTATTGAAAATAAACGCAGCCATTGTCGACGCCTAAAAAGGGCTCCCGGTATCTTGTCACAATCTGTGCTGTTAAATGAAAAAGTCATTAACACAGCTCTAATTCCCTTGGCCATAGCCGGCAAACTTTGCTTCTGAATTTTCTTTCTTTCTTTCATTCTTCTATCTCTCGCTCTCTCTTTCTCTCTCTGCCGTTTTCGCTTTTTTTCCCATTCTATAATACATAGAGGTCCGTAATTAGGATTTTTTTTTTGTTTTTGTGTTTGAAGAAGAAAAATCTGAGGGATAATTTAAAAATCGAAACGAGCGAAAAAATCTCTTTGAAGAAATTAATTATAAAGAGTAATGCTGCCGTTTATTATACGAAAAGTTGAAAAGCAAAGCAAAAAAGAAAGAACGTTTCCGAAAATATTCAAAGACCGGCGACCCGAATGCAAATGATTTCAGTTTAATTGACATTTGGAAAACGGTATCGACTATCAAAGTTTCGTAAAATTGACCCCAAAATATCGGAAGCAAAACAGATTTTACTAAAGAAAAAAATGGCCTATTGGGTCATGGAAATTCGTCAGAAAAATACAAAATAGGAATCAAGACCAAAAAAAAAAAAAAAAATTAAAAGACAAAGTTTTCGCAGACAATGTGCCTCCAGAAAGCATTACATGATGTGGAAATTCCTAAATAAAATAACTTTCAAAAGAAAAAAATATATATATCTGTATGTGGATGAAATCTAGCCAACATATATACTATATTGAGACCTAATCATAAACATATGTTTATGTTTTGAATGAACAAAAATTTGTAAGCAAATACGTATACATAATTATTTACGTGTTTTTTCTCCAACACAATTCATCCCTGATAATCTTATATTTATAAACGTTCGCTCAACAAAAAAGACAATCTTTTATTTTGTAGGTTTATTCATCAATCGACCCTTTGCTGTTTTTATTTGGGGATGTTTAGAATAAGAGAAAAGTTTAATGGTCAATTTTCGGTTATAGTAAACACTTTGCAACACAAATAATTAATTAGCTGACTGCACCGACATGGGACTAATAATTTATTAACATTTTCGGATCGTTTTTGTTTTTATTTTATTCTTGTGTTTCTTGTTGTTTTTGTTGTTGTTGTTGTCTTTTACACACAGACACAGACAGACATACACACACACACACACAACACAATTTGACGAACAATTTTATTTGTTGGAACTTTGGAGAATTGGGGAAGCTCTTACTAAATTAACTTCACACTTCTTTGTTTGGTATATATACAGATATAGATACATAATAAACTACTCACCGCTTAGCACTTTACTAAATTAGTATTTTCTTGTATTATTATGGGACAATTAAATGATACCCCTGTGTATCCGATAGCAGCCGCTCAATAATAATATATTATTCGGATCAGTGTAGTGTAAAATTCAATTAAAAAATTAAATCGATAGTTTTTTATTTGATTTCAAACAAACAGAAGAAAAGCAAGCAAACTTTTTCATTTTCTATCAAGTGTTACAAATTATATTTGAAAGAATATAAGGCACATAGGAAAAAAGAGGGTTGTGGAATGAGACAGAGAAGTGGTTGAAGGGTAAGAGAAAAGTGAATAGAGAAAGGTTTCCCGAAGTTATTCCATGTTCCAGTTTGCCTCATTTAAATTCAAAGTCGTTTCCGAAGTCACGCTGTCGGGGATGCATTTCTGATATTGCAATCGCCCGTATTTTGTCGATTGAGTTGTCTTTAAAGCTTTGCTATCGTTTATTTTTTTGTTATACAGATTTGTTACAGTGTATTTAATTTTCGTCTTTTTTTTTTATTTCTAAGCTAGTCCACCCTCCTCCTGTCATTTCAACTAGGCAAATGATTTTTGAAATTCATTATTCAATAGTAGTGGCAAGGGATATGTCAGTTTTATTGTTCAAGCGTATTAAATTGAAACAGACAGATTTTAATATTGTAACGTCTTTCCCATTACCCATAATGTTCACATTGTGTATCCTCTTTTGGAAATTCTGACACACTTCTATTTAATCTGTTACATTTTGTTACTAATTAAATATAATTGGGCAAACAGAACAACCACCAGCGTTCAGTTTATAACAGTAAAACTGTAGAATTTCTGTAAACAATTCACATATTTAATTATAATTTGGTTATAGTTCTGTAGGTATTTGTTAAACTGGTGAACGTAATACGGTTTGAATCCCGTTGTCGTAAAACTTTGGGAGGTTCTATTAAAACTTTACGCTTCAAGGGAAAACTATTTAGACAACGGCGGTTGTAGAAGGAATTTCATTCATGTAGTTATCCAGCTTTTCTTTTTCTGTTCCTTTTTTCTGGTCTTAGCTGGGGAATTTGGACCATTAGTTCTATTAGTTATTTATGTGGTGAAATAAGACGCAAGAACTTTGATGATGCGGATTAGTTTTGTTGATTATTTTCTTAGTATGGGCTTAAAGTCTCCGAATATGCCAAAGCAGAAAAAAAAAGAAAGAAAAAAGGAAAAAATCTAATAAGAATTTCATAATCCTAATAAAAGTCTTCGTTCATATGGAATACAACATTCCTTTTTTATTACGTTTCACTCAACGACAGCAGCAGCAAATCAATCGTTTAATAAGAAAAGAAAAATCCAATGAACAGAACCGTACAAAAAAAAAATGAAGTAAAAGCAAAAAATCATTTATTTAATCTACAGACATTTTCCTGAGCGTAAAATTCCTTTTTCCATCTCATGCTTTATTTTATTATTATAAATAAGACAGGAAAAACTTTTTTGCTTTTCCCAGTTTTAATCGAAAAATCTGTTATTCTCTCTCCTTCTATTTTTCTTCTTTTTTTTCTCTCTGTCTCGCTATGTATATGTTCGATTTGTTGTTTTGTTTAAAATAAACAGAAAAATGCTGTTTCTTAAAAGGAAAAATAAAAGTCGACAGGTGTATGTGCACACATGTATACATATATAGTACAGTTTTGCATAGAAAATGTTTGATTTGAATAAGGAATGGATCGCAGAAAGGAAAATATCCATATTAAAAGGAATAGTTAATGGAATTGACAATTTTATGCAAAAAGCTGAAACAATAAGTAAGATTCTGTTGCCTAGCTGCCACTGTCTGCCTGTCGTTTCTTAGTTTATTGTTTTATTTTTCTAGTAGAATAGCAACTAATTAACTACTAGACGAAATTCATGAAAATTTTATAAACAATGTTCATATTTCAACAAAGACACGGGACGTCGTATTTAATGCATACATTTACATAATTTACTAGTTTATGATATCCATCTCTTTATTAATCTTTGATAAAATGTATCCGTGAAGAAGTATCTACTAAACAAACTTTACGCCATCCATCCATTTTACTCAAAAAATAATTAACTAATTAAAAAATTCCTAATAGAATAAATTGAAAACAAACTACCCCTTGTTAGAAAGACGAGGAAGTTTCCATTTATTAATTCCATCCCGTCATTCATCCATCCATTCATTCATTAATTCATTCATTCATCCCTTGTAGGTTAATATTTTATTTTCCCACCGACTGCTGGAAATTTAACAAAACAATTTATAATTTTTTTATGAAAAATTTAGCCTTCGGGGTTTTTGATGGTGGCGACGGCCCAAAGTCTGTTCCAGTTTAATTTTGACATTAATATGTACATTTGGAAATGAGGTAAATATGGAGTATGTATTTTATTCCTTTTGGAAGTTGTTTGAGCAAGAATTAAAGAAATTTAAAATTCAATTCAAATCACAAGTTAATCTTGAACTCTGTAAAGTATTATCACGAATATTTCCCCTATTTCTGCTTAGGAAAGAACAGCAAAAAAAATATAAGGTTCTTAAATGCAAATCCTCCATCTTATACAGAAGATTAACATAAACCCAACAAGGAAGAGACATGAATAGAACAATACAATCACACTTTTAACTTAATCATCCCCTAAAAACACAATAATAATTATTTGCAGGAAATATATTCGAGCCAGACATACATATTAAGCAAAGTCGACAAAACAGACATATTAAATTAACAGTTAGAAATTTATAATAGGCTTTCTGCGGCCCTTTTTGGCAACCAAAATAATCACAAAGCTCCTTAAACTTACCGCATTAAGATCCCAAGTTTGGGAGTCGAAAATTTACCTACTCAATTTCTAACTACCCTCTTCCACTTTCTCTCTATCTCTGTCTCTCTTTCTTTTTCTCTCTATAATAGTTTTGACCGTCCTTGCAGGAAGTTTTATAATCTCTAATAACAATTTCGTAGAACGGAGAAATATATTCCAATTGAGCTTTTAGAATTAGGAAACACAAAAATTATTATCTCGAAAATTAAAACGGGGCGGCAAGATGGAGAATTGTTTGAAGAATTTGTTTTAATTAATAATGACGGCTTTCGTGTGTGGAAAATAATTTCAAATGATTTAAAGAATGGAACATTTTCAAAAACTTAAAGAATAGAATGTTATTTTAGTTGAATTTGCAATGAATGATTTGAATATGCATTTAATTTTAATCCACTAATTCCGTTACAAATAAAATTAAATTTAAATCAAAATCGATTATCCAATCCAAGGATCTAAACGTAACGAGGTCCGTTCCTCATTCCGCTCATTTACCCAAAAACAGGAAACTTATCTAAAATTATCCTCGCTTTCCAAATAATTTCGTCATTGAAGTGTTTCATAACTCGTGTGTGCATTTTCGAGATTGGTCCTGAGCTTGGAGTAAGTAGTTGTCGTTGCAATAGCAGCAGCAGCAGCAGCAGCAGCCAATGTAGTTTGTTTCAGATTGATTTTCGATTCAATTTTCAACTGAGCGAAGCAAATTTGCTATTGGGTGGGTGGTCGCATAGAGGGTGGTTGGTTGGTTAGCTGACTGGTGGTAGTGTTGCAGCTATACGTTGGTTGGAAGTGTTGGTGATGGTGTTCTCCTGCTGTTTCTATTGAATATAGTAAAAAAAAATGTCTAAATAGAATCACAGTTGGAACCCATCATTGGTTCAAACAGAATACATGTGTGTGTATGCCAACGAAAAACTGCATACGTTTATATGCACCCAGCTGAGAAGATGAAGAGCGACAGAAAAAGAGTTTGTTCAGGGGTTGCATTGCAGGAGATTTAGGATTTTAAAACGAGAGCCGTCAGTCGGCAAGATTGGCATTGTTGCGATTTCCCAGGGAGGCGAGAGATATTTTAATTTGGGAGAATGGATTTCAATTATCGTTCTCCGCTTGCCAGGGTTGGTTCGGTTTTCTCCATCTCTTTATTTATTTCTCTTTCACTTTCCCTTCGCTCTGTCCTCATTTCGCCTCTCTTTATTATTTTTTCTTTTTTTTTTGCTTTTTTTTTTAGCGCTCGATGCCGAACAAAATTGCGATTGAAATATTCAAATGTTCCAGAGCGTAGAGAATGTTCCTGTAAAAGTTATTAGACTGACAGATCGTTCGCTTCGTAAAAGGGACCGTTATATATAGGTCGCCTTTTTTTTTGGTAATTTTCCTTTTTCGAAAACATATTTGTTAGAAATTAGATAGATAAAATATGCTTTTCTTCAGTTAATCAATTTAAATAATGTAATCGTTTAAATTTAAATTTACTGAATACGAAATTCTCAAGCAGAAAAGAGAGAATTTCCGATTATTTAAATTTTGTTTTAATTATGGCGCTTTCCTTATCTAAGCGATTTGCATTAACTTTAGAATTATGTAAAAATGGGAACCTTCAATTTAAATACGCTTTTTTCTTGTTTGCGTATCTGTCCAATAAGAAGAAAAAATGCTATTTTAAGAATTATCGAAAAATACATTTCCATTTTCTTCTAAAAGGGAAATGAATGAGACTCAAAGCTTCCTTTCACTTTTTGTTTTGTCAATATAAATATTTTGTTCCTGGCAGCCTTCCTTCCATTTTATATGCCAGGAAACAAAATCATTCTTATCTAAACAAACCATTTAAGATGATAAAAGAAAAAGAGGTTATTTTTTTTAACTTATTTTTGTCATCTGGTCTCTTTATTCGTAGTAATAAACGAGGCCGTAAAAAAAGGACATTTCAAGTTAGAACATTTTTCTCTATTCTAAAAACGAGAGAATGAGACAGAGGCAAAAGCACACAAAAAAAAAGAAAAAAGAAATAGAAAGAAATATGACAAAAACATGTTTTTCACCACCAACTACGAAAACTTAGCGGGGAATCAAAATAAATTTATTTTAATCGTGAAAATGTCAGTGGAAATAGATTCAGAAGAGACCGAAATGTTTTTTCAATGCTTTTCGAAAGTTTTCTGCTTCGCGGCAATAACGTAGGCCGTTAAAAGGAGAAGTTTTTGGGAGAGTCGCCTTTGGGACAGTTTTTCTTTTTCTCTTTTAGTTTTTCCTTTTCTTTTTCGCAATTTGGAAACTTAAAATTATGATAATAGGAGAGTTTTGCAGAAGAAGAAGAAAAATATATCGAATTTATTTTTATTGAGATTTTTTTTTTTAGAATAATTGTGTTTCAGATAAAAGTGGAGACGAGAAATAATATTAGATGGAAAAAGCACTTAAAGTATAACGATTATAGGCTATAACCGTTATATTCTTAAAAGCATCAATTTTTTTCTGCTCTCGAAGTTACAACTAAGGGTATGGGACAATGTTTGTTTTGCATTTATGGCAGATACTGTTTAGCATTAGCTGGTTTCAAAACGCCCACAGAAACGAAAATTCAATGAAAATATTATGTGCAGTATAATGTTAGATTTTTCCATACAATATTCAAAGTTTTTCAGCTTTAAACTTAACATTTTGAATGAGTTTTAACACGGACGCTTTGATTATAGAGACTCTATTCATGATATACGTATGTGAATGCGGTTTTTGTATTTTACTTGGCGTCGTTTTTTTACATTTGTTACTTTTCTGCAAATAATTCATTTATCTTCGAATCTACCAGGGTTGGCGTACTTATCATATTATAAAAGAAAGCAATTTAATAAAAATGAATTCCCGTTTTTAATTTAAACGACCATTTTACATTTATAATTTCGAAAATTCCACAACAACGGCCACCAAACAAAAGTACATTTCATAATAAAGTTGATTTGTGGGAACAAAACATTAATTTTGCCCATTGTTACCACACACACACCACGATCACCAAATGTTATTTTCGGATTTGTGACTGACATACTAAAATGGCAATAAATAATCGATAAATAAATATCGATAGACAGAACGAGAATGTCGATTATCAGCTAATGCGAAGAAATTTATCGTTACAATAAGCACCCGTCGATTTGAGGTTGAAATCTAGATTGATTGCAACGAGTTTATATCATTTTGAAATGTATTGTTATTGTCGTGGTTTGTTCGAGTGTCGAGGTAACACTATATAGCTCTCATATTTTATAATACTAGATTATAATACCTACTGCCAGTATAGTCTATATGGATGTGGGTAGATAAATATGATGGAATGTATGATTAAATGGTCATTTTTGAATCGAATTTCGACTGGACGATGATGATTTTAATTGTTGTAATATTTCGATAGAAACGATTTATTTTACTCACTTTTCATTGTTTATTAACTTACTGGAATTTGAATCATAAATAATTGTTAAAATGCCATTTAACGGAAAGATATAGCTGGGCTCATATCACTTTCTATCTGAAGGTGTTGCGAGAGCATGCAAGTAATAGGACAAGGAAAGGATGCGTAGTCATGCTATCCTACCAGCTTCAAGGAAACCGTGTAGTGACCCAAAAAGGCATTCAATAAAATTTTGTCGTAATTTAATGGTATATGACTCGATTTTTGGGGGCGTTCTATTGAAAATCTTGGAAACTTTGGCTGAAATATTGTCCTAAAGTTTCCCTAACGAATGATTTAATGTTAATTAACAATGGATTCTCGGCTAGAATACAAAATATTCGATATGCAATTAAATTTAAAGTGTAGCTATAAATAATATATCATATACAGGGTGTTTGGAGAATAGTGTGTGATAATTTAGTCAATGAACAATACGATTATTTTGTAATTGTGATCGCAGCAAAAACAAACCAAACCAAACTCTTTTAAATGGTCACATGCATTTGCTGGAGTTCAAAACCTCGTTCCTATACTTCACTTCCAAACGCAAAGATCATTATCTCACCTACTACTATTTTGCAATATACCTAATCCTGTATTTCGCAAACGTCAACGAAAAGAACAACTGATAAGACTTCTCATTGCTATTGTTTTTGTTGTTTGTTGTTTACGAAATTGTTTATGTTGTATAAAGTTCTTCTTCGTCTTCTTATCAACCATACTATTTGCCGCTTACATTGCCAAAGGTGAGATTAAGGATAATTTTATTATCCATTTTATATCTCTCAACTACACCACATAACATGCTAAAACCATTTTTCAATTGATATAGAGTTGGAGTTTATTTCTGGCGGTGTGTGTAAAATGTATAGATATTTTTCCACGTTATCTTTTTATACTTGGTTATTTTCTTCGTAAATTTCCACATTAAACTAGTATACTATAGATATCGCTGACCAAACCGCATATAATGTAGAGCAAACACTGAACACCAGCCAAAACCATAATAATTTATGTGACTTTAGGGAGCTTCAGATCAGCTATTTGGTTTAATATGACCTAAATTTGCTGAGTCAACGGTTATGGATATACAGGATAAGGTAAAATGGAAAATTAAAGTGAAATGTTTTTCGATTAGTGATTTTAAATCGTTTATAATTTAGAATGTATATTGAGATAAAAGGCGATAAATACATTGGCTTTTTGGATTAAATTTTTCGAAAAATAATAATCATAGTAATTCACGATTGTCATTTTCTTTGTTATAAAAATATGTTTTTTTGTAAAAAAGTGAGGGTAAACAAAGTTTTTACTTATTTATTTTACACTGCTGTCTTAAAACAAAAATTTATAACTTGGTAGCTGTGGCGAGTTTTCTTTTATATCCAGGAATTGTTTGGAATAACAAGGAAGGAAATCATAATTCAAAGTGAATTTGTCCGAGCAGCAAGTAAACACAGGAAATCACTGTCATTAGTGATTTTACAAAGAACAAGACTACAAATAGAAATGTATATTAACTGCAGCTTTTTTTTTGTAATTTCAGCTCGATAGATTCTGTGGAGAATTCAATTTTACAATTACAAATTAGATTTTTGAACTAACAAGGAATACATGGCGTTACATGTATAATACATATACATATATAGGGAGTAAAAGACGCGCTGCTGAATATTTTAGTTAGGTACAATACTAACCCTAAGAATTATCAGATATCTGCTTAATTTCTGTATCATATTTTTTAATACAATATTCATGATAAAAATCGATTACATCTTAAAACAGTCAAGCTTTAAATCCTTAACGAGTAAATAACATTTTTAATGTAGTGCCAAACTAGTGTCCAAATATTCTAACACCCGTTGTTAAACACCCAGTATACGATAATCTTAAACTGATCTTCCAACTGCGTTTTATTTAATTTTAGATTCTATTTATCTTTTCCTTAATAAGAATCTAATAACTTGAAATAAAATCTACAAAAAAAATTCATTAATTTATGTCAGAAATTGCAAATTTTAATTTCCCCACAGATACAACTTTTGTTTAATGACACGCATAATTCTAAAGCTCGTATAACAACAATTAATTCGGTCAGGGGACACCATCTAATGGCGGCACTCCATTAACATTTTTTCGTGTCATTTATTTTTCGTGGCTGCTCGATTAAAACGCATTAAATTAACATTTGCCCCACTTGAATTTACATGTTTTCAGTTACGTAGAGTAGTAGTATATAGTGGTGGAATGGAGTGGAGTAAAGAGTATAGAGGAGGGTCGGTTGGTTAGAGCAAAAATGCTCGACGCCTCTATAATATAGTATTTTTTTTCTCTGCTGCCTTCATTGTTGAACGCGAGTAAAATAGGCTGTATTCACTCACTCACACACACACACACACACATACATACCGAGGGAGCATATTCTTTATTATTGGTTAATAAATTGATGTCAGAAATGATGGCAGGTTTTTTTCTGGCCTTTCTTTATGCTGGGGTGATGTTGCAACATGATAAAAATCATCATCATCATCATTTAAATAGAATTTTTGAGACTGATAATGATTTTAGCTTTTATTATAGATTTGTGAATTTATTTTTGATTTCATCATATACCATTTTTGTTTTTTCGGATTTTCCTATTCAAACATCAAACGAATTTTAATTAATAATATCGATTTTTAGTGCCAACATGCAAAATTTTAATTAAGAGCAACAGTGTGTCATAGAGTAAAAATAGAAATTATGCACATTTGCACACTTTAATATAATTAGTTTTGTTGCATTTTGTTTTTTTTTTCTCTCTTTTCCGTATTATTAGTAATTTACATTTAAATAACTCATAACATAATCCAATTATAAATCAACGAATTAACGCCAATGTCATACTATTACACATACATAGGTTAGTACTATTGGTATAAATATGGCTTTAAAATGAATTTTATGCAAGCATTAAAATCAAATTATAAAAATAGCGAAGGTCAATTTGAATAAATAATTTACGTATAGAGCTACAAACAAAGATTTTTGCATAGTAATTAATATAAATTTAGCCATTACTGTAACAGATTAGCGTAGCGTGAGCTATTTAGAGGGTTTTATATTATCGAGTAAACTAGCGAATCTAATTAAAAGTTACCCCCCAAAACTTAATCTCTTCGTTTAAATCCTTCAGTGCGTTTTACATAAATTAAGCTATTTTTTGGAAAATTTGCTACTAAAAATACCACACAGAAAATTAGCATTAATTTTATTAGGTTTATGTATGCAAATTATGTAAACCATGTAAAACTTTACTGGCAGTACAAATAACAACATTACGCCACTAACAACCATAATAAAGCTATTGTAACTCACCCCTTTCCCTTTATTAGAATTTTATATTTATTTACGTCCAACAATTTACCCTTGATGATCATTTCGAAGAAAAAAAAAAGGAAACAAAATAACCGATAAATAAACCTTTATCCCTTACCTACACACACACACACACACACATAGTGATAGACAAATAGCTACGCATCTAAATAGACTAAACGTATTCCTTGAATCCATTGGGATATTTCAGTATAGGGATTATCAGGAATGTTTTTCCTTGGTTATACCCTTAATGCCACTAGAGACCTAAAAAGCGGGCTCTACACTTTATTCATGAGAGAAGTCCAGTGTGAGTTTTGAAATTCATGAGCAATCAAGAAAGTTTCAGGGTTTTCGTTTCGCTTTCACGTCATTTTAAATTAGCTGTCATATTAATCATGTTGTTGATCGTTTATGTTTAAAGATTACAAACAATAGAATGGAAAAGTGCATTGGGATTAAACAAATAAAATTTGCTTTTTTGTCGAATTGCAACGCAAAAAGAAACACATCAAATAAAAAGATGAAATACGTATTAAGGGCTTAAAAAATAATTTCTTAAAGATGATGATTATTACTTCTTTTTTCTTTCATTGAAACGTACAACGAAA
The DNA here is from genome assembly GCA_949748235.1 of Platypus cylindrus. Classification (NCBI taxonomy): domain Eukaryota; kingdom Metazoa; phylum Arthropoda; class Insecta; order Coleoptera; family Curculionidae; genus Platypus; species Platypus cylindrus. The sequence goes on along the minus strand of OX456489.1, from coordinate 10,662,451 downwards.
TAAGAGGAAGACAACAAAGACTTCAAACAGAGTGGAGGGAAAAGAAAATCCAATCCCAATCTAAGAGTATATAATAAGTTTCTCATTTCTTATCATCATAAAAGAAAATATAAAACATAAAAATTCGTATAAACAACCATTTCACAATAAAGCTTTTATAAAGCTATTAGTTGAAGCACTTCCTTTACGACATTTTTAATTACACGTTACGGTCTCATCATCTCATCTTGCTCTATCTATACAGATAGATTTCACAAAGACTTACTATTACAACTATACGAGTACATTCTACTCCTGTTTACTGGGGGTGGAAATTTCCTTGTCTTGCCTTATTTCCCGTTCGCAATAATAATAAATCGAACAATGAAGTCGATGTTATTTGAAACGTGAACTATTCATCAAAATATTTTCTCACGAAATCGAAATTCTCTTCTCTCTTTCTCAGTTTTCGATATAATAATCCCTTATATCCAGAATCTGACCCTTCAAGATTCCTGCTTCTAGCTTTATAAGGCTTTTTCTACTGTCTGTGTCTATATGTATTTATTTTTATTTTTTTTGTCTTCTTTTGGTGATAAAGTTGTCTTTTCGATGTGTGACGAGATGAAATTGAAAGAAAAGTGTGTGGTGAAGAATAACAATATAATTTGGAAAGGAAACATGTGACAAATAGAAAAAACACACACTAAAAAAAATCAATCATTAATATTTGATTGAACTGTAATTGCATATAAACTTGAATTAATTGTGTCTGTAGTTTTATTAATAGGTAACTAGGACAACCATGTATATTACATTAACTGTATTTAAATTTAAAAAGAATAAAAATAACGTTTCTCGATGATATGGCATCATTTGAGTATACATTATACAATACAAGGTGGCTATAAAATATGTGCCACTAGCTGGCATTAATTTATGTTCATAGTTTCAGTACATTAAGCATTAGCAATGGACTAAAATTGGAAATTTGTATAGCTGAAAATATGAATCGATTTAAACCTCACATTATCATAAAATCGAAATGAGTTAAAAACATATGTCAGTTCTCTACTTTACTCAAAAAAGATCACAAATACATCCAGATCACCATTTAGATAAGCACGCAGATCGATTCCATACGATGTAAGAAAAATTAACTGAATAAATATCATGATGGATACGTAGCATCTCGAACTTATTATACCTCTAGGCGTTTGGAAATCAGTTTCAGTTAACGTTGTCTCTATTTCGTAGCATATAGATTGAAGTTGATTGATATTTTTCCTGTTAGCAAAATTGGGTGTTATCCAACAACTGATAGAAAACGCCCAAGCTAAAATGAAAAAGAATAAAAAACAAATCGATTTGCATGGAAAGAAAAAATAGAATGGAAAATTTACATAACTGAATTTTCGAATATAATGAAATGGTTTCTATAGGTCTGACTGTAAATAATTGCATATAGATTCTATTCAATTCTATTTCAATACACATGTAAGTTACTAACAAAATATTCACATACCTAGTGTGGCAACGGAAACCATTAATATTCCCGAATAATTGCGAGCGGCAAAAATGCCAAATCGTATTTGTACAACATAAATGTGTAAAGCAGTTTCAATGACAATTATCATTCCTATTAAAATGTTTGCCATAAAAAATTCAACCATTGCATTTCTTTTTGTTTTATCGGAATCCCCGTATATAACAAAATTTTCCCAATTATAATAACGTTCTTTAAAACTCGAAAACCGTCGTTTTCTTTGCCATGGGGATTTTTTGACTTCAATTCCATTGCAAAAGAAAAACAAATCGGAGCCGAAAGGTTGAATACAAAGAAATGGAAAGTCCGCAAGCTAAAAAAGAATAACAGAAACCTACGTAATATCTAATAATGACAATAATAATAATAATAATAATACGAAATTCCTGAAAATTGAAAAAGCTCATTATAGAGAGGGCTTATTAAAATACAATTATGTTTATTATTTTTCTTTTTTGTTGATGTTGCCTGTTGTTTAGATATTTTTATGGATTACAAAAGAAATGGCAATTAGGAAGTCGAAAATTTATAATAAATTGATCATTATTAGAGAATTATTTATAAAGCCGATTATTTTTGTTGGCATATCAACCATGTTGAAACAAAGTTAGGCTCTACACAGTCAACCCACGCTTGAAATGTGGATATATTTTTTTAAATATTGGTGCCTTTTAAAGAATAACATTCCCTGTCAGTTGTAGTCAGCAATATTCTATTATAATTAGTCTAGGGAATTGATTGGTGTATTCAATATTATTGGTTATTAATAAACAAAAAATAATTAAAAAGTACGTATGGGTTTATTATATGTAGGAAAATAAAGCAATAAAATTCCGCTCTCGCTTGACTTTTTGAGCCAATTAAAACTTTACGCATTTACAAGGCACTAAATTATATCCGACACTAGAAAATGTAATATTTTTCCATTTATATTCTTTGTTTAATTAACTGAAGTTTTGTCACATTTAAAAAAAAATATATATTTGAATACGAATTATATTAACCCCAATGGTTCTCTATTAATTGTGTGAAATATACATATACACAGAATAGTTGCATAACTCCATTAATTTTAATTATAAAATAGGAGTTCAATCAATTTGATTTGCGATACCGAAGTCAAATAAAAAGCGATAATGTACGAATGCACGTTTCCTGCTTTTCTATTTCCTTTTTTTTTTGTCATTGACTAATCAATCAATTATTATTTTGGAACAATTGCATAATTGAAGCATCACGCTAATTATTTGTGACATTAATAGATATTTAGCATTATATTGAACTATTTTTCATGCGAAAAAATAATTATTTTGATGAAAACAAATCGAGCACGAGGGCACACTGCAGCAAATGACTGGTTTTATCCAAACAGTTGAATTTTTTTTTCTACTAACAGAAAATTGACTTTATAATTTAAATTAATTGAATTCTGCAAAATTTTACTCTGGATAGAAACAGGACAAAAAAAAAATGAATATATAAAACAATTTTTCAAACTTCTTAATCTGCCACTTGTGACAGAGGAAACGGCATAATTTTTTATATTTTAGAACGACCCCCTTATTGGATTTATTAATGGATGACATGTCACGCGCGTTTTCATGGAACACAATGGGGCTTTCATATTTTTAATTTAAAACGACGTAACAGATCCCATCACATTTGTCAGGTTTCTTGATTAAACCAACGTGGATGATAATGATCAAAATGATGATGATGATGATGATGATGGCGGTGATGATGCGCCTCAATAAACTGTAACCAATCAATAGATTAAGTTTATTGAACACTTAGTAACTCTCAATTAAGCGGTGGTGTGCCAGCAGCAGCATTTTGATTTTAGTTTTTATCTTACCGGTCGAAGAGAAGGGAGCAGAAGTTAATTTAAAACAAGAAAAGAGACGCTCTAAATAAATGGATTTACAACAGAAAAAACAAAAAAAGGAAATGCAAGGTGTTGTTTTTATTAATTGCTATAAAAATTTAACACAAATCCCTGCACGCTTTTTAGGCAAGCAAATTGCTAGGAGGATTTTCCGTTGTTTTTCTTTTTTTTTTCTTTTTGCCTTTCCGCTCTCTTCTTTCCTTTTTTATTTCTTTATCTTAATTAACTTCCTTGTACTGATAACGAATGCTAACCGGGTCGGAAATATGCCAGTGGTAGTAGTGGCGGTGGGATCACGGGTCCGTAGGTCAGGCCCCCCCGGAAATAATAGATCTGCATATTTATGGGCGTTTTGCAGTTAACGGCAGAGTCTGAACGTTACGCACAGGCACAGGGCTCTACCAGGGCTATGTTCGCTCGTTCCATTGCGCTGGGCGGTTTCTCTCGGCAATAATCCGGGCTTACGGACAGGAAATGATAAAGGAAGCTGGAAAATGACGTGGGAGAGAGAAACGCATCCCTTTTAAAAAAGTATATCCCCCCTGGACCGATGTTGCCTATCTTTATCAGAAATCATAAATCATATATTTTGACATTTTTATATCGAAAAACTAGATACCTACGATTCTTCGCTATTGCCACGAATTATTATCTTGTATCTTTTTTTTTTTTTTTCGTAGAGGTTTTATTTTTTCAGATTTTATGAGGTATTTATGAGGCTGTGGTATCGCGATCTATTTTTCTTTTTTCGGGGTTTTTAAATATGTACATACATGAAATTTAATCTTTAATCGTAAATCTTGTTTGTCCTAATTTTGTTTGTACACGACTCCTTAGAGTAGAGATAAACCGAAAATGCTGCGATAAAAAAAAGGAAATATAAAATCTACGGCAACAGTGTACAAATTACAAATTCCTCGTTAGAAAATGAGGATATTTTAAGCTGTACGAAGAAGAAAATTTTAGCAGGATTAGAAATTAAAAACGGAATGGCGTTACTCCATCGTTGTTAATTAAGAAACATTATGTCGACGCTTTATATTTCCGAGGCCAAGATTTCCCTTAAAAGAAATATTGGATTGTGGCGTTGACACCCCAAGGGTGCATTAAATTCCGTTTTTTGTTCTTTTTAGTAGTTAAAATTGGGAGAGCACACCCCGTTCGCATTTTGGAGGACTTTGCTCCAGGAACGGCATGCGGGGACATGCTGTTGAATATTCAAAGTTGTGTTTGAATCTTTTTGTAAATTTTTTGAGATTAAAAAAGCGTTATAAATTAGCATAAATTTAATTATATACTTTATTGTATAATATAAGTGACATAAAGAGGCCTTTTTTGCAGTAGTTTTTTTTCTGTTATTTTTCCATCAAAAACGTATCAGCGATTAAATTTTCCAATTATACGAGTAAACATGGGTTATCTTTAGAATGTTCCCCCTTGCGCCGTAAACTGTAATATACTAAGATGAAACAATCTAATCACAATTATTATGACTATGGCATCCATTATGCATTTGACCGAACGAATACCTAAATGTTTGCAAAATCATAAACCGAATATTTAGAATTGCGGGTCCGTCATAAACTATATGTATACAGTGGAACACATTTAATTTAAAGCAACAATTTAATTATGTACTTAACAATGTCGTCAAAGCAGATCCGTCGCCATGCATCGTTGAATTATCTTTGACCGCAATTCAATGCGGTCAGCACGATTTAATTCGGACCCAAAATGATCTAACACGGACGAAGCAGTCAGTTATATCTATAGGAACAATAAAAGCTGAGGCGGTTTTATGTAGGCGCCGTTATAGGCCAAGGAGGCCCCATTCAGAATCTCCAAGTTTAATTATCGGTACCCTATAAACTTAGAGACTTTAGGACGATAGTGGTGATTGCAAGAGATCCGTATTTGGATACTTAAAGATCTTCTTTAACCGAATTTATGGTGTCAATTTGGATTTTATATTCACTTCTTTTATTATTATTATTATTATTACTCCTACTACTATTCACTGCTGCTGCTTTCTAATCTCGCAGCAGCAACTGAATGGGCCAGCAATAATAAAAATCTCATATATGTAAATGGCACTTAAATAGCTGCAAGGAAATTGATCTTAAACGAGCTTTAGAACACTAAAATGAGCTGAAAATTGTCTTATCGAAAACTAAGAATTACATTACAAATACAATTTATTTCATAATAAAATTCGTGTTTGTTTTGTTTAATCAAATGTTTTAGTTGTTTTTCGCTATTTTCATTTTATTGGATTTCACGATTAGATGAAATTAAATAGAACAGAAAATGGGAAATTCTCAGTACGAGAAAAATTATAAAATACACAGATACTCATAGAGGAAAACAAGGACGTAATAAAAACAATAACAAAATTAAATGTACAAGTACAGTTTTAAATTAAAAATAAAGAACAATTCGTAGCAATCTTCTAAAATGTCTCAATGACAAAACTTTCTTTGGTCTCATAAACAACAACAAACATCGCAAGTATAGGTACAGTAAAGCAACTCTAAGTTGCTATGGAGCAAAAGACAGAGACGTTTTATTATTTCACATAAAATTTTCTCTAGTGCAAACATACACTTAAACAAATAAAACAACTTTACAAACAACAACAGTAAAAACAATAAACAAAAAAAATTAAATACGGTCAAGACCACAAAATTTAAAAATTTTATAATAATAGCAATAAAAATAATAATTTTTGATTTGTTAAATAGTTATAAAGAAAATTCTCCATAAAACCCAAAATAGTTCAAAACTTTCAAAGAGTTTCATGCAATTTATTTTTATTTAAATGCATGTAAGACGAACAGTTTTAATCCTGATGTCGTGATCTAACCATGAGTGAGTTTATTATAAATTGCTACGTTTTATATTTTTGAAACATTTGGAAAATTATATTAAATAAATTCATTTCATTGCACAATGTCGATTGTTGCTTGCATGTAATGGCACGACATATATTCGACTTATTCAAAGTTTCTTCGTTGTTGTTTCATAAAGGAAGATTAATTCAAGAATCCTTGAGGAAGTATATTCATATTTTATATTTATTGTAGAGTCGTAAGTGGGACGATACTTTTTAGGTGGAACTTTCATTTTGTTATCCTGTACTCTCGATCGAGATAGTTTTCGAGGATAATTGCTTAATATTTTACATGTTTATTACCATCTTATTTTAAAGAATAGTCGAAAAAAGATGCCAAATCAGAATTCAAAATACTAAAATGCTTTCGCGAAATAGGTACATTTGATATAATAAAATAATGAATTATTTATTAAGTAGCCTTCACGGGGGCTTTATCTGTATAAATTTATAACTGAACAATAAAATTTTTCGATATTTTCCGATCTGACATCGAGCTGTCACTGATAAAGTGTAAATAATGAAAATAAAGAAAAATAAAAGGCGAGAAAAAGAGTATAGTAAAGTACAAAACAAAGGGAACAAAAGAAGAGAATTCGAACAAATATAGAAAAGATAAGGATATATTATATGAATGTTTGTGTATCTGTGTGTGTGTGTGTGTGTGTGTGTGTGTGTGTGTGTATAGGAGAAAGGTAAATAGTAGATGGAAAGACAGAACTTGATGTTATTTAAGCAATAATCTCAAGGCTTAAATGTATATCACGTTCATGTCCATTAAATGGTGTTATAAGAGGATCTTGTTTTCTCTTTCTCTCTCCTTACTTCTCTCACACGCCGCTCCCTGTTCCTATCTCTCTTTCTCCATCATCCACTTTTCAGTTACAGTCATTGTGTTTTCATCTCATCTGAGATGAAAATGACATACAAAACTTCTGAAAATATTAAATCCCATAAAACAATAAAACAGAAAATTAGAATTATATTTCGCTCGTTTTCTGCTTTCCTTTAAATGGTTTTAATGCAAAACTTCCATTACGTAGAAAGTACTTCAACGTCGCGTCCTGTCGTTAAATAGTTGACTAAAATCAAATTACGGCCAAGAAGTTGATAACCGAGTTACTTTATAGCCAAATTCGATAACTCTCTAGAAGCGTTTTAGAGTAATAATCTTGCAAATCTGTTGGTGGTTTGGTAATAAACGACTTTGAACCAGAGCAAGTGAGATAGAAAGCAAAATGGAGAAATGAAGACAATGATAGAGTGAAATTGTGCGAGTGAGAACAAGGGCGAGAGAGACAGAAAGATGCAGGAAAATGTGATGGCAGCAAAGTGTTTAATTCCTGTTGGAGATTTTAACGGCCGATAAAATAATTATTCCAAACTTACTAGTTTTGTTTACTTACTTACTTACTTACTTATTCGCAGCGCCAATCTACGATTTGATAGCTTTAAACTTAGCAACAGTATAATGTCTCCAGCTCCAATGTCTACTGACTACATACATATATGTATACATTGCTATAGCTAGATATGACCGTGTGTTCTAGACTAGACTAGGTCCTATAGCTAGGCATTGGCATGAAGTTGTTGGAGAGCGAAGGGAGCGGGTGTTTTGTAGTAGTAAGTGGCACACATTTTATGTGTGCAAATGATATTAGCCATTCTGGGCTTAATGTTAGACATGCTAAGTTTAATTTGCCGAAGTAAATACAAACGGTATTTTAGTGTGGGCTTTATTGTCTCTCGTTGCATTTGTCGGTATGTATTTTGTACATAATATGGTTTAAAATCGTATCTAATGTGTTCATTTTAGAGTTTTTATTATAGTTTATGAAGTTTCATGCAGTTTGCTGTCGTCTATAACTAAAGCTAAATCATGTTATTAAAGTTTGTTTTATAGAACATGAATAGAGATTTTATATTTTATGTATTAGGTATCTTAATAAACACTGGCATAGCATCTTTTAGTATTGTTTGTTCATAATAGATGACCTTCATTTCGAAGCCACTAATAATAGTCAGCCACTAAAATAGAAACTAATAAGAAAATAGAACTTTCCTTATTAGAATAATTTGTGTATTTTGCTAATAAATTGTTTAGAGTACTTTAAAATTCGCCCAATAATAATTTTATTTGTGTATCTCTCTATACATAAAACTTTGTCCTCGACAAAGCAACAAAATTATATGTAATTTGTCTTTTATGCTGAAGAAATAAAATTTACAGAAAGACTATAAAATTGACAATAAATTATAAAAATAGTTGCTATAAAATCTGTATAGAATCGTTGCTTTATTGGTATAATGAAGTCACCAGTCTCCGCGTACCATAAAAGCTGTTATCCAAATAATTTGTATTTCCGCAAGACAGATTTATCATATTTTTTGGCAGACTATTTTCCATCGAAATTATCTTTTTTTTTTTTTTAAGAGTCGCAGGGTATAAGGGTAATTTGTCACCCTTAATAGTTTATGGTAGTCGAAAAAGGGTAATTTTGAAGACATTGTTAAAAATACGTATCCGAAGGAAGTAGTAATAGTGCCTTCTCTCTTCAAATCGATGGCAGTGACTGTTCTGCAGCCATAAACAGCAACCAATAAACAGAAAAGGTCAATTTCAAAATAGTGCATCTTTTTTGCATTGAAAACATGTTTGCCATTCGACGATCACAATCGAAATAAACTATGTATGAGATTCAACGATTCGAAACGTAATAACTTCCGTACAATTTGTCTCTTTTTCTCGTAATGTATTTTCCTGTAAGTAGAAAATTATGATTTTCTCTCTAATAGCAAATTCTTTCCGAAACTAATAATGTAGATCTAGATATAGATAGACTGGTAAGAGTATTTTGAAGTAAACGACAGCCCACCCATCTATTTCTAATTATATACATATTGTCCAAATAAATGAAAATTTTATTTACGGTTCCAGTAATTATACATAATGTAATATCTATAAGTTATATACAGGATGCTCGTTTTCATTTAGTCCATAGATTAAAAATAAAATTACAAATTTCATTTTATATTTTTTACGATTATGCACATATATCTATCGAATGGGCTTTTAGAATATTTCAATAATTATAAGGCTATAAAATCAATGGTTACACCGTTCTGTTCCATTTTGCAAACTAAACATTTTCTTTATGATTTCTAATAAAATGCTGCCTAATATGCATTTCTACAAGCGATAGAAAATTGCCACCCTGTAGATACGTACTTATACATACATACATATGGTATATGTGTGTGCTTATAATGTATGTCAATTCAATAATTTTTCAATATTTTTCTATCCGCTTTATCGTTGTCACGATTCAAATAATTTTCACACTCAATAATTTCAACTGTTGTGTTGTTGTGTGTACTCGTTGATGATATTTCCTTTTTCCCCATGAAATTAATTATGAAAGTGCAAGCATTGCAAAGCCGAATGAAAACTTGACAGGTTGCGAATGAAACGGTTGACTGCTTGACATGGGGGCTTTTTAAAGGGCACATTTTATACATCTATATCTATATACACTGTATACATATAGTCTAGTACACAGCAGCAGCAGCAGCAGCAGCAGCAGCAACAGCAGCAGCAGCAGCAGGAATATAGTAGTAGTGGTAGTAGTAGTAACATCAGTAGCAAACAGTAGCAACGGCAGCAATAGCAACATCGTCTTGCTGGCACATCCTTTTTCGCGACGAAGACGGATACGTCAGGGTTGCCGCTAATTGAATTTACGATGACAAGCAGTGCCCCAGGAGGCCGTATATTTGGCGACGACATCGCGCTCCTAGATGCCAATATCTCGGGCTCCCACAGGAACGATCTAAATTTCTCTATCTCTTTCCCTCTATCTCTCTCTCTCTCTCTCGTGTCTCATTCTTTTACTCATTTTCGTCTTCGTTTTCATGGAGAATGAATGGCTGGACGGTTGGTTGGTTTGGATAAGGATATTTAATTTAAATCCAGTTTAAAGTAGCAACAGCAGCCAGCACAGCTCATATATGTGGGTGTTCTAAATATGCGAGTATATATTATACATGTATCAAGCAGCAATTTGACTATGCAGATTTTTATAGTTAGAAATCCTTCTGGAAAACACGCAATAAGCAATAAAATTCCTTAATTTGATTTCGGCTGAAATACAAAACTTGAAAATCCAGAATTACATGTATCGTTGTCTTCAATTCTAATGATACATTCTCTTCAACCATTCACATTCAAATTTTCAACACCAACACAAAGATAACGATCCAATTCATTCGTATACTGCCAAAAGCGACAAACTATTACAATATTCATGTTAACATATTTAACCACTTTTCAACGGTGATGATGTCGCAATGAAAAAGAAGAAAAAAAACGAATATTTCTGACACCTTTTCAAATAAAATGAATAAAAGAAAAAAAGGGGACACGAAATAAAGAGAAGAAAAGAATGGAAAAAGTGACAAATAGAAAAGCAGCTTCTCATTAAAAATTCCAATTGTCACACTATAAAATTTTCACCAAATTGAGACCGTCGGAAAATCATACGATTTGGAAATTGCATACTCAGGATTATACGGTATTAAAATGGTAATCGTAAGAGGGCGAGGGTGAGATTTGAAAAAAAAAAAAAAAACGAGATGAAAAAGCTAATTCTATATAGGAATTCAGATCAAATAAAACGAGACAAATCTTGAATAATGGTTTATGTATTGAACGGGCAGATTGTATCATACAAATTATTTAGATTCTTTAGGAATATACTGCTGACGAGATGATGGTGATGATGCGTCAGCGCGAATTAATTTGATAAAACCTATTATCAGTAACAATCTGTCTATAGCATAATAAACAGCATTTCGTAAAATTTGAAAATCATCATTGCTCTCTTGTGCAGGCGATAAAATTCGAGAGAGGGAGGAATTGTTGATTAAAATGACCATTGGTCAGTCATTCACTCACTCGACCAGTCACTCAGCTAGCCAGTCATTCCCTAGAGATGATTTTATCGAAGGCGTTGAAATTATATGACTCTAGTAATTTGAAGACAAATGCAATTGCATTGAATGCATAATATTATGCATTTGCGTGTAGATGTACAAAACGATTAACAACATACGTTGCTTCTAATTTAGTAATGGTCACCATTATAACAGCAGCGGTAGCAGCAGCAGCATCAATTCATGGCACAGGGTGAATTTACAATTTACAGGGTGTATGTTACATAATGTGACAAAAAGTAATACGAAAGACAAAGGGAAAATGGAATGGAAATTTTATTGGAGCCAAATAAATTGTCCATAAATGAAATATACATTCAAAATATATAACAAGAGTTTTATATTTCTATTGCTTCATACTATATGCACAGGATGTGTGCTACTTAATTTGAGTTTTGAATACTCACATTGTCAAGTTGTGTTATTATTACTAACATACATAATAAAAAAGCCCTCTCCCTAGCTGTTGTCCATTGTCCAGCAACAGCAGCAACAACTCATTGCATTTCATTTCAATTCCAGTTTTTTATTTTTTCCATCTAATGGTACTGGTAATTTGAAGTCATTTATACTTGCCAAGCAACTAGGTGATGTAGAATATTAGAATAGCAACAAAAACCAGGAAATGAAATGGATGAAAGTTGAGCTGTTTTTAATCCTGGACATTATTTAAATTTTTCCAAGCTGACATGTTTTCCTTTTACAATTAATATTTAAATTCATACGTATATATGTGTGAGTGCGTATGTGAATATGTAAAGTATAATATCCAGAAGATTTAACAGGGACAAATAAACTGACAGCAATTCGACTATAGTCAAGTTTTCAGAGTAATTTTCGAGTTTTCGTATATGATGATGATTCACTGTGAGAATTGTTGTTGTTAGAGTAAGGGATCAAATAGAAACTATCATTTATATATTTTATATATACATATATATATTTGTTCAATGAGATTATATATTACTGAAATCTATGCCAAAAATTTAAAATGTTAATCAAAGATCGTTAATAAACGACAGGTTTATTTAATTTTTTGTTGTTCTACTTTTCAATTGTCATTAGAAGAAATGTTCTGTGAACGTTACAGACATGCCCCTAACTATTTTACATATGTAAAATCAGATTGTATTGTCTTCTTGTATTACAATCAGAAAAGCTCAATACATTATTGAGATTATAATATTGGTAAAATACATTGGAATAATCTTCTTTATATTCAAATCAAAATCCTTAGGTAAAAATTCGAAAAAAAAAACAAAAAACTGAAATACTACTGCTACTACTTCTTGCTTCTTTTATATCAAGTTTTTTGTTTTCTATACAGAAAGAGGGTAGATTTAAAAAGAAGGAAAGAAACAATTTCAAGAGTACAATTTACATAGCTTTAAAGTATGGTTTTCTGATGATTGAAATTTTTTTTTCAAGAATGGTAACTGGTAAGCAGTTTTGTGTATTATTTATTCCATTTTTCTTTTTTTTTTTTATTTTCGAGAAGTATGGACGTATATTTACATTAAAAGCTTTCAAATCTTAAGAGATACAGAGGAGAAAAGGAGACTTAAAAACCATTATTCTGAGATTATTTTTTTTTGCGAAAACTGAAAAGGTAGCTCTGCTTAAGAATCTATTGAAAAAAGAAGCAATTTTACATTCTGTTCTCATTGAAATTACTTTTGTGCGCTCGATTTTATTAGGTTTTGTTTTTTTTTTTTTTCATTGGATCGATGATTGATAAAAATCGAAATGGAAAATATGAAACTTTGTAGAAATACATATCGAACATATTTGAGGAAATATATAAAATCAAAATTTACGATATCTATGGCACCGTAACAGTGCTCCCAATTTGAATATATAGAAAAAAGAAATGCTTATACGACGACGAAAAATATCTTTTAAGAGATTGAAACAAATAATAATCGTAAATTGAAAATATAGATAAATTTATTTCGCATCGAAAAAGATGCTGAGAAGACTCAAAGAAAACGGGCAGGAATTTATAGTAAACATATCTCAAGGTAGAAAACTTTGATATTTTTCCTTTGATGGCTTTTATTTTTAAAATATTCGTCGTTAGATTTTATGAAAAACAAACTTTATAGTTTACTGTGGTATTTTTCTGTTTATTGAGAAAAATTGAGAGCAATATTTAAGATGAATCGAATTTATGTGCATGGGAAATATTTCGAAATGAATTTTAACAGCATGCCAGAGATTCTTTTGTACTGACATATGCTTTACTTCGCATTATAACTTGTCATATTCATCTACACAAAACTAATGCCCTTTTTTAACATGATGATATATGTATATATACTAGATAAATGGAGATACAGCTGTTTATTTTTGTAATAAAATTTACTATGAAAAATTTCAATTATCAGAAAAGCACGTCTCAAAGCAAAAGGCTTCAAAATGCAAACAAGAAGAAAGATTATATTCAGTCTCGCATGGAACGTTATAATTTCATCGTAAACTCCTTCTCTAGAGAGAAAGAGCTGCTCTAAAATTTATCAACATAGTTTACGAGCGACGTTCTATTAGAACTATATTGTGTTTCGCACTTGGGCTGTCAAAGGATAACAGCTTTAGAAATTCCTTAACTGGTTGGTTAAAATCAAAAGTTTTCTTCCTTGGAAAGTTCATGTAAGTATAATACGAGAAAGAGATGAGAAGAAAGATTAGGAGAAAAGGAATGCGTTTAATTTTCAGCATGAAATTCTAGCTAATACTATTTGAACATTTGGAATAAGTGACATGCATAATATGTTTGTTATTAATTTAATTATTGTTCTGTGTTACAAATCTAATATTCCTTCCTTTTGCTCTCCCTTTATTTCGTTCACTGTTTCTTACATTACTGCCGCTGATTTTATTTATTAACCGTTTTTTTTCTTCTACTTCATTCTGACGATGCAACTTTTGACATCTTTCCATTATTTCACTCTGTTAATGGCAATTCTCATCAATTTTCCCCTGCCCCTATATACTTTTATTTCCTTTCTAATCCATCTTATAGAAATGAAACGACATGATGTGTGGCTGTGTAGTAATATACAATAATATAATATATTATGATATTATTGAGAGTCATATCTAAGTATTTGTAAATAAATAATCTTAAAAGCAAAGAGAAATGGCAAGAAAGTAGCATGACCTAAGTGTTTTTTCGTTTACACATGCTGTATGTACATATAGGTATTATGTGGAGTAAGCTAAAAGTAATTAGAGCCATCTCTAAATACTTTCTGTTCATTTAATTACTCGATTTATAGTTTAGCTGTTTTTAAACAAGCAATTAACCTAGAATTTTGCTATAAATATATAAGGTAATATAAAGGGATGTGAGGGTCAGAAGTAGAGATTTGGACAAGAAACTATAAAGAACCAGAAAGATTTAAGATTCAAATTAAATCGGTATAATTAAAACAAAATTAAAATCTGTGAACAATAATAGATATGTTTAATTTTCTACCTTTTTTTTTTAAATTGTTATTATCATTCTAATTAAATTTACATTTACTTATGCTTCAAAATGTATCCTTAATTAAAATCGTTATTTGGAAAATCTTATAATAAAAGGAGGAAATTATATTAAAGAGGTTATTATACGAAAGCTTCCGCTCCCTTTTCTGGGAGGCGGAGGAAAAGACACTAAGCAAACTATGAATCCCATGAGGAAAATTTGATATTTAATTTGAGCGTTAATTTTTATTAACTTAATAGTGTAGTGGAACCCTTTTCGCTGAAATATTGAAAGTAAAAAGCCTAAGCAAACAGTGGTTTAATTAAACTATATTATATAAAAGCAAGAGAGAGACAGAGTGTCAGCGAGATATACCTGTTGTAATCTGTAATCCTTCTAATTTATTAGGTGTATGTGCTGTAGAAATTCAATTTTGAAAAATATCATGTGGGAGGAGTTCGCTTAAATTAAAAAAATAAAATGAAGATTAAACAAAACTATCAAAATTTATTTATTTTCTGTTGAAATGATTTCAAGAGAGTTAATAGGCAATAAACTCCTTGTTTTTTTCTTTTTCTCGAATATCAATAGATAAAACAATAAACCGATAAAAACAAAGTGAAGAATAAGGGAGAAAAGCCCAATCAAAACATCCGAACATTGATTTCTGTACCAAAAAAGTTTTTTTTTTGTATACGTATACGTCTGTAATCAGCATTTTTCCGATATTAAAGTTTTTACGACTCCAATGGTATAAATGGCCTCCTCCTGATTTTCTTCTCAAACTCATATTCCCGTTCACTCTCTCTACTCTGTCTCTCTTTCTATCTGCTGCTTATATAGGAAAATAGAAGGGCTAGAAGAGAGTAAAATCAGAGGAGAGAAATTTTCGTAATAAAGATCCGGATATCTGCAAACAACAAAATCGGAACAAGCGGGCTTAAGATTATGTATTTTTATAGGATTTTAAAGAGGTAATGGGTCAATGAGAATTTAATGACGGGAAATGTTCAGGAAATTCAAAAGCTCTGCAGTTTATGTTTTGATTTTTTTTATGGTTTCAGAAAAATCGTAAAAAAATGAATGCGAAGATTTATTTCAGATATCAGCATCAGTATCGTCCAAACAGTTTTCAAAGCTCTGGTTCATCAATATTCAATTAAACTCTGGCATCGCCAGTCAACTGTTAGTCATAAAATGCAAAGTTATCTGGGGCCATTTGTCCCTATTCTTAACACACAATTTAGCTGATGCTTGTAAAGTAGATTACATTTAAATTTATTTATGTCCCTAAAGTTAAATAGTTATCCAACTAATTACTTAACAATGATCATAAATTATAATATACATATTTAAGTTATGAAAGTTTTCTTTCACACCTGCTTCTAAGCCTACTTAAATTTATTAGATTACTTGTGTGTATGCTTTAAATTACTGTACCTTTTCCTTTTCATATTTCCAAATTTATTTCTTTCCCTTTTTCCCCCCTTATCACTGTCTCTAATGCTCTTTTTTCCCTCCTCCCCACTCCAATGTTTATTCAATTTCCTTTCAACACCATTCCTTCTCTTGCTGTTGCTGCTGCTGCTGCGACTACATACATACCCGTAGTAGTGCTTGTGCATGCTTACTTGCCAAAGGGCACCATTAAATTTCCACTCTCTCATATTTCGTTGAATATATTGACAAATATAAAATGGCGAATCAAATTTCATTTGAATGTAATAAATTATATAAGTTTATATGTCATTTTCTAGTAAACTGGAAGTTCATTTATGGATGGTTCATGGATGAATGCAAAGAGTAATGATAAAATAGATAGGAGAACAAATAGAGAGTGAGGCAGACAGAAAGAGGGAGTGAGAGGGAGAGAGAATGAGAGTTTAGGTTAATAGGCACATAAAAACCTTTTCGGATGTTGGCCTGATAGTATAGTAAAAAGGCATAAAACACACTCACAAGAAAGCAAAATGGTTAATCAAATTGGAACTAAACTTTATTATTGTTGAACAGATGCGTTATTTAGGACTTTATCTGTTTTGAAAGTTAGAAAAAACAACACACGGTGTGTGTGTGCGAAGGGTGTGTGTTTCTTTTCTTTTTTTTTATGTTTAAATTGAATTAGACTTTCTTGTTTTAAATGTTAAATTTCGAAAAATTGAAAAAGTTTTATTCAAATTATATACTTGCTTCTTTTACAAGTAGAACATTCGGAACTTTTTATGTTTACAACAGATTTTCCGAATATTCCCCATTTCCTTTTAAATATTTAAGGTACAACAAAAAGAATTTTAATTATTTTCTCACTTCTTTATTAAAATGCATTAACCCTCTCTAACTCACTCAAAGCACACAGTCAAGTCAGCCCATCCACCCTGCTATTTTCATTCACACGCTCCCTCACTCACACAGAGTGAATTTTCATCCACATCCCTCTCGCTTTCTCTGTCGCACAGTTCTGTCACAGAGTTCTAACGCAATTATTCCAGTTGAACGGACGGTTGATATTGTTTCCGGCAAAGGATATGTGCCAGCCCAGACTCTGGTAAGTTTCCAGAGACCGCAAGTCATTGCCGGGTTTGATATCCAGGACAAGTAACTACTACTACTACTACTACTACTACTATTAGAAGATAAATAAATGGGTGACATCTTGAATTTTCGTCTAAATATGTTCAATTATTAGTGTATGCTCCTGCTGTTACTTTGGCATGATTATGTGTTGAAATTTTGTTCGTAAATATTATTATTATTCTTGGGTGGTAATTGTAAGATAAAGAGAGGAAATTAGGGTTGCATTTACAACCCTGATAAACGGGAATACGTATACGCTAAGTATGGTGTACAAGTTATTTTATTTAAAAAGGGGGCCGATGTCGGAGGTTAAATTTTATTGTGCCGTTGATTCATTGCGAGAATGAATGCACATCACACAGTACGAGTTCGCGCTTAGAGCTGTTTAATTTCTAGGCTATAAAATTTTTTTATTAATATCTAATTTAAAAATACAATTGTAACCATTAAACAGAAATACTAAAATGTATCACAATGAACCTCTCAATATGTATTATTCTGCAGGATGCATTTTACGACATTAATAAAGTTTTAACATCATTCCAGCCGTCACGCCAAAATGGGTGCATATAAATTCGTACATTACATTTTCCATCAAAATTTCATTCTAAAATAAACATAAAATAATTTAATGCAGATCTCCAGCTAGATAATAATTGCTATATAAAATTGTATTAAGATTTACATTGTTTCTATTATAGGTGAATTAATGGCAAATATCATCATATATATATATATATATATACATATATATATGTATATATATATTTTAATAATCCATCAATTTCGTAACTGAAAGAGATCAGTTCGTTTATAACGAGCATCATGGGACCTATAGAAAAATTTCCACGATAAAATTGATCGCTCGTTAAAACCGAAATGATCTTTCAATACAGACTTTTTATGATGTTCTCAATTATTGTTAATCTAGTTCATTCCTGACATTTCTCATGTCCTCTGCTTAGCGTTTAACATATGTACAATGTGCATTTATATATTTAGAAAAAAAAAAATGAAATCAATTCATAAACAATTTCCAATATTTCATAAAACTTTTCTCCAAACTTCATTTAACATCAAAGTTTCACATTCACAACATAAAAAGCGAAGAAGAAAGCGATCTTAAATTTTCACTGATCGAGCAAATATTTCCAAAAGGGCCCAAAATCTAACTGAAGTTATATTACGGTTCGATGAATTTTCTTTGCGGGTTTGTTTACAAGAGGGGAAATATCCACCTTTCTTTCTTTGTTTCTTTCTTTCGTTCGTTCTTTTTTTTTATTCTTCCCCCTTTTTTTTTTCAATCTTTCAGATTTGTTTCTTTGAGAAACTGTAAACGTATTTATTTATATACGAATTTTGGTCAGTGAATTATTATTGTTTCTTTATTTGCAGTGTCGCAAAAAAGAAGAAAAGGAAATTGAATATGTGTTTGAACCGGGGGTTTAGAAAGGTGTATGACATGTGTTTGGGCGTGACTTGAATTATTTATACTTTGTATGTAACATTTTTATAACCAATATTCACACCCTCGTATTTACTAATATGTCTGAAAACCTGTGAACCTTCAAAAATTGAACAAATAATCCGTAAATTATCCTGTCAAACTAATAATGGCTTACTCTTTCTCTTGCTGTCTCTATCTAAAGCCATACAGTCATTATCTCTCACGTAATGTGACAAAGCATTTCTTCAGCATTAAACAAAAAAAAAAAAAATAAAGAAAATTCAATCGTCGTCATTCAATTATCCAGACATTTGCCGCCACTTCTCTACCGTCAAACTTTATCGGCTTGTTTGAATACTAAAATATTTGTAAAGCAATCCATCAAGTTTAGCTTCTGGCTTTGAAAAAAGGGGTTTTCATTTCCTCATCGTTCTACTTCTTTTTGCTTTTCATCTCTCTTCTATAAACTACGTTTTCACTTTTTTTCTTCCTCAAATATAACGAAAACAAAAGATCTTTCGTTCGTGAAAACTTTTCCACTACTGGAGAAAAGTGAAAAAGGGATGGATGATGGGCCGTATCTTATTGTCTAGAGTAGTAGTTAGTACAGAGTATCTATGAGGAGTTGTTCCTATATTTTAAAACTACTCTTGCAACAAACGAAAAAAATAAAATGAAAGTAAAGAATTAAATAAAAACAAGAAGGAAAATTTACGCAAAGATCGATAAATAAAACGAAGCTTCTTCTTCTTCTTTCAATATACATACACATAGATGCAGTAAAGTTTTACAGGTTAAGTTGTTTGCGAAAAAGTTTGCGAAATATACTTAGTTTTTTCAAAACTCATTCCAAGTACAGACTTATGAACGAACGAGTTAAAATCGGTCGATAGTAGATGATGAAGAAATAGAAAGTTTCAGAGTTCAGACTAAATTACATTTGGTTTTCTCTCTTTAACTAAACAATTTTCTAAAGGAAATAAAAGTACGTAATAAAATAAGTGTTAAAAATTTCCCAAGGAAAGAGGCGGAGAGATAGAGAGAGAGAGAAGAGAAGGATTGATTTTCCTTTTTTTTATGTAAAATGAGATTTAACTTCCCATTTTTACTGTAAAACATTTATGGAAAAATTTTATCGTCGAGTGCTTTGGGAGAATTACTAAGCTGATTTATTGCTATAACCAGGTTGAAGTTAAAACCCTTTAAAAATGTGGGAGGGGGGTGGTAATTAGCTCCGGTATACGTACATTGCTTAACGAATATATGTACCCAAAGCAAATGAGGTCAAGCTCCTGACATTTTTCGAGAGCCGTTAGTTGAAAAGCTTTAGCACAATATAATCGAGATTGAATGGCAGGTAGGGTGATGCTCGCAGAATAGGTAAAGTTGAGTAATATAAATCTGTTCCCTTTATTTTCTATACGAATACGAATTAACAATGAACATTGTTGTTTTCATAAATTTAATTGAACAACAAGTTTGCTTTATAATTAATTTATTAAAACATTCCTTCCAACTTTACATTGTTTAATTTATTTTATTTAATCCTATCTAAAAATCAAACCAAAGGCTCCCAATGAATTTCATAAATGTTTTGCCGAAATGATAGAATGCCATCTTGTATTTAAAATCGTAGTCAGGCTTGTTGTGCACGGAGCGTCTTTTTAGGATTGCTTCATGTCGCGACATCTAGAAAGCGCTTCTCGAAGTTACTTACATGTAAAGGAATTAATCTGAATTCTACAATTTTTTAGGAAAAGTTAGAATTTTATGGCATTATCTACAAGCAATTTTCTGTTTAAGTAATTTTTTATGATTGCGGAAAGCTCTTTGAGACCACAATAAAATGAAAAATACAAAAAACTAGTTGAATTTATTTGTTTCAATAACAGCTTTCAAGTATTATCGAGCAATATTTATGTATTGCAAACAGAATTATCTAGAAACGATTTTGCCAAGCGAATTGGAAAAAAAAATGTCACAACTCTCGAGCGGAGATTATATTTAATTTATAGGTTGCATGCATGCGAAACATACGATCAGAGCAGCCAACAAACCAAACCAACGTAAAATATACACAATGTAAACGGCTTAACATAAATCATAAAGTATAAATAATAGGAAAATAAAGCAATAAAAATAAATTGAAAAAAAGGAGACTAGAAAACAAGTAGAAAAAATTGCAAACCCGAAAAACCGTTTTTAAAAACATATTTCTCTATCCGTGCTGCTTGTTGTTCTAAAAAGAAAGTACCTATTCATTCAATCGTAAACAAAACTCTGGAAAAAGACGAAAACGAAACTGCATGCATTAAATTGCAGCTGCCACTGTTGTTGCTCGGCTTCAGAATTTTGCGGCATAGAAGATATTTTTATGAGCTCTGTGAGCAGTGTAGAGTATTATACATTGTCATAGAGCAATGTACAAGACGTGTACTATAGAAATGTTCCAAATCCAAAACTACCACCACATTTTGAAAGCTCACACATACACATATACATAGACAATGTACAGAAGAAGTGTTTCAAACTTTAACAAATGTTACGATCAAACTTTGACAATGATGATGATGATGATGAGACAAAGTTTCAAAAGTCAGTGCTTTCTCAATTCTTCCTCTTCTTCTTCTTCTTCTTCGGCGTCTTCAAGATCTATTCTGAGTCTCGTTTTATCATTTTCTTAGATCTGTTCCTTCTTCGTTTCGTTTCTGTTAATAGAAAATAGAGAAAGTTTTCGAAACGTTGCTGGTAAATGAACATCAAATTTAAATTTTTGGTTCGATTTACATCTACTTTTTTTTATTATTATTTTTTAATTGGATTAATTGTTTTAATAAGGAAAGTTTTATGTTGTGATATTGAATTGTTTAGGAAAAATTTTATAATTTTGTACTGAATCGATTTAAAGTAAGATAAGCTAAACATCCCCGGATGACAACCTAAAATGGTGTCTTTCCAGACCAAGCAATCTAGTCATTATTCTCTGAAACATCGCTGAGTGATGCTCGGCTACTGTGGGACGGGCGATGGACGGCGGCCATTTTGGATTCAGATCCAGAATCGCAACTTTCCTACTATATATAACTAATACAATAAAATTGATGTGTTTTTTTAATTATTTGCTTAGTTTCTTATCATATTTTAATTAATTTACTCCATAGTCTCTAATTATTGAAGCCAAATAAAAAGGCAAACTCGCTTTTTTTACATTTATAAAACTAATTAATACGTTTCTTTGCATTTTTCTTTTTCCATATTAATTTCCACATCAAAATGGCTACCTCCTATCGTTCCAAATATTTTCCTTTATTTAATTAAAGCTTCCCTTGACTTTGAAAACTCCCATTCATCACCAAATTTCATTAGTTTTTTTTCTCTCCTTCTCATTTTCTTTCTATCGAAATTTTCTATTCATTTCAAGCGAATTTTTCATCATAGGAATGAAACAAAATAGAATCTAATTAACGCGCTATAACCCCAACTCAACTCAACCAAAACTCAACTTCTTTAAAATGTATTTTCAACAGCATTCAATAGAAAGGAAATTTGCCTGCGGAAACGTCTTTAATAATTATAATTATTACATTGTTTTTCAACATGCCTCTATTTGCTATGGCAAAATGTGGCAAAATATAGCTAGATATGCTATGTATACATGCAAAACAAAAGCGCAAAAGAAGCGCTCAGGTTTTTAATGAACGATATGAAAGGAAACAGAAAAAGATGAGAGAATTATTCTAGTATCAAACGCTGTCTACTAATTATAAGTAATTATTATTATTAATGGTAATAAACAGGCTTTTGACAATAATAAAGAAACTTGCGGAAGGCTGAAGCTCCACGGAGCTAACAGCAATCTATCTAATTGGCAATAGAGTAAACTGCGACAATGGTTTATTGCCCATTGATATTTGACCAGCTTGCTAAATTACAAAATGATATAGTGAAAAATTACGTTAATTTAAAATTGTTGTACCTAAATCTGCAAAAATTTGCAGATTTAGGTAAGATATTTGATTACCTTTCTGCTCAATCACGCGCTTACCGATTGTAATGTGTCGATGGAACATTAGAGCCTAATTGAGGCTCTCAGAAAGATTATATTTATGCTCGAATTATTTTTTGAAAATCATTAAAATAACATTTTGTTATTTGGCTAATTATTATCATGGTCATTTATCAATTTCCATTCGTGCATTCAAAAATATAATTATTGATTGACTTTTGTGTTTTGTTGTATTGTTGTTCAGTTTTGGTTGTTCCTCATACATCATGTCAACGAAATTAATATTTGTCTCGACAAAATACTCGACTCGTATCTCTTCACTACCAACTACTACATTTCGGTCAAATAATAAATGAACAGGAAAAGCTTTTAAGTATCAAAATAGTCTATAATGCGTATAGTATACGTTTTTGTACAATCAATCATTGTCAAATAGTCTCGCTTTGCTACACACAAATGTAGGTAACATACACATTCTACTCTCTACTCTATGCCTGTTATACTAGAGTAGCAACATATAGTAAGTATGTATTTATCTATATCTCGTGGCTTCAAAATACAATATAAATGTGCTTGGTATTTGATCTACTGGTCATTTTTATCGGTCATATATTGTATAATAGATTTTCCAAAACGCTTTTTTTTTCCCCTGTTATTATTGTCCATTATTCAATATGGATGCAATGGGGACCCGTCAAAATAATAATTCTTATATATAAAAAAGAAGGTGAAAACTATCTGTAAACCAAAGAGATTAATCTATTAATTTTGAATTAAAGATTTCTAGGCTACGATTATGTCAATGCTACAGTTAAATGCACAACGATATGATATTACGTCATGCTTAGTGAAAAACATTATACCAACATTATAAACTATGATTTAGAGAAATGTGTTTATATTAAATCAATGTAAAATTTGATGTGTTCAAATTGGTATTGAAATGCAGCGCTATAGCAGAGTAAATATCTTTTCTTTAAATTATATGTAAATATTATTCATAATTAATTTCCCATTAAAGAGCCTTGTTATTTAAGTACTGTTCTATCTACATAATCAGATAAAAAATAAGTTTTAATAAACTTACATACCTTAACATAAATACACATTTTAAACAAATTATCTCATAAAAAAAATGTTCGGTGTCATATTCACTGTGAAATATAAACCGCTTCTATATATTTTTTTTTTCATCTCCATTCCATTTTCCAGCGTTTTTCGCTCTTACCACATTTCATCCACTCACTTTTTCCTTCTCTCGTGTTCTCTCTCTCTCTTTCTCTCTCTTTCTCGGTCTCTCATACATGCCTTTCCATGAAAAATTTCTCGTAAAATATAATTGCTTTATTTATTTACGCGAAAAAGTTTTTCCACTTTTCGTCTATAATAATTTTTAATAATTTTCTTTTTTTCTAAATGGTTTGTTTCGTCGCGGAAATTGACTCAATTGAGTTTAAAAGTTTTCGTTGTGATTGTGTGAGTGAGTGATGCGGGTGTTGTTGTAGTTTTTAAATTGGATCTTATACTTAGTTCCTACTTAGATTTGGATGGGAATTGGGGAATTCTTTACCCTTTTTTTTTTGTTGTTAGATTAAAAGGGAAAGATAGTCGGCATTAGTTATGATAATTCTTTTAATTTAGCTGTTAAGGTTGAATGTGCTGGGAATTTTTTAAAACTTTTTGTGCATAATTTCATTACACATTTATTGAATGAATCCATTGTTAATTAAATTTTTTATTGTTTCTCGTATTAAATAATTAACAAACGAATGTCGGATTCGCATTAATCAAATTATCACATACCCATATTTTTCCCTTAGTTTCATTTAGGAATTTAATTGTTTTACAAAAATCCCAATTTCCCCTTTTCTATGTCCCGGCAAAATTAAATTCCATTCAATTTTACATTGACTTGTTTCCTCCATATACTATATATGTATATACCTAGCTACTAGCTAGAAAGAATCGCATCACTTAAAACCAATATAAAAGAACCATTTCAGTGTGTAATTAAACTCCGTTAATAAGCATCAGCAGTAGAATAGTGGTTAAAGGGGAATGAAATCGTAGCATAGCCTATATATGTATACATAGCATTCGCAGGGGGGGTATTGGTACCTCGCCCTCTATATTCCTATCCTGCCGCCGCCATGTCTCCCATTCCCCCGAGATTGGGCTAATTGGGGAATGTCACGCAATTACGGGCACCACTGCGGTCCAATGTGACCGAATCGTTTGAAAAACGACTTCTAACGACCTCTCATTAGCTGCGGTTACTTTTCCTTAAGAAACGTGATTTCCTTTGTAACAAAAAAAAAGTCCTTCAACAACTAAAGTCACTTTAAAATTTTTCTGTCAAGTAGGTAGTAGATTATGGGAGTGGTGTGGATTTTTCCTTTGAAATGTGTTCAGGAAATTACTCTTTTTATATTTCCAGAAAAAGTGAAAAAATGAATTTGTATTGTGCCATAGGAAAATCATTAAATGATTTTATTTAATATGCATTTGAGTTTTATGCTACATTGTTTGTATTCAGAGTTTAGTTATTATAGTAATTATACTTCAGGAATCCACTTGCAAAAAGTTCGATGCGAATCATTTAGAGCTTGATAATTCTCTCAGACAGGGGAGAAACCCTGGATTTAATAATCAAATGAATTCATCTGAGCAATGATAAACTACATCAAGCAAGCATTCATAAATTAAGCTTAATAGATTTTCCGAAACCATTCGTGCATTAACCGAGACAAACTCCCTCGTTTCGTAATTAAACAAATTATATATGAATTGTACATATTCGTAGATCGTCTTCTTTTTCCCCAATTTTCATATTTAATTTTTCTAATTGTTCTTTTAATACAAACAAAATCTAATTTTCAAACCTACGCACCAACTAAATTCGAATCCAGATTGTAAAATTTCCACAACGTTAATTTCCATAAATTAAAAAATGAATGAACGAATGGATGAATGAGTGAACCATTTAGTTGGCAGGAAAAACTAAACTAAGCTATGATAAGTCCGACACGTAGCTTCGTATAGGAAAGTGGAAGTTAGTAAGATAGAAAAGGAGAAAACGATGGGGGTAGAGAGAGAAAGAGAGAGTAAAGCAAAGAAGGAGGCGAAGAGTATAACTCGCTTGAAAAAACCTTAATTAATTGGCATACCAAACACTTTGCTTCCCGTTTAAAAAATTAATTGCGTTTTAATTAGATTTTTTCCAACTTTTTCAAAATGAGAAAAACTTAATGCTTGAATTAAGGAAAAAAAAAGAAAGTATATATCAAGAGGAAAGGAAAATGGAATGTGAGAAGAAAAAGGAGAAGCGAAAGAAACGAAAACGAATGATTTTAATGAGAAACTCTTGGTATAAAGAAGGTAAAATATTGACTAAAAATAGGTCAGGTAAATAATGATTATGTTTTAATTGAAAATAGTTCGCAATAGATAGGAGAATGAAAATGATTAATTTAAGCATTATAGATGTGTTTGTCTACTTAGTTTTCAAAAAATACGGCATCTGTTTTATTTGAGAAATGCAGCCAAAAAGACGGCGAAATTATCGAGCTGAATGGTGTGGCAAAATGAGTGCTTAGTCATTTATTCTAATCAACTGGAATTGAATATAGTATGCATAAGTATTTTCAGCCAAAAATACATACTAAAATTTAACATTTCTTATCTGCATCAACTGCATGATTTTAATAACATTGAAATTTATAGGATGAGTTTATTCTCTAAAGAATACTCCATATTGCACGTGTAATATAATATCTACACCAAAAAAAAAAAAAAAAGTACTTTCAAATACATTATTTCCACTCCAGAACTTTTATTAAACGTTTTAAAATTTTTAGCGCAAATATTTACGACTTTACGATAGAAATCTTCCAACTATACACACAAACACACAAAATGTCCGTATATAAAAAGGGAAATTTAAATCGAATGGAGAATTTCAAACTGTCAGATTTTAAATTGGTTTAAAATTTAAAACGGGACATTTCTTTACCTGTATCTTTTGTTTCGCAAATTTTATTTGCTCGCATTATATTCAGTTGGTCTAGTTTAAAATTAAAAGAAAACTTATTGCTTTCTAAATAATAAATTTCTCTATTTGATATTTTGGAAACTAAATAGGTAGGTAGACGTAAAGTTCTGGTTCTATTATTCAAACAAAGATGGCTAACAAAGGTTTCCTTTTGTCTAGAGTGCTTTCAAGCGTCGAAATTGATAGATTCTATAAATCTAACGAAAGGGACCTGTTTGTGTGAAAAGTAGAGATTTTCCCAAAATCTTTATAGCATCAAAGATACTTAAATGATGGAACACCATCATTCAGGGTGAATTCCGATCCCGAATCCACATTGAACATCTACTGAAATTTCATTTTCCCATGTAAATTAAATTGAATTTAATAAACCAAAATGTAAACTAATTTAAAATACTTCCTATTCAATTTTCCATGAAAAACTAATCCTAGCCCTGCACAAGAATAATAACCAATTAATTAACTACCTACATATAGTTAGTATTTAGAAATCTAGAATAACCACAAATACAATTATATCCTGAAGCTATTAGGATATAGCTAATTTCATAGTAGAATTTATACAATGGAAACATTATAACACTAATTAATACCAAGTCTGGAATAGCAGCCTATACTATACATATAGTACGTATAGTATAGTAAAGGTCTATCCATGTCTACGTGTATGTGAAGGACTAGTTCAATAATAATAATAATAATTGGACGATAGTTAATTAACTACATCTGTTCTATTTCATCGTACGAGTATAGATATAGATATACAGGCAATATAATACAATATCTACATGTACATATCATTGTAATTGAGCGTTGACACGTATTACATGTAATTAGTTCATTAAATTGTTTATTGTTTAGCACATGAAAAGCTATCAAGAAAGAAAAGTAAAATTCGATTTAATAATATCTGTTCTGTTTCAATGTTTTCCAATATATGTCCAGCTATATTTATGGAACATTAGCTTGCATATAAAATAATTTCTTGTGTTGTAAATGAAGCTTGATTTTATTTATATTAGAGAATATAAGTATTTCGGATCGTATGCAAAACGCAATGTCTCAATGTTCCTTTCGCTTTTCTTTTAGTATCAATAATTCGTATTGTTAAAAGTTGTCTATTCTCAACATCTTTTTTAAAATATTTTCCTTTTCCTTTTTATTACATACTTTATGATTCAGGCTCATAAATATTGGAGAAAAAAAGGCGAAACCATAAAATTTCCTTGGAAAAAACGAAAAAAAAAAAGGAAGAATGATGTGTCTAAAATAGTTAGAAAACCTTTCTTCCTTTTTTTAAACCCTTTTTATATTTTCCCCGTTCGTTCATTGTAATATGAATGTGAACATTCATATGTGTCTGTGTGACCTATTTTTCTAGTGACATAAATTTCATCCCCAGCTCAATTGCCTCGTTATCGCGGCGCATTGTTTTTCAACCGTCGAATTTTCAATTTATTCACGATTCTTATTTTACATTTATTTATGTATGCATTTCGTTTATAGTTTTTGTTTGCCTTTTTTTTTTTAATCTATTTTTTCGTTTTCGTCTTACATATTTAATTTATTTTTTTTACAAAAGGATATCCGTTTTTCCTCTTTTTTGGATTGTCTTCAATTTGCTCCTTAAATCTTTAAACTCAATAAAACTAACAAAAGAAACTAAACAAAAGAAGAAAAAGATTTTGTTTTAAACACACAAAAAAAAGCAAACGAAATAAATAAAACTTTTTGAAAATACACTTGAACTTCTAGTCGGAACAAAGAATAATTTTAAAATAAAATCTGACGGGGTGCTTGAATGGAACGGAAATGCCAGAATGTTGAATTGAGGCACTTTGAGAAGAAGAAAAGTGTTCAAAAAGAAATTTTAAACTTTATTTTCTAAAAATAACCAATAGCTACAAAATAAAATAACGCGTAGATAGATAGATAGGTAGATGGAACAAGTGAACGAAAGTTCTTTGATTTATTTCATGTTTAAGGAGCATTCAAAATAAAGGGGATGAATAGAATTTTGTGAATATTGTTAAAATCGTGCTTTTATAACAAAATAAAATTTGTGCAATAGTAATTGGATAAAGACAGATCAATAAAAGCATGAGCTTTTCATCTATTATTGTTACTCTATTTTCACCATGCGCTGATTCAATTGGTAAAATTAAATTGTGCTACTTGATTGGATCCACACTTCGACTCTTATATAATATATATATATATATATATATATATATATGGTATAAGGCAACATTTCATCAATCAATCGATAACTTTTTCCCCTCAATTTAAAAATTAATTTCCTTTTCACCGTTGCCCGTCACTATCCTCATCCTCATCAAATAATCCTTAACAATAACAACCTTATATATAGGTATACTTTATACACACATATAGAGTAATCTGACACACTAAATAATTCTCTTCAATCTCTTCCTCTATCCAATTTCCCAATGTACGAGAGTATAGAGCTCCAGTTTCAGGGTTTGTCTGTCCCGTCAACCGTGCCCCGATCGACGTACGTTCGTTCCTTCGTTCATTTGTTGGTGAAGGGTCCTTCATAATCTAGGGCTTTTCCTCATATTGCTTCGCAAATATTTTATAGGGTTTCTTTAGGCCCGGCCGAAACCAAAACTACATCCATCTAACAAACCATCTTCCCTCAAACCGACCGACGAGACGACGACCAAACTCACGTCCGACCAACGATCAACCTAAGAGCAAAAAGCAAGCAGTACTTTATAATTGAAAAGAGGTTAGGTTTCCCCATTCTTGTTGTTAGTTTAGTTTAGTTTAGTTACTTTATGTTTATGTATATAACATCAATGGCGCCTTATGTGCAAACGTGCGTAAATTTATTATAATGACACGCTTTAAAGATACTTGAAATGTATATTATATTATTATACAACATCTTTTTCGGGTACTTAACGGAAACTTTGGGAAATTAAGTTTGGAAAAGTTTTTAGAGTGTGGAATTAAAAGGGAGGACGCGTTCAAACCGTACTTAACCGACAATACTTGTTTAATACGACTTTTAAATTTTATTCAACTTTTAAATTATTATTATGATTTTTATTATTATTATTATTATTTGGAAGTTAATAGAAAATTATTATCAAGAAGGATTTCATTTGACATTTATTATTACATAAAAGGGTTGATAAAGTTTGTTAGCAGGTTTTCCACGTCTGATGGGATTAATTTAAAATTCTTTTTATGTACATATTACAAAATGTACCTTTATATAATATGAGCAATTTTCTTAATTGCATGAATACCTATTTATTATTAATATCTTCATTCATTTATTTATGACAACCTAATTTCCAATGTGTCACTTTCACGTATGTAGGTATGTATGATTTAAAGACCTAAATAACTATAATGAATATAGAATCTATTTTCTATTAGAACAAAGTATAAATTAATTTTACATTATTAAATGGAAATTTTTGATGGAGAATTTTCAACAAACACAGTAGTAGGTAGACCACATCACAAGCCATTGACATGAATTATAGGCAATTATAAGGGATATACGCTTTTGTGCTGTGTTATAATTTTAAAAGTTTGCGCCCGGGGTGCTATTTGACTCGCGAATAGAGTTGGAAAATTTCTAGACTATGATGTGTTTGTATACACCTATAGTTGTTGTTAAAAGGGTATCGGGGAGGATGGGGGGTGGGTGGGTGGTTTAGCATGCAATTAAAAGTCCTTTTGACTTTATACACACGATCAACAAAGAGTGGTGGTGGATGCTGGTGTAGTAGTGATGGTGGCGATGGTGATGGTGGGTACTTCATTAATGAAAGTTTTCATTTGTATGTGAATATTTTATAGAATGTATGTATGTATGTATGGATGGATGGATGGATGGATGGATGTATATGTGCACACATACACCCATACAAAACATGCTCTATGCTATGCTGAGTTAGTTAGGGAAACTGTTTTGTATCAAGGATAATTAAACTGCACGTTTAGTTGCTAAATGAACGTGTAAATGTAATGTTTTGTGATTAAAACCTTTTTGGCTAAAACCTCGTATATATTGAAAGTTTCAATCCGCTTAAAACTTGCCTATATGAATTTGTCCATTTAATATGTGCATATATATATATATATATATATATCTATATATATGTATGCATGTGCGTGTTTTTAAAGCTTTAAATTAGTTAGTAATACTGCAGTGTTATTTGCAAATTTCAAGATTAAAGCGGTTTTTTTCAATGAAACTTTCATTTCTATTTGATATAATAATCTTTAATTCCAACTAAATTAGTATGAATCATATACATATAGTACATACTTCTATTTATACGAGCGCAATTAGCTGACGATTATTAATGTTTCTGTATTAATCTTGCCCGCATTCATATCAGTCGATTCATTTCCATATCAATTTACCAACCAGTGACATTTCTTTATTTCCATTTGCCGTAACGACCTCCCATTTACAAACCACCCCTCATGCATAGTAGCAGAGAATAAATAAATAAATAAAAAAAGAAAACAAGAAAATGGTTATGCACAATTTTTCTTCAACCCCCAATCACTATATAGGTCTTCCGTCTGAGCACAAAATATAAACGACTCAAATTAAATATCGTATTTTTTATCGATTTGAAAAATGTTTATGCTATGAATATCCTAACCAAAGAAAAAAAAAAGCAAAAAGAATAGGCAAAGATAAGGATATGGATGCCAATATACATTACATTGTCAAAGTTACGCTGTCAGCGTGGACTAATTTGAAAATAGAATAAAAAAAAAGGCAAAAAGAAGAGAGACGACTGCTCACTCACTCAGTCTCTTTTCCCTACGGAATAAAAGTAGCAAATATTTTATCAAGCTGAACGGAATAGATTAAGGCTAAATGCGAGAATATGTGTGGTGGTGGTGGTGGTGTTGGAAATGGCAATAAATGAAGAAAGAAAAAGCAGAAGCGTAGAGAAATTATTAAATTAATTTTGTTAAATGAAGTGATTATAAGGGATGCAAATATGTTGAAAACTTATATTCAATTATAAATAAATGCAATTTAAATGGATTAATGTTTAATCACTTTGATCGAATAAATTCTAAGCTTTGCTGCAAAATTCCTCAAATATTTCATCAAAAAAAAAAAAAAAAATAGAATCTTAAATAACATTGGTAAAGTCAGCAGGAAATCTACGCTACTGTATCAATATATTTTCTAAGCCGATGCTAACAACTTAGGATAGAAAGTCAGCTAACCACACGAACCATCATCCATTGCAGCTGTCCCCTTTCAGCAAATATTACTCAGCATTTTTATCTCACTTTACTACTACTGACAGACGCCTTATTACATCACTAATGGTCACCGTCGGTGTGCGATATGCTTTTTTATTAGCATCCAGAGATTTGCTTTTTCGGTTATAATTATAAAAATATTACCACTTTTGAGGTCAACGAAAATAAAAATGGAAAATGTTTGCGCAGAATTTTTCATTTTTAAGTTGAAATTGGTCGTTAGAAATGCAAAAAAAAGAAATTGAGGAAAAATAAATAAGTCGGTTGGGCAAAATTTGAAGCCGACGATGATGATGCGATTGATGACGATGATGAGGATGATGACGTTGATGTCGACAGTATCGGTTGACATGGTTTTAAGGGTAATCTAATTGTGTGTATATAGAATGAGCCGAGGGTGCGTTTATCTCGTAAATGTGTCTGGAAATGGTATTTGCAAATAAGTCCTGGTGCTTAATTAATGTGTAAATAATTACGTGCACTTTGTCTGGATAGGTATGCATTGTTTTGGTGCCTATAAAGCAAAGTGTATGCATTTAGGCAATGTAAACATTTATTGGTTAAATCAATTTATCTAAAATGCTTGGAAACAACTTTGACATGTTTTCATTGTACTCAAGTCTCCAATCCACCCTTAAGTTTATTTATTTATTATTTATTGAAGCAAACAGCTACTTCAATGCATTAAAGGATCACATCAATTTTCTTCTCCAATGAATTTATTAAAAGAATTACGTCGTTTTTTCTCTTATTAAATTGATATTAAGTGCACACAAGAATATAAAACGGAAAAACTATACAAATATTGACTTAAAAGAAGACA
This sequence comes from Platypus cylindrus, assembly GCA_949748235.1. NCBI lineage: Eukaryota > Metazoa > Arthropoda > Insecta > Coleoptera > Curculionidae > Platypus > Platypus cylindrus. Next base: position 10,629,509 of record OX456489.1, on the reverse strand, counting down.
AAAATGTGTACAGTAAAGTTAAAAATGTTCAACGGAGCGTATAAAAGAACGGCCCTCCTTCGTTTCGTTGAAGAAAAGTTACCACGGTTCCGTTAAAACCTTAGAAAGAAATGGATTTGAAAAGGTGATTGACGTAAAATTGCAATCGCAACCCTGCAAATAACCGTCCAACTTGAAAACTAGTTCAAAGGCGTAAAACGGATTTGCTTTCATTCTGGGCTTTAAATATTTCATGGAATATGAACTGCTTAAAGGGAGAAGGCGACGGAAAAGCGATTTTAATGGAAAGATTTCTTTTGGCGTTGACGGGATATTTTCTTCTTTTCCTTTTCTTTTCTTTATTATTTTTTGGCAACGCTTGGAAATGTAAAGAAATTTTTAGGCGAATTTAATTAAAATCAGTTTTGTAAGTGGTTGTTTGTGGAGTGCGCGTGGGAGGAAAGCGTGAAATAGCAAAAGAAAGAATAAAAATGGAGTTGCTTATGCGGTTCCTAATTTAATTTTAATGATGCCTAAACAATTAAATTCAGTTAAAAGCAAAAATAGAAGAAAAAGCTGTAGGTAAATTTCGATAGTGAAAATATGAAAGAATTGTTCAAAAAAAGAAAATAATATGAATAAAACGGAAAAAAAAATACCTCAACACCCTTTATCATTAATTTAATTTCTCAAATAAATATATATGTAAGTAAAATTAAACGAGGTGGAAAATCTAGCTGCTGAGTCTGTTGATTTTAAATTTTCATTTTGTTGACTTTAGCTGAAAAAAGATTTTTATTGCATTACTTTTAAGGCCATAACAGTTTACCATAACAATAAAATTTTCTCTATTGCATGGCGTTTAGCCAACACACATAGTTGTAGTAAAACTAATATGTACGTGTGTATTCTCCATGGATTCCGAACGGAATTCGCTATTGGATTTTTCTTTTATTTTTTACTTGGAAACAATTGCTGTTGTTTCGTATTATATGGAAGTAGCAATTAATATTGACAGATTTCTAATAGAGAAAATATGCATATCGGTAAATGCAATGCTTATTCAAACGACAAATAAAAATTATGCGATAAATTGTTTTGTGAATTTTGGAAATTGAAATGCAAATTACCCGGCTAAACCAACCATATGGTGTAAAGGGTGACTAGCCAGCAATTCAATTAATTAATTGTCTTTATTTATCTAACTCGTCCGTCACGGTTGTAGAAACAGAGCCTGTTTGAACAGTTGAAAGCCATTAGGCAACATTAATATACCAAATTATTATAGTTTGATGTTGCAATATTGCAAAATAAATATTTATGTTTTGGTAATAGTTAAGTACATCATATATCAAAACAGTAATATGGAAAATTAACAAATGGGAATTAATTTTATTAAACAAAAAAACCTCTCGACGAGAATATCAATGTATCATCCATCCATGTCATTAATAATGTCATTAAATGCATTTAGAAAGGCGCTTCGAAATTTACATTCGGCAATTAGTGTTTGATAACTAATTCTATGGAAATTAAAGCCTCTAAGGTAAAGGCTATACTGATATATCAAGAAGTGAACCCTTCTATAATTACACCACTGAGAGCCAATCTTGCAACATAAATCCAGAGGCCAATATTCTGTCATTTTACTTCCAAAATTAAATCCTCCCTCTAAAGATACGGCATAAAAAAAAAAACGAAAATATAAAGTAAAACAAAACAAAAAGCAACAACAGGAAAACAATAAAAAATGACTTTATTGCTTGACTCCACTAAACGATTTTCCACAATAGTTTCCGTTGTGCCGCGCCACACGTCTCGTAAATTGCATTTAAAAAATTGAGTCACTTGTTTTATGAAAACTTTTCTCCCCCTAGTTTTTCTCTCTTTATTTTATTTTATTTTATTTTTTTGTTTCTCAGTATATTATCAACTCCCCACATATTCGGTGCAAGCAGTAGCAGCAATAGCACCAAACCAGCTGGTTGAATAGCACTTTTTATTTTATTTTATTTTTTATTATTGCGATTTTTCTGTTGTCGCTGTCGTCGTTGACTGTGTATTGAGTGGAAGGAGAGTAGAAATTTTTTGAAGTGTGTCAGATTTTTATAGCTTAAATTTATTAAGTGTTCGTCAGAACTTCAAGAAGAGGCTCGATTTTCTCTTTCCTTTTTTGTTTAGTGTTATTGTTTTTAAGTTTATTGTTATGCGTTCTCTTCAGAATGCATAAGTATTTTGATTGGATATTATTCGCCTCTCTCCTGGTTTACGACATTCATTCATATTTGACACGTTTCTTTTCGTTTACGATATTCATTTGTTCTATTTCGATTTTTCTAAAATTCCTTGTTTACAGTTACTGCACATCTTTATTGTTCTTCTCTTCTCCACTTATCGCAGGGATGCAAAACTCCAATTTTTCAAATCTAAAAAGCAATTATCTGCAGTTTTTCACTTTCTGCCAGAAGAGACACTAATTTCACGTCAATTAAACCAAATGATTTAAAATTCCATTTAAAAAGGGATAGGAATCATTTGTCTTATTTTCAAATGACCGAAAGGTTTAGAGCAGTTTTAGGTCCTTTTGATTTAAAGCAAAAGCAAAACATTCACCACCTCCCCCATTTGTAAATAATTAATTAAAAGTTGAAAGCTTCTTCTGATTGTGGCATTTTAGGAATTGGTGTGGATTTTAAATAATTTCTAAATTGGAATAAGGTATTAATAGAGAATAACCACAAATGGCGGAAAGGATCTATAATTAAAAACGAAACAGAGCGTACAAAAAAAGAAAATAGCAGAATTAAATGGAAATTATTTGTCAATACCTAAATGGAATGTATGCCACCCGAACACACATTGTCTCTCTTTGTGATTTATCTTTTGAAAATAAATTTGGCTACTTCAATTTAAATTTTTATATTGATGAATACGGAAACATGATAAAGCATCTGTCAACTAAGATTAATGAGCGACAAAACCATATCAGAAAGACGACACAACAAAGACAAACGAAACGAGACGAAAAGGGAAACAAGAAAAAACGAGACCGATTGACAAATAAAGAAACGACATCAACAATGATGATGACAACGAGGACACAAACAACGCTGAGAGGAAGGAAGTAAAATGAAACAAAGCAATATAATATGGATGTTTATGGTGTTGTAGAATGGGAGAGGGAAAGGGAGTAGTAGTTGTGTGGTCGTAGTAAACGGTCAATCAAATACTCAACTACGAAAACCATGATATTGCACCATATCATATTATATTTTATCTAAATTCTAATCTAAAAACGGTCATGTAGAGAGAGGCTTTGAAGTACAACAATACAATAAAAAAGATGAAGGGAATAAATAATATTCGAATGGATGAGATGAAATAGAGGGAAGGAAATTCAACATCCATAAGGGTCAATTTCTCTGTCAACATGGGATGCATGTCTGGTAGTGGCAGTTCATATTATTTTGAAGGAACTGGACTTGAGAAGTATAGAAATGGAAGGAGGAGATCATAAAGAGGTTAGAGAAGTAGTAGTAATAGTAGTAGTAGGAGGAGGAGGACGAGGAGGAGGATTGAAGCTCTTAATCTGAATGACTAGGCAAATAAATGAAAAAATATATTGCAAATACATTTGTATATTATCAATCAATCAATAATCAAATCAAATATAACAAAAAAAAAAAAAACGAGAATAACTACATAAAAAGTATGCATATCTACATACATATAAGTATAGCGAAACTGAAGACTGTGCTGACTACCTACGATGCTGACTTATGAATAATTCAGACTTTTTGGTCTGGAAAACCGCATTCCTTTTGAATAATTTATTTAAAATAGGAAAGGACAAGAAACACGTGTAAAAATTCCCACTGATACCAAGGTATTACATAATATAAGCTTGGAGAAGTCGCTGTTTCCGGTTAGGTGTATGTATTTAGCTTTTCCAACATGCCATATATATGCATTTTCATTTTCCGAATTGTTAACGGTTTTAATACACCTTTTCGAAATCAAAAAAACCCAAAATGGGGAAATATAATTGCGGTTCTTTCTTAAAAAAAACTTTCTGTTTTAATTTAATCGATTTATTTTTTTGTTGTTATGCTTAGAGAAACTGGTATTTTATTTTAAGCATTTACTGTTCAATTAGCAAAAAATAAATCGAGGAAATAAAGGAGCGAAAAACAAGAGGTACATCCGCATTTTTATGTTGAACGACATATAATTATTTCCATTTTCTGATAAAATTTTCATCTGATTTATTTACATAGATAACTTGTTATTTTGTCTCCCCCTCATGTAAATATTTTGCCTTCGCAATTGAAATTTTCTCCTCTCTATCCATATATATATATATATATATATTTACAGCTATGCCCTTAAAAAAATGACATAATGTTCTAAATAGGGTGATGTGTTTCTATGTATGTATAAAAGATAAAGAAAATCTAAAATATCTCTCAATAAAATAAAATGTTCAGCACTTCACATTAATGGTTTGGCAGATGATGTTTCTTCCCTTCTTCGATCTGACATAAAAGCCTTTTTACAACATCCACCGACTGCTATATCAGTATAACGTTTTTATTATCTGAAACTCTAGTTAAATCTTTTATATAAGTAAGTAAGCTATGAGTCAACAATAAAAAAGGAAAAATATGCATTAAACTTTCCATCGTCTTCTTCAATATAATAATAAGACCTTAAGTAAATACATATACATAGTTAGGTACAAGTATAAACAAGAATACACATTATTTTCGGTTTAATTTCACGTTTTTTTAAAAGCCTTTAAAGAATACGAGTAGAATATAGTAGAATGGAAATCGTTGAGAATCTCTTTTTAAAAGCTAAAACGTTAGCGGGGAAAATTTAGAATTTTACGTGACCCCAATAAGCAAAAACGTAATTTTCGTAAAAGAAAAGTAGCTGCTTGGTATAAAGTTAAAGCGCTGAATCACCTTTAAAATAGTGGTTGCAACTAAATAAGGAAAAGGATTTTCTTGTAAAACTTATTAGATTTTCCAGACAGAATTCAATAAGGTCACAGTTTTTTCGACTAATGTTCAGTTCGATATGGATTGTTTAGTAAAAGGAAATCTGGAAATAGAGTTCTGCAAAATTATTATTGATAAACAGTTGAATAGCACGTATTAGTTTTATTAGGTGGCACCTGAAAAGATGTTAGAAGATCCTACATAACTGATCGAAGGCCAGTTTTGTTAGCTACACTTTGAAATCTTTGAATCTAAGATGTTAACAGAGAAACTGACCCAATTTAGTATACCATGACCACATATTCATAAAATTCATGCATCATATAAAAGCCCCATACGTTGCATTCATAAATCTAAAAACAAATATAAACTTTTCTACACGTACCTACCACATTACTGATTATTACTCCTATTAGATATTATAAACTTTAAGGGGCATATATATGTATAAAGTTGTATCGAAATCCCACCCAACCTCTTTAAACTATTATACCTACACTAGATACACATATTATTATTATTTAGGTATTTTATCTACCAGCATACGATATTATATTATAAAGTTGTTAATTCCAATTTAATCCACGTTACTCTATTATACTTGTTCACATAGTATGTAGATATACGTATTAAAACTTCATTTCTCTATCTTAATAGACGTGCTAATTGTTGCGAAATTGATGATTGTTTTATCTCAATTAATTATTTACGTATGTATGTGTGTGTATTGTATATACATAGCAATAGGTATTATGGAGAATTAAAGTTTTGTGATATCACATATACGTATCTGCAATTTCATTCTGATTTTGTTAACCATCTCACGTTTTACTGCTGTTAGAAAAAAAAATCGATGTAAAAACTGTTTATGATAAGAATAAAAAGTATGGTGTCGTAAAAGGTGGCTTTGATTTTTTTACTATACTTACTTCTTTTTTTTTACTTATTTTTTATTACCAAGGAGATCATGTGGATCGGGACAAAAACCGTAAACTATATATATATATGCAACTATACTATACGCCTCGCTTGACTGCAATTATCTGATAGGACAAGGTGGGAAATTATACTGCCAATAATTTTTCAGCAATCGCATTAGTGATGGAGGATATAAAAAAAAGTTTAATCAAAACAAACTTCCTATCTTAAGCTGACCATCAGCCGATTGAATAGCCATAGCAGGAGACGAGCTGTTAAAAAGAAAGTGGCTTAATCTGTATTTCATTACTTATAGTTATTATTGATTTTTAGAAAAAAAGGCACTAGGAAAAAACATTTTGTAATCAAAAAAAGGATAATAGCGGAAAGCCCAACGCATTTTATTCGGAATTTTCTTTAGATAATTGAAAGAACTGTTAGAAATACTATTTAGAGCTGCAGCATAACCGGGCACATTTAATTAAAAAAAAATCCTTCCCCTCTGCATTTTCTTTACCTTTTTCCCTCCTCTCCATTTTCTATCTATATTAATCACTTGGATACTTAAATATTTAGCGAAGTTCACACCAAAATCAATTAAATCTATTTAGTACATGTACACACACCACACACACACTTTACAAAATGCAAAAGGGGATGGAGGTGTAACCGAAAACACCAACTACAATTAGATTATATTACCTCCTACAGCCGACTACTATTGTATACGATTACATAGATATATAGATACAGTCATAGATGCGTGAGATAAATAGAAAGTCAATTTTCAGCACTTCTCTTGTTGAGAAGGCTAAGATTAATTTTCTAAGATTGGTTTTAATGTGTTTATATGTATCAGCGGAAGAGAGAGCGCGAAAATAATTGTATAAGGGAGGAGGATAAAGTGATAGAAAAAAGCAAAGTTAGAAATAAGGGTGCGGAAAGAAAATTAAGTGGCAAAAGAGCAATTGCGTGTTTGTTTTGTTTCGCTTGTTTGAGTGGAAAATGGAATTTGTTTGGAAAAACTCATCTCTGTTCTTTCAGGATGATCTGCGGATTAATTAAAATGAAAATGTTTGATTAAAAATCAATATTTATTAACACGAAATTAAAATTGAGAACAAAACTTCGAAAAAGTACGTCAACTAATTGAAAATTTCTACTTAATAACATATCTGCTAAATTGTCTATATAATCTCTGTTAAAAATGAACTAATGACATGTCATTTAATATAGATAACAGAGAAAGGAAGGGGAAAAAGGAGAGCGACAAAGATCCCTCAATATAAAGGATAAAAAGTGCCATATCACAATGGCATGAGTGAGTAATATACGATATGAAAAATGATGTTAAAACTTTTCAATATGTTTAAAAATTGAGTGTATATAATAATAATAATAATAAAGATAATAGGTTCACGTTTCAGGGTAGTATATTCTCTTTTCCATATTGGAAGATTATTAAATTAATAATGGATTTCATGGATATATGTATTCGATGAAAGTACATGTTGCATGTTCTATCCATTTTAACTTTTAACACTTTTACGTCTACGTTTAGTGTCTAAAGCACATTAAAAGAAGTTTCTTTATTTTGCTTCATATTTGAAAGAAATTTTAATGAGTTAGAAAATGAATACGGCATTTCTTAATTGTATGAAAAAAGATTGAAAAAAAAAAATAATAAAAGAAGAAAACAGGAGAATTTATTATAATTTTATTCCACAAAATCCTGTGAATTATATTGATACCCAATTCAACTTTTACCATTCGTTCTCATTTTAAACACTCGAATTAAAGTAAGGAAAAAGGAGAAAAAGGGCATTTTTTCCCATTTAAGTACATGCAAATAGTTTCCGAAACGAGTAAAATCAAAAAGAAAGAAAGAAATAGAAGAAAAAAAATTGGTATTAAAAAGAAGCGAAATGTTCGTCGGTTTCCATTCCTAAATTCGGATTAGTGAAAAGACTGAAAGATATTTTTCCTCAGTGCGGATAGAAGTTCTACAGTCAGTGTTCATTAAGGCCAAGAGCGCTGAGTCCCATTAAGTCCGGGTAGTGCTTTCTTCATTAACGATATTTTAGACATTTTTGAGAGGTCTGTCCCGGAAAATAATTAACAGAAAAAAAAGAAGAAGATTATTATACGGTGGCCGGAAGCGTTTCCATAGCGCTTCGCTGCATTGAGAATTGCATTCGTGCAATTTAGGTTTTAAATTTTCAGCAATTGAATACAGATGGTCTTTAAAAAGCAACGAAAATAGTTTTGCAAATTTAAACTGGTAGTTTTAAATAGAAATATTCATAAATTTTCAAAACTTAACTTAATATAACCGTGAGCTTATCTTTGAAACTTCTTCTTCGTCTTGTTACTTCGAAAATGGTCTGGCAGAAAATGAATTAAAATTATAATGTTTAAACTATTCGAGTCTTGTCGGTAACACGTGCCATAAAGTCTTTCGTGTAAATTGAGTGGAAGAGATTTCCACTGGAAAAAAGATACAAAATAAACAATCGAAATTAGAAAAAATTACAGTAAAACCTCTCTATAATAGTCCCTCAAAATGTCAGTCTAAATGTTTTACGGAGGTGTACATAAATCCATATGAACCGTTTGGTGAAAAAAAAAAACTGGCTCTTTATAGAAGTTGCACTGTACATCAATATTAATATTTAGAAAAAGTCATTGCGAAAACTTAAGAAAAAGATCTTTAAGTTAAAGAATCTGATTCGATGGAATTGCCACGATGTTAGAAAAAGTCAATTTTCTTAAATTAACTTAACAATTTTTAATAATCTTCTGACTTATATTCATAGGGCACATTTATCTCAATAACTTGATCTGATTCTAAGATACAATTCTTCGATTGTATCTCAATTTTAAACAAAAGCTTTAATTCCCAACACCATCGAATTCACACATTCTATCCATCCATCAAACCCTTGATAATACGCCTTACTTAATCCTCTCGTAACAATCTAATTAGATTGCAAAAAAAAGGTAAAAGTTATACGTCATAAAATTCAATACCTCAATTAATTCGTTAAGTCCTCTCTCGAATAATTCTAATGAAATAACGGTGCCTCAGCTACTGCTATAGCTACTTCTGTACTACTGCCTGCTGTTAGTCAATTCGTTACTGAATGAATGTGCAGCCGCACAATCTCCATTTAAATTAATGGTTCGTCTCGAAGATAACTTCTTAATCATGATAAATGAATCGGCGATGATTCTGCAGAAAATCATCAGTAGTGAGTGAGTGAGTGAGTGCACTTTGTAAAATGGCAAATGTTTCTAGTTGAGGATTAAAGGGTTTAAAAGCAACAAAAAAAAAAAAAAAACTTATGTTAAGCCGTTAAACCACTGATGCGTTCCAACTAATTTTAAGCTCTTTTAATTTAAAATTCAACTTTTTTTTATTACTCGAATACAGGTTTCTATCTATCTCGTATTCAAAGAGGATTCTAGATTAATTACTATAATACTGCAATGTCAAAAAGCAGGCAGGCATTAGGACAAGTAAGATACGAAATGTTTAGATAGAAACAATTAATTATTGAAGTGAAGAATGAAACGACACAGAAAATGGAGAAAATCAAGGCAATTGCTGCAATCTTGGAGACAAGATTAAGATGAGCCTAAAATTAACAAGATAACAATTTGTTCATTAATCAAATGAGAAAACTTTCTTTTTTTTTTTCTTTTTGATTTTGACAAACGATGGCTGGAAAATTAACACATAAAATTCGTTATGTGCAAATGTTACGATCGGTAAATAAATAAATTCATTATTCGAAAATATTAAATTCAGATAACGGTTTGTGACTGATTTCCCTTTGCCCTAAAAAGATGACTTGACTGCACACATTTTGACCATATTTCAATAAAATATGACTGCAAAGGCAATGTAAAATTCGCTTTTTCATTCATTTTTTGACAAACAGAATATTATTTGCTTTCCTGTCCTGGACCAAACCGACGACGACGACATTTCTATAAATTCATCTTTTCTTTCTCTCTTTTCTGCACTTTCAGTCTCTACATATCTTGCTCGTTCCCGTTCTGATTCTGTTCCTTTCAATGTTTCTTCATCGTCTATCCTTTGCTATTCCGGAATCTAATAAAACCTGAAAACCTTTTTCGCGAACGAAGAATATTCGTTCACAACAGCCGACCCATTTTTGAAAAATATAAAACTTGTTATTTTTGACACACGTACCACGGTTAGTATAAACGAGATGAGAAAGAAGAACGAGAAGAAAAGGAGAAGACCAAAGCCTTGAGATGAGGGTGGAGAGGAGAAAAAATGTAATACGAAAAATTTCCAAATGTTTGTATGTGTGAGTGTGTTATTCGTTTATTTTTTTTGATTTTTTTATTTTTTCTGCAGGAATTTCCTTTTCTATCTTTCTACACATTGCTCTATTGCGAACTCGTTCTATTGCTTTTATGGATCGTGGTGGTGGTAGAAATGTGGAAAAGTAACGGAAGGATACGAAGTAAATATTTACAATGAAACCAACGACATACATATATATCTCGGCAAACGTTTTCCCATCCCAATACATAATATCTGTTTGCATCTCTTCTATGATGTTTTATTGAAACAGCTTTAGTAAACACTCAACACATAATTACTCGTATGCATGTGTATGTGTATGTGTGTGTACCTATGTGTATAGTTTACAATTCAGGAAATTGCTAGAGAGAAATTAGATAATTAAAATCGTATTGTTTAAAAGAGTTTAGACATATACATATGTTTGGAAAATTGAATTGTCAATTATTTCGAATAATGGATTTTTCAATTTTGTTTTGATTGAGGAGAAGAATCATTCAGGATGCTTAACAATTAAATTAATTATCACGTGTTTATTGTACAATGTGTAGACTCCAACTTAATTCTATGGACTAGAGAATATTCGTATTATTCGTATCGGACAGACCTATCTAAAACCCTCTCTATCTCTGTAATGTGTCTTTCTCTTTACACAATCATCTACATCTATAACATATTATTATGGATTCAGGAATCTGGCAGGTAACTGATTAGAAAGGTCGCTCATATAAAGGATTAACCACACACACACACACACACACATGTTGTCCCTTTATTATAAAAGGGATATATTCTATGCGTGTTGGAATGTGTGGAATTGCTTTTCCATGGAAAGAGAAAGAGAGTAGTGATAGAGAGAGAGAGAGAGAGACAGACACTATTGGTAATTTCTCTGGAGACTACTAAATAACGATATATATTCGCGATAAAAGCTTATTCAATGTTAGCAGGAGCAACTAAATAAATTAGAATAATCCTGATGATTTTTTATAGGGACGTCAGATTAATGTCAATATAATAATAGGGAACATTGTATGCATGTATGCATTGATATACGATTTAATCTCGATAAGTTACAATAGGATTTTAAAATAATCAAATTGTTTTATTTTGATTGGAAATTATTAATAAAAATGCAGTTCCTAGGTATAGATCATTATTAATATAGATAAATTCAAACGTTTATTATGCACTAATAATATAAACTTAACAACTATTTAGCTTTCTTGTGGTTAATTCACGACAACAATGAAATTGTAAACAATAAAATGTGTATCATATACTTTGACGTTATGATAAAAAGTGTATCTTCGTTTGATATAATAATCATAATTCTTTCGTTTATCAACAATGTCTATTCAATATTCAAACAAATACTTAATTTAATCCATTCTCTTCTGGTTTTTCTTTCATCTTCTTTCTATAGATTCTTATACCAATTTTTATTTGTTTTTCTTAAATTTAAAAAATACTAGATTCGTTGTCTCCTATCCTATACATATAACAACACCCTTCCAATCATTGAATTAAATTGCACAAATACAATATTGATGTGTTTGCTCTTGATTTATCTACATATTCTTTTAATCTACATATTTTTAGATAAGAATCAATGCCAATCACTGGAACATATTATTTAACATAAATTATAATGAGAATACATACATACATACATACACATGCAACACCACCACGAAAAGATCAAACGTAACGCTTAACTAAAACATCAATCTTCCTTGAAAAGCAGCATTGAATGGAATTCATGACAAAGCCAACAGGCAGCCAGGCATACAGGATATTCCGCCCGTATTCCTGTTTATTCCTTCTTAAGTGTAGAAAATGGTGGGGTTGCGGAGGGGTCGATACCGGATAGATCTCTATTCGTATTCGTACTCTATATATCTATACATACGTATAGGCTTGTGAATCCCTTTTGAGTTTGTGGAAGGGACGAACGACTTTCACTAATCATTATTTTGTAAGTGATATTTGACGTGAAACGTTATAATGAATTTGTGTTTTTAGGGGTGACAGAAAATTGATGTGATTTTTGACTGTTTTAGGCAATGATAAATTATTATTGGAAATTGTCTGTAGAATTATGCTATGTATAATATTAATCGAAAAGCTTATTTTTTGAATATAGATTAACCTTATCAAAAAGATACATAGATAGATGGTTGATGGTAACGATGGGAGAAAATAAATTACTTTCGTCGTTTTTAATCGCTTTTTTTTTCTTTCTTTCTTTTTCCTGGTGCCAATTATCGGAAACCGCAAAGTGAAACGGACGAATGCAACCAATATTAATGCTCCTTTATTATTACATCTACTACCTACACAAGATAATGTTACAATAACCATTACAGGTTCAGCTAATAGGAATTTAAGAAGCTATTAAACAAGGTGTCACTAGGAATTATCGCTCGAAATAATGACTATCCATTTTCGATGAAAGAGGGGAAAATTTCTATTAATCCATGAATAATAATTACATTAGACTAGAATTTAAAATAAATTAAAAGAGAAAAAAAATCAATTCGATCCGTATCTAATTTTACAAGATATTGAACAAATTTGCAACATCATATTATCTGATGTAGCAGCTGTATTGATTAATTTGATTGGGAATTTGAGCACTATTAGAAGGGGATCAAGAATTTGCTCCGCCTAATGTAAGTAAGTTAAATAGAGGCTTAAGTAGGGGAGTGATCCGGGGCGATGTTGTTACCCCAGCAGATTTTATTAGAGTGTTTATATGTTGAAATATTAAAAATTTATCACAAGATTATACGTTTCTTATTAAGGTAGAGCAAACATTAACGGGTTGTATTTAATATCTCTATACATATTTTCAATGATAATACCCAAAGGAAAACAATAATCTTAATTTTCCTAATAAAAACCTTCTGTTTTCATTTCGACGAATGGAAACAATCCGACCCAAACCAAATCTAACTTGTAATTATGTAAAACTTATAGCGATAGAGGTAAATCTAGCAGTAGGGACTATAACACGCACCTTGATAATGGTTCTACGGTAATTTTCAGAGATAAAGCCTCTAGAAACATGTCTTTTCAATGGTAATTACCTCTCAAGGAAGTTTGCCTTTGCTTTTGTGTGCCAAAGGATTTACACAGATAAATGTTCGCTTTGTTGCATCATCTAATGAGATAAAAGGATGAGAAGAACCGAAAAGAAAGAAACGAAGAAAAACAATTAGTGCTTATCTTGTGTAAAATTATTTGATCTTAGATTTGTTCAATTAAGAAATCTTCTCTTCGTCTCAGTTGGTTATTTTTCCTCGTCAAGTTTTTTTTCAATTATTACTGCCTTCCATGTATTTTAATGGAGAGGGGTTGTCTTAAGTGAGTGGTGATGATAATAAAATCCAGTAGCATAAAATAAATGATGCGTTGAAAATGTAGAGAAAATTTCCCATTTTCGTATAAACATAAACATAAATATAGATGGCAAAGTTTTTAAGATATTAATTCTGTTTGATATGATTAAGAGGCGTAAGTAGTGAGACAGATTTTCTTTGCAATTTATAAATTAGATCATAAAATTTATGCACTCGTAAATTCCGCCACATTTGTTTTTATATTTATTTCGATATCAATCTATTGAAATATACCTTCGGACTTCGGGCACTTCAATTTAATTAGACAGATCTAGCTGATCTAAAGTAAAGTGCTTTTATGATCTAACGCAGTAACACACCATATATTTTATGACTGCCAGCATAATATAAAAGCGCTTTTTCAGAAGAGATGCAGATAACAAAGACTAAAGAAGTGACCCCTTTCCTCTTCCCCGTACACACCAACACATACATCCACACGTGAAAACCCCCGTCAGTTACACCCCCTTCAGTACTGTACATTTTCCATTGTCACACTGGGTTAAGCCCCTATTTTTACAACTCTGGCACATGTGCAAGCTATTGACGAAAGCTTTCGGTTGCATTTTTATGAATCCACTCGGCGACTGATGAAGTTCTTTATAGGACAGTTGTGTCTTGAAAAGTATATCGCTTGCTGACAATTCCATTTTATATGACCGCATAAAAATTATCAATCTTCTAAGGACAGTGAAGCGTAACTATCAGGGCGAAATAAAATGGGGGAAAATCGTGGGTTTATTGGTATTGAATCCGCGCGGGGTCGCGCATTTGATCAAAGATAATCGCACCTAAACTATTGTGTCTCTCTATGTAACCGTTGATTAGATTCTGCCCTTATTGTTGCCAACAATTTGGTAAAAATTTGCTAACGTAATCCTGATGTAAACTTAATTAAACTCGAAACTGCATGGAACAGCAGCAGACCAGCAGCAGCAGCATTTTTTCGGTGGTTTAATAAATTTTAAACCCTTCCATGTTCTTCCCAAATGAAAATAAATGAAAGGAAAAACGAAGAACTTACGAGATTTGAACTATGCCAACAAGTAAAGGGCAAGTCTTTTAAGTTGGCTTGATAAAAACAACTTCCCCTCAATCTTGCTAATGGAGACGCTCACGCGCTCCATAAATACCACCATGCATATGCAAAAACGAGTGACAATATAAAATATTGTAAATGCAGGGCCTCTTTCCTGCTACTTTCCTTTTTTTTTTTTTTGGTCACATTGATATGGACAACAGAGATTAAGGGTTTTTAAGCCCTTTTCATCCATTTTCCGCAGTGACGAATTTACATGTGATCGCTCGTTCTTTTTTTTTAAATATGTACATCTATAATGATGAATTCGCATTCTTTATTTTACGACTACGATTTGAACGATGATATTGACAAGCAAACAATCATTAATTCGCCATTTTTATACGGTCCTTCAATTGTTCGGAGTGACGCAATGTGAAAGACATTCTAGCTAATTTAACGAGGAGAGTCGTATACTTGGAAAAATAATAATTAGTTCGTTCTTTGAAAGCTCTTATCAACTGAAACCTCTTCGTAGCGAATCAAGAATCCATCTCAGGCATTTTCAAATCTTGAATAAGAGAAGCCTCTTTATAGATAATTCTTTCTCATTTCTTTCTTCTTTCTTCATTCATCGTCTCAGAAAAAGTCAAGATTAATAAAAAAGGACCTTTTTTCGTACGCAACGTCTGCCGGTGGCAACTCTAGTCAAGAAGGCAAAAGAAAACAAGAAATAGGGAATGGAGAGCATGCTTCGGAACGTTCTTCTAACGTTGGCAAATCTACCATACCCCCATTTGAATGAAAGCAGGGATGGCACAACATACAATAGGAATGAATAAACGTGCTTTGCGATTTTAAACATTTCGCGCATTCGTCTTTAGCAGGATGTAGAAAAACTTTTGGCGTACGTCATGCCCTCATTCATCATGCGAAAGCATTTCGGCGCCGCCGAAGTCTAAGAATTTTTATTTAAATTGATCATTGAAAAACATAAAAGGTGTCGTTGAGAAATGGATTCATCGGATGTATTAGTGGGCGACAGTCGGGCACCTTCCGTATTTTCTAGTCCGTTTATTATTTTTTTTGCTAGAGAAAAGAACGATCCTAACGGTAGGGGCATAGGCGCCGAATTTTTTTGCGCTCCTTCTCCTAATGGATTTCGTTTAATAAAAGATGTGTTTCGTTCCCATTTTGGACAAATCACGGACCGTTTAACAGTCAATTTGTCATTGAATTTAATGATCTAACATTTGTTAGGAGATTTATACTTGTAGTTTTCTTTTAGAGCCTTTCGAAATGAAAACGAACTTATCAGAGATCTAAATAAAAATGCTGGATTTTCGCATCTATTTCTAGCAAACAATTATAAATGGATGCCTACCCCTTGATCCGTTTTCCATAGAGTTTTCCAGAATGCCCACTGACCACTTCATATATATTTTTCTTTGCAAAAATGTCAGTGACAGCACATTTTGTATAAATTTCATGCTACATTTATATTATACTATTCAAATCCCATTCTATGTATAGGCTTTAAGCTTCGAAAGTATTCAGTATAACACAAAAAAAAATCAAAATCACATAAATATAAATCTTGATTTATTACATAAAAAAGTACAATATTTTATCATTTAACTTACGCATCGATAAATTCACAGAAGAGAAAACTCAAGAACGACCGAATGAACGAACGAACGGGCGAAAGAAAAAAAAATAGGTCTCCCGAAAAATATGGCTTCCTGAATGATAAAAGCTATATGAAAGAAACTGAAACGTGGAAATTAATGTAGCCCACGGGAATGGTTTGTCCTTTTTTTATATATATGTATGTATAGATGAGGTTTTCGGGGTTATATAGAAATATTTCCAGGATGCCTGTAATTTCCGCCTTATTTTCTTAATACGTTATATTTTTTTGTGTCTTTTTGATATTATTCTCTTGCTGCTCATAAGTAAGTATATTATGTTTATTATTTAGTGACAATACGAATTTATTCAGTGTAATATGTCGTAACAAGAAGGAACAATTGTAGTAAATGAATTCTTTGCAGGTGTCTGAATTCTAGAATTTCTAATCCAACAACAGAGACCTCAAAAATCTGATGAAGCAAATAACTGGTAGAGGCAGCAGACATGCCCTATCTACTCAACAAACAAACTATTTAATTACTTTTCAACGACTCGCTTAATTTTATATCAAACAAAATTAAATAATGAATAAATAATTCCACATTGTTACGCAAAACTATAAAAAAAAAATACTTTTTACTAGCGGCAATTAGTCTGTGATTTTGCCATAGCATTTCCGTAAACAAATTGCAAGAGAGAAAGACGGAGAGAGAAGAGATTTCATTTTAAACGAAACCAGGAATGGGATACAGCTAGGATAGCGCAGGATATGCGCTTAAAACAAATGCAAACTTTGACGTAGGGAAACACTGAGCAAAATTTACATTTTAAATTGAATTTATGGAATTCCGCCACTAAAGAAATTTATTATTCCGGTTAGTTTGGTTCATTTATAATGTAGATTTGGAAAATTTGAAGGATTTCTAAAAAAAAAAACGAAGAAAAATGAAGAGAAATTGTCAGAGAATGTAGTTGAAATGAATATAAATCATAGTTTCTTTTATTATTATTTAATATTGTGTCTAATCGTTTGTAGCTTGTTAGGTTTAATTTTAACTAAGTTTCTATGTAGTTTACATTTAATGGAAAAATTTTCCAGCCGGTTTTGTACGTTGATTTTCAAATTGAGCTTCAGTAATTAGCTCAATTGACGTTGCAATATTCTCAATCTTTTCAAACACATTAATATATTGCCCTACTGAAACAAAAAGGCTGATAAATACCTATGATTGCATCATTCCAATTCCAACCAATACTCCTGCATGCTGCTGTTGTTAATTTTCTCATCGGTCTTTATCAGCGAAATGGTAATTAATTTCCTGAACACTAACAATTATTATAAAACAAAACAAAGGATAGAATAAACGAATTTAAAATTTAAACAATTTGTTCCAGAACAATATGCACGACTAAATGATGTTGATATTGAAGATTATTACAATTAGTGTGTATGAGCAAATACTGTTGGTAGTATACTTAGATATAATTTGGAATTTGTATTTCTTATTTCAAACTCGCGTAATTCCACGCACACGAATTTTATCATTAGTTAAATATGGCCACCTACAGAGTGGCCAATTTACTCATCTTTTTAACTTTACTATACTAATACTAAGGAAGTTCCTATAACTATATATAAAATGACCACCCTGTATACAATTATTATTGATTCAACAAAAATTGCATTTAATTTTCATTATCTGATTTTATTTTTCAGTTTGTTGTCAGTTGTTTTCTTTTAATTAAAAATCATTTGATTGAATTTATTGTTTCATTCCCAGTACCTAGCCGATTTTCATCGGATTAACTTCTATTTCAAATACGGGATTCCTCTTAATTAAATTCACTGCATGAACAATTAAAATTGTCGTTAATTACTTTATTCATTATACTATTGTATCTATTCTGGTCTAGCCAATATGCTTTGGCTTGCTTTTGAAATGTTGTCTGTAAATGACGAAAACTCCGAAAAACAAGTTGTAGCAGTAGATTTAGAGAATGTCCATTTTCCGGTTTGTAAAAATCCCACATATTAGGGTCCCAGTGACATATGGACGCACTTCAATGCAATAAAATCGACAAAATAATATCGTATAGAAGGATATTAAGTGTTAAAGGAAGCTAGGGAGATGCAACGAAGAAAAAAAGGTAGTTAAAGATATAATATAAAAACGACCGGAAAAGATGATGGAATAGGACGACAACGAGTGAAATGAAGGGAGAGAATGGGAAAAGGAAGAGAAAATTATTAGTAAGAATCGTAAAGTTTATTACTGTCCAACAAACGGTTATTGTTCGTATTGTTTCGTAATAAATATCATGAAGATGCGTGTGCTCAATAATGTGATGTCATTATGTATTGTATGAGGGTATGATGATGTGAATGCTGTCAAACTGAAATTATTTATGTTGTTAAATAGCGGGGTGGGCACATATTTGCACATTGAATTGTGAATATTGACACTTATAACAATATAGAATTTTCATCATATTGATGACAATACATTATCCGCATTTTCAATCCTCATAAATTATATTAATCAACAACAAAATAACAACAATAAACCATTCATTCATTCATTTATTCATTCTAAAGTCCTAGATAAACCCGTTTGATCAAAAATGAAACACAATGCAATAACAATTGCATGAAAATCTATAGTAAAAACAAAAACAATGCCATATAATACATACACTCACCCACACGCACACACACATACATACACATACATACTATAGACAATATCGGAAAAACAAACGAATCATCCAAAACTGATCGTCCAGCTAGCCAGCCAACCAACATCTCCATTACCATTAATTACTGTCCGATATTGGCGTTCCAGTCGTCCACCTCTACGTTCACGCCTCCCTGATTTATTACCATTACTCTATGTTGCCTGTTTGCCTGCCATCCGACTATTAAAACTATGCTGCTATTGCCTAGTATAGTACAAGTATAATATGCTCTACTAAACCCTCTCTAAACTCTAGGAAATCTTAAGCAGCTCTATTCGGCGAAACCCTCCCGCAGTTGCTATGAATAAATAACAAAACAGAGAAAACTTTCTGGTAAATAAAGTTAATGAGAAAGCATGTCAAACTCAATCTTTATTAATTATTTGTTCGGTGAATGATGGAGTCCTTTTTCTGTCTCTCTCTCTCTCTCTCTCTCTCTCTCTCTCTATACCTCGCTATCTCTTTTTGCTGTTACTGTTTGGTCTAGCTAGCTGCGGAGAAGATTTATCTATTTCAATCCAAATTGGATTGAGTGTCGGATTGTTCAATGATAATATGAAATATAGTTTTATTTTCATGTATTATGTATTTCTCTTCTCTTCTCTTCATTTTTTTTTTAATTTTATTGGCACACTAGAAGCTTTTCTAAATTCCGCTAATCCATTCATCAATTATATTATTGGGTAAACCTATCAAATTCCACCTGTCATCCCTTATTTAAACCCCTCGCTTTATAGAACCCACCGCACATGGTAAATACCTATATAACATCTACCACATACACGATTCACCCCTTTTAGGCGGAAATATTTTTATCGCAATTTGGCGCGACTGCCCTTCACATAAATTCTTCATATCTGTGGGCATTTCGTGTAATTTGTTCTTCATGTAATTTATTGAAGAAAGTCAGTTTATGAAATTACTTTCGGAATGTTTAACAAAGTTTTCCATATAAGATCTACATTTCCACGCACGGTTTAAAACGAGAGAGAAGATTTTTTTAAATTTTTTATAGACATTTTTCTTCTGCCATGTTACCTCTGAGAGTAATTCCTACGAGTTAAGCAGAAGAAATTGGTTTGTTCACGTTTCCATTTTTCCATTTTTCTTTTTTTTGTTTTTTTTTTTTTTTTTTTTTTTTTCTCTCATTTTTGTTGAGGCGTGAAAATATTTGCTGATGCTGAGTCTATTTATTATTATAGGATCTTTCGTTTTTTTTTTTTTTTTGCTGTTTGAAATGATTCTAAGGGATGAATCCCAAATGAATTAGATTTTTTTTTCAAAAACGAAATGAATGAAAATATGACTTGTTTCTCACACAAAGCGCGATATTTAAAAATAAAATTCGTTTTTATCTAGTTTTATCGTTAAATTTTAAATTGAAATCATCAATTTATTTCTGTGGTTTCGACTAATACAATTTCCTTAAAATCTAGTTTGAATACGAAATATTGCACGGTTAAATTTTCAATTTTTCGATTGCGCGAATTTTCCGCTTTATAGACAGACTGGCAGGCAAACAGGCAGGCAGACAGGATTCATTCGTTGTTCATTCCCATGAGGGCCGACTGTCAATTTCCTTCATTTAAAATTGCATTCCAGTTTTCGGATCACATGATAAAAACTCATGGAATAATAAAAAAATAGGGTTGCCTGTTCATAAAAAATGAGTATATACTAGATAAATAGTCTATGAGTATGTGAGTGTAAATAAAGGTTTAATGAACAATACTAAAATTAAGATATTCACTAATTATGTGCTAATTAAAAAAACATTCATTTTGGTCGTTTTTTAGGAAATAAATCGAAAATAGTAACTGTCTGATAAATCTTTAAATAGTAATTATTCTTTAAAACAACTTCAAATCAAAACTAACGCAAATCTAGTAAATTTTGATTAGTTTGCTTTCGATAAACTAAATTCTAATTTCCATTTGAAATCACAAACTTTTACAAAACTAATGTAATATAGTATTAGATATTCCCAGAACGATTTAAATTCAAAATATTCACCACCATTTTAGAAATGTATAATAATCATTTCGCTTGATAAATTTATGATTTTATCGTATCAAATTCTATGGAATGAACGAAATGAATGAAGAATGAAAATGTAATCTCTTCACACATACATACATTGAGAAACAGACAGGGTGGATATATATATATATATATATATATATATATATAAAGAGAAAGAGAATGAGACAACAAAATGAAAACTTGCTTGAATTTACACCGTTACTAATTGAACGTATGTATGGAAACTCATAAGGTTCACTTTGATCTTACAGAACGATTGACAAATTTAAAGAGAGAAAATGCTTCAGTTGCCTTCACTTCAATTTGACGGCTTTGAAACTTTCAACTTTATTGCATTTTGGCATTTCGCTTATTTGGTAGCTTGCTCTATCTATATAGGATAATAATATGTCGTATATCTGTGCAAAAAGGGAGAGAGAGAAAGAGAGAGATACCAACTATACTAGTACCACACTAGAAGGAGCACATTGAGAGAAACCCATTTGGAAAAAGGATTTTATCGAGCTTAACTTTGTTATTGATTCAATAGAGAAAGACAAATCTAAAGATCGAAAATCTTTTGAGATAAATTAGCTTTAATAAAATTGCAACATTTTCTGGTTTTTTGAAAAATAAATTCAAATAATAAATTATAACATTACAAGCGCAGCTCTTCTTCCTTTTTATCAAACATTAAACTAACACATATAACAATTTTAAATTAATAAACCGAATAATAATTTAAGAATCTGAATGTCGCCGAAAAATTTTATTTCATTCTAATGCGAATTTATCGTCTCGCCTAATTTATAAACGGAGCCTCCCTTTTTATTTAAATCATGCCCCCGTAATAAATTTAAGAAGCCAGTGGAAATTATTCAGGGTGAAATCTTTTATGACTGAAGTTAATTGAAGAAGTTAAGCTTCTGTATTTTAGTTGCTCGAGGCGATCTGCTGCTGCTGCTGCTGCTGATGATGATGTGATGCTTTGCTGTTGCGGATGAATTCCATTATATTTTGCCAAAAATTTTTTTTACGGTAAAGGCTTAATTAGCCTACCATGTTTATTTTTTTCGTTCTCTTTCGCTCTGTATTATTTTCTTTGCTTCGTTGGAAAGAAAAATATTGAAGGAAAAAAATCAACAGTTCAAGAGTTTCTTCGCTCGTGAATATTTTTTTTATCAGTAATTAAAATTCAGAACAAAATTGCAAAAAAAAGAAAAAGAAAAATACACAGAATCCAAGTTTTTCCAATGAAACAAAGCGGACATTTTTTGCTTTTATTTAGGTAGTCAGTTTTGATGGTGCTTGAAAAAGAAAATTGTTGTTTTTTTGTTTTGTTCAAGTTGGGAAGGAATGAATTTCTTTTGAAAATTCCATTGCATGAATTCTGCCACTTCGAACGGAAAATAGAGACAGGGAGAGAGAGCGAAAGAGCACACAAAAAATAATAATTTAACAGGGCCGCTACTCGGCAACTTTAATAATTTAGTGAAGAAATATGTAGGCGGAAGTAGGCAGCAGAGATGGAAAACACATACAAATACTTACTTGCGGAAATCGTAAATTATTCATTACTTTTATTTTAATTAAAATGCTTTTTAGTGTTGGAGATACATCCAACAATCAACAAAATACAAACAGAAAGTCTCAAAATACCATGCCATTCCAGTATCATAATTAAAAAAGATGAATAGCAAACAGAAGTATATATGTAAAGTCCCTATGGGTGACGTCCTATTATAACTTTAACCTCAAAGGTTCTACAGAATTGAACAATACATATATAACTCCAAACCGAACTATGGCAAATCAAAAGAGATGCAAAAAACTGAAAAGCTACTCGACGTATTTCTATTTGAATCATCAAAAACAATTGTCAACTAAGTAACAAAAGTATTGCTTCAATCGGAAGAAAAAAACGCAAAAAAAGAGAGAGAAAAGATCACAGAGTTTTTGCCACCTTTACAAAAATCTCCTTTGATATGTCTCCGCACAAAACGTGCCGCCGTCGTCTCTTTCTACGATGCCTAACAACATACAAAAGGCTAAAAAGGCCTCTATATACGTGACGAAAACTCCCCAACCGCATATAATACTTTCTCCATATATAGTATACTATTCAAATTCAAATAAAACCACCACCATCAATACCACGGCGACGACCACCACCACACTACTATCACTCCCTCTTACTGCCGCCACCCCACAAAATAATAATGTTTTGCCGTTGGACAAGTTTAATGAAATATCCACTCATTTTCCTTTTGATAAAAAGCCGTTTGATAAAATCAGAAAAAAAAAGTCATCCCTTTTCAATTGACAGATAGGACAGAGGACAGAATGTACACAACAAAAAAAAAAAAGAAATGGTGAGAGGGACGGACGATGTTACAGAAAAGAGAAAAAGGTGCAAACAAAGTTTATTTATTGTGGAAAAAGGGAGAAACCTAAAAAATGGCCGACAGCTAAATTTTCTACCAGCTATACTATTATTCCATGTAGGTGTGGTGGATATAGAAATATAATATTATCTGTATAGGGATTGAGTTATTCAATTTATTTTTGAGATAAAAGGACAAATAAATGCTGAATCAAAATTTATTATTATTAGAAGTATATTAAACGAAACCTTTTTTCTATCAAATTTTCGTTATTGCCTTAGGGTCAGTTTTGATCTTTTAATTTAATTTTGATAGGTTTTTGGGGTAAGTAGTCTTCATTTTTTATTATTACATATTTTTCAATTTAAGGATACATTTTGTTATTTCCATACATTTTGTTGTTTGTTTCTTTTAATTTATTTGTTCCGCCAATTTTAGATATGCTTAAACTCAATTTTATTTCAACTTTATCCTTTCCAATTTCCTATTGCCAACTAGTTATTTCTTTCTAATTTATTTTCCTCATACCCCATTAGAACTTTTAAAACAATATTTTATTTATTTCCTTAATCCTTCCTTTTCGACAAACCTGATTCTCCAATATGTTCCCTCCTCCAAGCAAAAAAAAAGAAAAAAATGTTTTAGGCTACTCAGCGCAAGCAAATTTGAAAACTTTTCTTCCTTCGAAGACGGCAAAAAACCCAATTACAAAACTATTCCAACCATTCCTCGTCCGTGGCCCTTAGAAAAAGAATTTTTCAAGATAAGGGACAAAAAAAAACTTTCCCTGTCAACAAGTCCCAAGTGAAAGTTTTAACGATTTCCTTGGGCGCGTCGTTTCGTTGTCTTGACTGATAATCGCCCCTAGAATTTTCTGCTCATATTTTCTCTTCTTTCTGCTGATTCTCGTCTTCTTCTGTTTCATATTCCTTTTCTACTTCTTATTTCACAAATAGAGAGTCATTAGCGGGTATTATAGCAAAAAGTCTATATGAGAATGAACAAGTAAAACGAAACATCTGCTTCCTGGCAACTATTCCACATCCTATTAGATTTAGATAGGTATACATAATGTATAGATAACAGGGAAGATCAATGATTCTCCCTTTACGCAAAAAGAAGAAAAAGAAAAAATGCCTATTGGCGATGTCCAAGTAATCCTCTTGACAGGCGTAGGAGCTGAGTAGGATTTCGTGTTATTTCAATTGCAATTTTTATGATTTGAGTGAGTGAAATATAAAGGTTATTAGGATATAACCTCAAAGAAATGTATTAATTAAATATCATTGAAAAGATGTGCAAAACATTTTTTCCTTTTCATTTCAATTTATCTATACTGTGTATCTAGGCATTGCTGCAGTTTAATCTAACGTATCTAGGTTTTTAACGACATTATTAACATTAATGAATACTAGAACCTAGTACATTCGAACCTATATCTTTATGGCTATATATAGCCGCCATATAACACATATAAGATCGAAAGCCTATCACCTGAGTTACTTCAAATATATTACATCGAATTACAGGATGATTAATGTCCCAATGAAACGTACAAATTTAACGTGCTCTTCTTGAAGCGCACAAGTACTCGTAGTTACTCGTAAACTTATTGCGCACATTGGCAAATTTTATATTTCCAAAATATGATTTAACTTATTACACTTTCCATCGATTCATAGAAAAACATATTTTTCCAATACCTCTACATCATAAAATAATTTTTAAAAATAGAACAGAAAATCAACGAAGGTATAAAACCACTCCGAAATAAGACTGAAAAGAAAATGAGCTTTAAAAGAATAGAAATCTAAATTGAAAAATATTTTAAAGCATATAAAATAATCGAGAATAATCGAAAAGTTACCCTCGGTTTTCAAAAATTTTATAGACCCGTTAAAATATCCTGCTGCTTCTGCTGTTGTTGTTCGTTTGTTCCTTCATTTTCTTAAAAATTTATTACCAGCAATAATTTTATACGTTTTTTCCTACTTTTATATGTATTACTTATTAGAATATATTGTGTATTATTGCATTATTTCGGAAACTCTGGAAGATGGTTTACTACCGCTATACTGCTGCCACTATATTGTAATAGAATAGAGACTACGCCACTATACGTTCATTGTTCCTAGTTTCATAGTTTTCAATTTAAATATTTCGTCGAAAGGAAACAATAATTCGAATAAAATAAATTGTACGTATGAAATTATTGTAATAAAATATGTGAATGCAGTACACTATAGGGTACTGCATATATTCAGTATTAGAAACCACTAAATCGGATTCTCAATCACTCTTTTTGTTTATCATCATGTCCTTTCAAATAATGCAAGGGGCAAAAAAACGATCTAAAAGTATATCCGCATACATGTATAAACTGTCTCTCCATGGATAGCAGTATAGTATATATTTCGATTGGCTTTTGCCAATAACTTTTATTTTGAAAATGTTGGAATATTATTCGAAATACATACACGGTTTCGGACTTTACCGTTTCATGTTATGTAAATCGCGTTCCTGCTTTATGTGACCCATACGATCCACTCGAATGCACTGCACTCTTCTGAATATAAAGCCATCATGAAGAGGGTTATATTGCCTCAATTGTGTGATATTTTAATGGACACGCCTGTACTTTGTAAATTTGGAAAAAATAGTCAAAAATAAAAATGTCAAAAAAAAAAAATATTCGTATAGAAAAGGGATAGTTGACGGGGTGAAAATCAATTTAAAATACTCAGTCGATAAATTCGGAAAAAAATTGCTTTTTTTATTATAGTCAATTATTCGAAATGAGTTCACGTCACGTTATTTACATGAGCGTGTGTATGTATACACTTATTGTGATTTGAGAGTGACGTCACATATGCATGCCAAATGTAACCTGATTATTAAAAAAATATATAATATACATAGCAGGGATGGCATTCATGATGAAACTACTATGCACCGAAACACAATGAAATCAGCTTTTACCCGAAATGTATATCAAATTTTTCCTGTAAACTACAAAAATTATAATTTTACTTCTAATTCTAAACTTACCGTCCAAGAATAGAATAATGCACACTGTTCTGAGCATATCTGAAACTAAAAACAGCAATGTTATTGAGTTTTTTTTTACGAAAAATGTGTTTATTTAATTTCTTTTTTAATTGACAGTTTATTGTTTTCCAATTGGAACTTATTTTAGGTTAAATCCACATTATTTTAAAATCTAAATTAAAAATAAAGCAACTCAATAACCACGAATAAAAAAGAAGCAATTTTTCCATTGCAATGGGTAAAAACAAACACTATTTACTATATACGCAAATATACAATAAACTTTTTCCTTTCTATTTCCATTGAATTTTCCAAAACAGTTCTTTCGAACACCATTAAAGTTTCGTTTATTGTTTTTCTATTTCTCTTTCCATTTCTTCTTTCTCTGTTTTTTTAACTTTATTTTTCTTTAGTGTTAGATTTATATTTTTATTTATACTATGTATGTATACTTATTTATGTTTAGTTTATTCTCATTTCACGTCTGTTTTTTATCATAACAGTTCTGATTGTTTACTTTCATTTTTATTTGTATTATTCCTAAAATTTTCTGTTAAAATTAACATTAATACACCAACTGCAGCTTGTCTATTTTTTGTACAAATTCAATTCAACTAAATAGCCTACATACGGACTTTTTCCCGCAGAAGCTTTTCTAATAAAATATTGTTAAAGCTTTTCATAGTATAGAGAGGATATTTTGTTAGATAGAAAAATATTGGGTGTTTGTTGGCTTTCGTCGTAGTGGAATAATGGATAGATTTTTAATGGAATTGTCTAGTCTAAAACTTTTATCTAGTTGGAATTTAAGTTTAAATAAGGATACCTATACATATGTGTATCGGAAGGAATGGGAAAACTTAACGCCCAGTAACTAATGAAAATAATTTGTAATTAATGGATCAGTAAAATTGCAGTAAATTCGCTTTAAAATGCTTAAAAGCAAACACATTTATAACAAGTTTGAAATTCGTTGTGATACTTTGTTGCGAAAATAAAAGGACGACTAATTACCTGACGAACAATTTACGAGGGCATTAAAATCGTGTATTCTTTATTCGCTTCATTTTTTTTTCTTTTTCATTTTGCTTTTTTAGTTTGTTTCTTTCTACCTTTTTCAATGACTGCTACAAATGAATCTACGGAAATTTATTCGTGAAACTATTTTCACGACGAATTCTCATTAAAACTTTCGTGCAAAGAAAACGTTGTTTGTCGTTTATGGCTCCCAACGTTTAAATTTCAATAGTTAAAATTCTACTCTCTAAAATAACAAACTTGTGCGCTTTATGGCTAAAATCCAATTTAATAAACAATCCAATCCATCCATCTCTGTTTTGTTTTTCAGCACAATTCTGCTACAATATGCATACTTATATATTAATAATTTAAGTTTCCTAATTATAAAATTACAATAATAAATAAATGTATTTATCGATGTAACAAAAGAAGGCAATTTCGTATGTATATATATATATATATATATTTTAGGTGAAAGTCATTTTAGTTAATTAACTGGATTAAATTGTATTCGAATGCCCGCATTTAACTGTTCGAATTACCTGACTAAATTAGATTCGACATGGTTTCGAATAAACGTAATGTAATCAGTCACAAATAGTCTTATTACGGACATGGAATAAAACTCCCTCTGGATATGGAGGTTTTCAGTTAGATTGGATTGGTTTTAATCTTTCTCTGCAGGATAAAGGAATGCAGGATAATTAAAAAAGAAAAAAATATTTTACAAAGTCATGTGTTCTAATAGGATGAGGTCTATAAACGCTCAGGTCTAAATTAATCTTAATCTCTATAATGATTAAGTGAAATTTGAACTGAAGGCTTTATTCAAAGTATTAAACAACCCTTTCATTCGTTTTCGAGCGAATATAATTTTATTGTGGAAATCGCCCTCTAAATTAATTAAATTACGAACAATTATATTTATACAAAATAATAAAACACGAAACTATCTTGAGTGGCACGTAAACATTAGCATTTTTATTATATGTGCGAAAGTGTCTAAAACGAAAATTACCAAAAGGAATCAAACTGAAATCCCAAAGGGTTACTATTAGCATAATGGCCCTGGCTGGATGGCATGCTGCATTGAAACGAATGAAAAGGGGACTTTAGAAAAATAGTAAAGAGGCAACTGGTCTTCTTTTCCTTTTTATTCTAACAACCACACGTTGACTAATAGTTTTTTATGCGTTCAGATACAGTCGATTGCTTTTAAGTCACCCTTAATTTTTGGATTTATTTATTCCATTAAAAATAAAGTACAAATGTTTAAATTCTTCGATTTTATTTTATTTATCTGTGACACTTCAACTTTTTTCCATATATTTTCTCATCTGTCAACTTTATATTCCGTTTTTTTTTTCTTCTTTTTTGTCGCTTCTTCTTTTTTCTCAATCAACTAAATAATTTTTTATTATAGTCGAGCGCTTTCCAGAAATAAGAGCCTGTCATTTTGGAGAACATATTTTCCAGTCTTCTTAAGCTGATTTCAAATCAATATTCTGCAACTGACATATGAGTTTTCCACATTTTCAAGCAATTTTCTTTTCGGTCGTTTTTTCCTTTTTTTTATATATGCGCGCGGAAAAAGGGAATGAAGAACAAAACAGTAATGTCACGTTTTCAATTTTTTCCTTTTACTGTATGCGAATTTTTTGTGTACTATAACCAAAAAAGGAACGAACAAAAAAAAACAGAAACCAACTACTTTAATCATCGTGATCATTATTTATACAGCTTAAAAATGGCGCAAAGCAAAACATGGAAAAGCGAATGAAATAACATAAAAAAAAAGAAAATAGATTAAAAGCAAACAAATTTTCGCAGATCCCGTAGAAAGAGAGAGAGCGCGAAAACAGCTCTGACCTAACATGCCATACGTTCTCTAACTGTCTCTATCTGTCTCTGTACAGAAAAACATAGAAAAATGTATATTTTTCAGAGGCTGAATATACAAACCACTCACTATCACATCTGGTTCTAATTAGATAACTTTACTACTACTATTCTACATCGGCATATAGAAAAATGGGAAACGGAAAAGTAAATAGATGAAAAGTCTCTTCGCAACGGATGTGCCGTCAATGTTTTTCCGCTCAATTCGAAAATAAAGCCAGGAACGAAAACGTATAGATATTAGATAATCCTATTTGACATTTGTGGTTGGTGGTGACGGTAATGGCAGTAGATATTAATAGTGGTGCAGTCTATGTTTTATAATCTGAAATGGCAAAAAATATTTCCTTTTCCTGTTTATCATCAAATTCATTTTAGCATTTTTCAATAGCTGAAATGAATTTGATAATGATAGTAGGTCATGATGACTATGAGGAAACAAATAATGCGTCTAATGAGAAAATTCTCATTGATAAAACTCTCTGATAATAAAGAATAACAGGTCCTTCTTTTTGAGGGTGCTGCGATTTTAAAACTAAAATTGAATTTTCTGAATTGATTCTTCTTAATGAAAAAAAACATTTGAAAATTACTTAATGGAAAAATAAAGTCGCAACTTCAGTACCCTCTTTTCAGCTAAAAGTTTCATAAAGCTCCATAATTCGAAATAAGCTATAATAAAATGACATTATAAACATATATATATATATATATATATATATATATATATATATATATATATCAATATATCTATATATATTGAATATTATTCACCTACGCAAAAATAAATTATAATTCCAAGGAAAATCTATCTACATCGAAAATTCTTTTGCCAATCATTTTTCCTTATAAATCTCTTTCCACATTACAGCTTATTTTGTCAATTTCGCTCGCTTCTATGCTACGTATAAGAATGTATTATACGTAGGTACGTACATAGATAGAGCGTAATAGATTCGCTTCGTTAAAGTTTCCTGTTGAAATCAAAAAATTTCTTTTTTTCCAAAAAATCTTTCATCAATGAATGAAAAGGAACATATTTCTGTGTATAGAATGGAAACGTACATATGTATGTATTTGGAAACGATTCCTTTACTTACTCTATCTGTCAATATAATAGAAGAAATAGAAAATGGTGTATATATAGATGTATGTATTGATTCTTTTTCTGTGTAGAGCTTTAAAGCTACGTAGCTTTTTTTTTCTAGCAGCAGAAGAAGCATTTTCTTTTCTATGAAACATGTGAAGAATGCAATGTTGGACTACGGACGGTGTATCCTGCTGTCAGACCTTATTTTTGCTCAATTATTTTCAAGGAATGACATTGCAGCTTTTTTCTTGTTATTTGTTTTCTGCTGTGCAGCTGCAGCTAAATAAAATGGCAAAAACTTATTTATTTTCCCGGAATTCACAAAGAGAAAGAACCTTTCATCGTTATTACATTTCATTTTTAGGAATACGAAATAGAATTTAACTTAATATAATTAATGGAATCTATTTAATTGGATTTCCGAAAGATGAAAAAAATAGAGCTATTCAAACGTCACTAACTTGAAATGACGCATATACTATACAGCTTTATAATCGATATGAAATGAGATGTAAACAGAGAGAGAGAAAGATAGAAAGAGCACGATTTTACGCGCATTGCTGATTTTCTCAAGTGCGTATACACGTGTAGGTAGGTATTCAATGGTTGAGATTGTGAACACATTTTTCTTTTAAATAATAAAGAATTTCAAGAGTGATGTGATACGCAGTTTATTAATGTACATAAACGTTCCAGAATGATAATTTTGAGTTGAATTTTTTTTTGTACCTTTTTAATTAACAATTTATTTCGTAGAACTGTCTAATTTCTTTATTTTGTCTATTTTCTTGACAGATTTGATTTGATTTATCAATTAAAAGTAATTATAGTAGCGTTTCAATTGGAAGTATAGTTGTCTCTGTTGTATACACATAAAAAGACTGATAAAAACTTACCAGTCTTGTCAGTCAAATACGTTAAAAATATTGAATCAAAAGTAAATATTTGTACTATTAATAATTTTTGAAAAAATGTTCAACAATTGTATTTATTATTTAAAACAATGAAAAATACAAAATAAAGTCGATTAAAATATCAATATTATTCCAAAAATAATATTGACAAAGTTGTATAAAAATTATGGCTTAATAACTGTGACGTAAGAATACATCGTTTTGCTTTTTAGATTTTACGTATTACATGCGACAACATGATACGATTTTCTCTTCGTTCACATTGGCAAACAGTCGCAAAATTTGTGGTGATGGCAGCAGAAGCAGTAGCAGTAACAACCTTAAAAACTTCAAATTGAATTTCTTTCTTCTCTCGTTTCGAATATTTTCTTTAAAAAAAATCTAAATAAATTACTTCTACGCAGATAGACGTAGAAGCTATGGCTTTTTCATTTAAGTAAATTATACACCAGCTACATATATTTTTTTTAATTTATATACTATGTGAGTCCCCCCATGGCAGATAAATAAAAACGTGCAATGTATCTCTGTCAGATTGTACAGAGGTAAATATAGTATAGATCTCTCAACAAATATATTGAATAGCACTATATATGATAGAATATATTCATTAAAAGGCTTCAGGTCAACTAGAGCGCCAATTTCATTTACTATTCTACATATAACATATATAAAGCAATAAACCTAGATACGAGTATACATCTAGCTAAACTATCAAAGCTCAATTTAAATTTATTGCACTTAACCAGTCGAATGGAAAGTCACGGTTTAATTTAAATTTTAGTCAATATAACACAAAAGCCGATTTTGAAAAGATATTACAGGGAGATGCACACGGTAATGGAAAATATGGATTTTTATTTACATAACAACATAGGTAGGTAAGTTTTTTTTTTTTTTTTTTGTTGAGTAAAGTGTTGTTTTTGTTTGCTGAAGTTCAAACATATTCTATACCGCTTTTTTGCATTTTTTTTTTTTATTTTCGATTTGTTGAGTGGGAAATTCAATTGATTAGCATTCTGTGTGTCTGCACATATAATTGGATTGATTAATTTTTAATTCAACAATTCAATTCAGATTATCCATGTATTTCATTAGGTATTCAAATAAAATTTTAAGAGGATGCCGTAGTTACTCTTTTATTAAAGAATAACGTAAAACATATATTTAATTCTTGCAAAATTAATTCGCTGAAACTCCCACTGAATTAGTACTTTGAAGAAATGGTATAGCTTTCCAAACTTCTCATAAATCTTCAATAATCTTCAAATCTCTCAAATAATCTCAAAATTATTTAAAAATATTGTGTTACATATTGTTTGAAGCTTCTGTAGTTTTAGTAAAAGGAAATCATTTCTTATTCAGGAGATCATTGCTTTAATTGCAATGAGCGGTGACAAGCACTCTTTATGTTTATTATTTATTTATGTCAACTGTGCAAAATTAGTATAAACTTTTTGTATTCTCATCGGTGAGATATTCCCACAGATTTAGAGATCGAACTCCAGAAGTTAAACTAGTTTCTCACTAGCAATCTTTCAATTTAATGCTTAATACGCAATGATCGCCGTTTATGATTTTACTTAAAAACGATAAATTTTCCTGTACTAACATTTCCACTTAAAATAAATAAACGTTTTCATTTAACTGGCTAATTTTAAGCAAATAGCACAACTTTTTATGCAATTTTTAAATCCCATCGATTTATCTTAATTAGATACCTACAATCATACGATCTACTCGTTACATACGAGTACTTTCATTGATTTTTTTTTGCCTTCACTTCCATCTCACTAATTACTCTTAATTAATATCCAAATAAATCCTTTCAGCTGGAAACCAATTTGACGCTAAACTTTATATAAATCAATATTTGAACTTGATCTATCTATCTCTTTCGCCCTACTATTTCTCTCTCTCTCTCTATCTCTCATTTCCTTCACTACCCACCTACTACTACTACTACTCTGCTGTCATCATCATTTTCACTCCCATACCATTCTCATTTTCCTTTCTACCCATATCTTCTTATGCCATCATCTTTACCATCATCATCATCATCATCATTCAAATTTTCTCTATCATTTGAGATGCTTGCCATAAATTACATAAATAGAAATTTTGATCAAGTAATTTAGTTTTAATGTTGTAGTAATAATTTAAATTAAATGAAGTAGAAGAATTTCCGTTTTTTTTTTCTTTGCTTCTTGTTGTTTTCCTTGTGTTGTGTACGTACGTAGTATATGGCAGTTCCATTCATATAATGGAACAAAATGTACTATTATTTACAAATGTCAATTAGACCTTTACGCATAAGTCACTATAGTCATTTAAACTAATGATTATTTTGAAAGATAAGAAAATTTACAGTCGTTACCCACCACCACCGCCATCATGACTTTTCGACTCTCATTCTCATCCTTATTCATTTGGAAACCATATTGTTTCCATTTTAAGGGGTGGTAAATTTCTGCCTTTCTAACTCTATCTATCTGTCTAAAATAAATTAATCATTTTATCTTCAGCTTGGAATACAATCTATATGTATATGGTGTACCTATGCATATCTCTATTCAATGAGAATAGAATGGAGTAGTCTATTCTATTCAACAAACTCCCTTTATGTTCATAGTGTACATGTATGTATGTATGCATACGTATATCTACTATGTAGTTATGTATGTCATGTTTCATGTTATTCAATTCTCTCTCTCTCTCTCTCTCTCTCTCTCTCACACATACACACACACACACATTCTATAAGGAACTACTTAACTTGCCAATTATCTGGGTGTTAGCTTAACTTCGCTAATATTCATTTAATGACATATAGTTTGTCATTAGAATTATTGTACATTTCGAGTTTATATCGAAAATATGAATTAACGATGAAACTTCAGATTTGAGATTGGTTAAGGCTTGATAAGATTTTAATTCTAATATTTATTTCATTGATTCTACGTCTGTGATTACGTGAGGGTAATCCCTCACGTATGTTAATAGTTAACTTAAACAGTAAGTTAATAAACAAACAAACAAAAAGAAAGAAGAAGAAGAAAGTAATAAATATTTTAGTAGATTAAATAAAGGAATCCTTTTTAGCTATTTAATATTTTAGCAACGGTTCTCGTAATGTTGACCTGAGAAAACATCAATTTTCCTGAATAATGTCTAAGTTAGTAGTAGAGTCTGTTCTATTTACTTTTCTCTCCCCCTTTTTTTTTTCTTTCTGTTTCGTTCCTTAAAATGTGTTGATCCTATGTTGATCGTTAAAAAAAAAACGTGGAGTAAGAGAGCGAGAGAGAGAAAAAACCAAAAAGAAAGACGACGTAATAAATAAAAAGGAGCTATTATTGCTGGCGATTTATTGTTTTTACGGCTGTAGCCTACTGTATTTTTTTTTTTAAGATAAATTTTACAGTTCGGAAAATAGATTTGGCCGGTTTGATACGAATTTATCTTGTATTATTGTTAATGTTTTATGAGTTTCAGTAATTTATTTAAATTAATAGATAGAAATTTAAAAGCATATTCATCTTATTTTCAGGCGTATTCTATTTATTTGAGAAAACAGGAAAGATAAAATTAAAGTCTATAATCAGATATAAAATTTGAAAAATATATAAAGCAACCCAGGATATTTAAATAAAAATTGATAAAATGGTATTGAGCAGATCCAAAAATAAAATCCAAAACATTCCTCGTATCATCCTTGACTTGGTATCCCTGTGTTATTTGCTGATAAAATCTAATTAAAAAAAACAAGTTTCAAAGTATTGATTTAAAAAAAACCGTAGAACGAAACTGTATGCCTACTGCAGTGGATTATACACAGTGACCCATATTTATGTAACGCTAACTTTATTATTAGTAAAGTTAAAAAATGATTAAATTAGCAATATTGAGTAGAATGTTGGAGGAAATTTGTTGCCCTTAACATATTTGATATAAATCTCAAACTGACAGGTCAGGACTTAAATACATTTGTATACAGAAATGTATACAACATACATGAATTGATTAAATGTAAACAAATTTCTGTAAATCATAGTTATAATGTTGGTATACTGTTTTTCACTAAGTATCACATCCTTATGCATTTAACTAAAAACTTTTTTTATTTCTAAAATAAATAAACTGCGAATATAAAAATAACAAAAAACCATATCTTATAAACCTGCTAGATTTTACTAATTAAATTCACTTTTCGATTTTACTGCCATGTACTCTTTTTATTCATACAAACTAATATAAAATGGCCGCTCTGTATCCTATTATCATCAACAAAAATTCAATTTCTAACGCAACAATAATAATAATAATAATACAACGAACAACATTTTTGCATTATTTTTATGTAATTTTTTCATTAAAAACCAAACTATCGGTTATCAAAAGCACGAACTCTGACAGAATCATTATTAAAAAAGTTCTCTTTTTAACACTCACACACACACACACATACATAAATATATATTATAATGTGCATAGATTTAAATTAGCACTACTAATATGGGGAATCGGTTATATGCTCGCTTGTATTTTTGCTCGATAAAAAAAAGGTATGGCGTGTATTTAAATTACAAGTTAACAAAAGTGTTTTGCACTCAACAGTATACATTTTACACACACCCACCCACACACACACACACACACACGTACGTTCGTATGCACATCAGTGTTGGAATATTTTAAAATTATTTTACAAAAAGTAAATATTGCTTTATGCTGTTAATATTTTATGCATAAAGGGCTTTATGTGTATTGGTGTATAGGTACTTATAATAGTGCTATTGCACAAATATATAAATTTTTAATGAGAAAATTCATATGGATAAACACGATATGGTTATAGTGTTTGATATTTTACAAACAACCATATAAATTGTTTATAATATGGTAAAACATGAATATGAAATATTTATTTAAAATTATATTTGATAATTGTATTAGCCGCATATGGCAGATAGATAGATGCATGCAGACAATGCATATTCAAGCTGTAAATAATTAATGCGATAAAACTTTTCAATAAAAAAAAGCCTTTTAAAAATTTCTTCAAAAGGTTCAGACAGTAAGTACATTTTGTGGTCTTTTACAGTCACAATACACAATTTTTCCCTCGAAAAAAAAGAGAAGGACATTATATTTTCATTCATCCTTTCCAACGTTTTTTTTTTTTTGCATCCAAAGCAGCACAACAGGGGCAAAAAAAAAGTAAACAAACAGAAAAAAAGTGCAATAAAAAATTAATAACCGAATGTAATTTAGTACGTACGTACATTTATGTAGCAAAAAAAAAAGCTATGCCACCACCACCACCAGCACTGCCAGTGAAGGGCCTATTTTATTACTAGCATGCGTTGTAAATTTTTGGATGAAAATATCGATTTTGCTATTTTGTAATTAAAACTCGGCCTAGTCATAAAACGTGATTACGAATATACTCGTATGTATACGTGGGACGCGCCGAAAAATTTAAATTCGGAAATGAGTTTTATTTTTTCGATGTTGGGTAGTGGTTGGGGAGAGAGTAGAGATGGTTTGAATGAATACACGGGGAAGAAAGGAGAAGAGCAGAGAATGGGAAATGCATTTTGAAAATATTAAGCGACAGCAGTGCAATATATAATTTCAGGAGGAAAATTAAAACTTGTGTTGAATATTCATAATTTTTTATGAATTTATTGTAATGTTTATTACGACAGATTATTGGAAATGTAAAAAAAAAGCCAATAGCACCAATGGTTCACCACTCAATTTCCATGAGTCAACAACAGTTGCAATTTTATTTTTATTCTAGTACATTCAATAATAATTAAGCTTCATAAAAATCATTCTACATGTAGCAGTAATTTATCGACTTTCATTAAAAGCAATTATCCCGACTAAACGACAAGAAGGAATATGCTTCCCTCTATTTCCAACTAACATTATTAGAACGATAATTGGTACGTCTAATGATAATCAACCCGCTATAAAAATCCCTCTTTATATGGCCTGTTCCGATAAAAAAAAAGGAATCCCAGAAAAAAAATCCATTAAAACCATTTCCTAAAATACTATATACTCTTTTTAGCTTTAGCATCTAAAAGTGCTGTGCACATTGTCGTTGATAATTTGTAATTATCTTCGATAATTATCTCGATTTTTCTTTCCACGACCTTCGGAGATTACAAACGTCGAAGAATCAGAGAGAAAAAGCAAAATGGATGATGCTGGAAAATTATAAGAAAAGGATAATGATATAAGAGAAGTTGTTACATCCAAAAAAATATATACCGTGAAATTGCTTTTCTAATAATAATATGTGAGAGACGGACTACTGGAGAATGAAGCCGAAAAAAGAAAATGATTTTATTATATTTGCAGAAGTGTTTTAATAAAATGTTTGCCTCGTTGATTTTGATCCCGTTTGATTAAATGCTATTTTAAAAGATAAAATCAAATTGGTTGACATGAAATTCTGTCGTAAAACATTTTTAATATTTTTAGACATAGATTTAATTCTTGCTGTGCGGTAAAATTTTATAGCAATTTTTTTAGAAGAGTGTAATTGCCATTTTTTTTTTTTTTTTTTTTAGTTTGGAAAAGTTCCAGCAGTTTTATATCATTTCATTTTATTCCACATAAATTATTATACGTTCCATGATTTAATCAATTTAATATGGACTTAGACATAACCGTTATCATCGTTGATGATAATTTGTAATTATTTTATGGCAAATATATTTCAAATATGTCCATTTTACTTCATATATAATTAGCTAATAGCCTACTCAACCCACACAACACCTTAATTGACTCCACAAAACAATTTTGTTTGAATATTAACATGTCAATTTTCCAACCACACTTTAACCGGTAGAGAAAGCTGCTTTACATCATCAAAGGAAACTCCATTTGGGTCTTGGCAGGTTTTTGGGCTGACGCGAGGAAGGAACAGTAAGTGACTGAGAGAGAGAGAGAGAGAGACACACACACACACAGGAAAAGACAGAATGAGAACTTAGTCAATAAACACTGTTTAAGCGCACTAAAGCCTATCTCTCTATTTCTCTCTTCTACAATACTAGTCCGCCGTGTCTCCTTCTTACCTCCTCCTTCTCTTCCATTTCCAAAACTTCAATTAATTTCATGAAGTAAAGTTTAGAAAGTTTAGTAAGTAGCGTACCTATACGCGAAGGTAGGTTCAGGAGATAATATACACGTCATATTATTCTTTTAGTGTCAAGTTTTTGCGCTGTCCTTAACTTTTACTATAATAAGCAGACAAAGCAGTTGCCATGTTTGTTCATTTATAAGACATTCACCAGGATTTACTATTAATTTTTACCACTATTTTAATACTATTCAGCTTTTTTTGGATTTTCTATCCTGTTATTATTTCTTTTTATATTTTCTCTTCTCTAGCTGTTTCGATATGTTATATCTTTTTCAAAGAGTTTTTTTCTTTTCTTCGCTTGAAGATTTAGATGTCAATTTTCGATTAGTTTTCTTTTTGCATTTACGGTTGCTAAGGTTACGTTTCCTATGCTACCTATAAATATTTTTTAAATTTTAACCGTTTAATGTTCAATTAATGTATGTAAATATATATTATGTATTTATGTGAGTTGTACTCATTTTTTTTATATTATAGTATGATTTGCTTAGTATTTTAGGTACAGTATTCGAACCAGCTGGTTATTTGATGTGCCCATTTTTTGAGAGCCAACTCCAGATGCTGTGCTAAATCTCGGGGTTCTAATAACTCAGCCATTCTTCTAACCATGACTATTTAAACAGCCACATTACTCGATTCTTGCCACTTTGATTCAAACTGAATACTAAATTTCTCTATGCTCAATAAATCAATACAATTTTGCATATAAATGTATACGAAAGGATCATCATCTATTTTATTATTTCCCTCTTTCTTTCTCATCATGAACGAAAAGAAGAAGAAGGAAAAAAAGAACGTCTAAAAAACAAAATAACTTTAAAAAGAACAGAAATAAAAAGACACACGAAACGCCAGTTAAGACGGGAAGATTTTAAACAAAAGTAGCGGTTACGTATTCAGGACACACTGATCGGATTCAATCAGACTGCAAAGTGCATTCTATCTATCTATCTGTCTGTATATGTATCTGTATGTATATGTATAGTATAGATATAGATACAACTATATCTATACCTATATTAAAGGGCTCTGGCTGTTGGCTGGTTGGTGTAGCTTTTTGGTTCAATTGTGTGTCGTCTCTACTGGTTACAGATGGCCCTATCTTTCGATTCCTTTTTCTTTATTTATATATTTTTTTTATGGTCTTCGACTGTCTTCCTTGACTCGTATTAAAATTGGCTTTGTATTTTGTAGCAAAAGGAATTTTCCAATGTTGCTCACTTGGAAATTGCATTGTATTCGATTATTCTGGCATCTACATAGATGCTCGACTCGAGGTTTTCAATTCTGTAATGATTCAGGAATTTCAAAGTTTTTATTAATTTTCTTTTTTGTGTTAAACACTCATAAAAGGCTAACTGTCTTCGCACACCGCATTTTATGAACTTCCCTAACTTATTCTTCGGAAGCAACATTAAATTTTGCAAACCAATATCCAGCGAAACCAAGAAAAAAAAAACTGTCTCAATAAATAAAATAAATGGTATATTGGTCTTAACCTTAGCGAACCTTTTCCATTCGGAAAACTTAACCGAAAAAAAAAAACTGCTCCATAGGCCAACAATACACAGGATCTTAAAAGTGGGTGTGGTAAAGATTTATTTGAGGGTCCATTTTATTAGGCCAGCAGGTTGCGTACGACAGGATCGTAAAACCGGCCGCCGCAGGCCCGAAACCAACTTTTTGGGCACCTATTAAGACAGCATTAAATCAAAAAGGGCCTTAGGAGTATAGTCGTTTCAACCAGGGCTCCTTCTATACGTAACGACGACGATGACTATGACCACTACGACTACATCCAGGGTGACCTTCCTTACAATACTATAGTATACTATATAGTATAGAACAGAATAGGGATTTACCTCCATTAGTTTGGAATCTTTTTCCATTTAATTGTTTCAAAGCGTGATTGATGGGGCAAAATGTGGTATTTATGTCGATCGATTGGTGTTGGTATTGTTTTAACGAGAATAATTTGTTCACGGTTTAAGAAATTCCAAAGGTAGATGGAGCCTTAGTAGATTTGAATTTACACTTAGCCACGAAATTATCATTTATGATAAAATGTGCTGCATAAATGCAAGAACCTTTTTAATAAAAAAGAAAATATATATGAGACATAATTCCCCACTGAAATTCAAATTCAAATAAAATTGACTTGTCTGGTAGTGAATTTCCTTTTTTTTCAAGTTTTTTTTAAACAAATAAATCTCGATGGCAAATATAATATTCATTTGCACCTGTGCCTATATGGCCAACAACACATTTTCCGACCCCAACTGGTCCCAAACAGTTTCCCGTAATCATTGCTCCGCATATGGACACTAAATCCACTTTAGTGCCCCATAACTGAAGGTTTAGTGATTATTAATTACCAGATGAATACCTATACTCTCTCTCTGTCTCTGGCAAGGAATGATAGAGATTGTTCCTTTTTTATTTATTTAATTGTGGTTGCATTGAACAATTATGCATTATTAATTGATGTGTAATTTGTTGCACAGTAAATATATGTGCTTGTATAAATTAATTTCAATAATTTATTGTATGTAACATATTGTCACCGATAAACGACACAAACCAGCAGATGGGCAGTTTTTTTATGTTATCATTATTTATTTATACCTCGAAACAAGTAACAAAATAAAAATCATGAATAAATAAAATATACCAAGGGTTCATTTTACGAAATAAAGTCTTTTAGGAATAGTTTCTGGCTCTAAGTTGTTACTAGATAGATACAACAGAATGGCTAAAAAAAGAAGAAAAAAGAACCCTCTAAAGAATTGACATGAAAGCAGATAATAGGATCTATACAGATAAATAGAACATCCATTATCAATACATTAGTGACTTTGATAAATAAATAGTATAAATAAAAGGTCCAGAAAATAAGATTCTGTGTACTGGAAAAGCTCTTCATTATTTCGCAATACTTTACTTATTGTATTAGTTGCCGAGTGCAACATCTGTTTTTGATTATTAGATTGTGTTAGAATAATAAAGTAAATAATGACAGTTTCGGACATGTATAATGATATTGAAATATGTAGGTACTTATTCAAATATAAGTAGTAGAATTCATTAGAATTACATATCTGTTTACGATTGCTGTAATAGAAACATTACACTGTATCACACTTCAACAAAAATTAAATATATATGCTACTACGTACATTCAAGATTTCTGTAAATTTATATTTGTTTTGCATAATCCAAACATGGTTATCTAAAGAGAAATAATGCAAATAAAAGATGTATATTTTTTTTCTTTAAAACTATCGCTTCCATCTGAAACACGTAGAAAATAGAATATGATTTGATACGTGTAGCTTTTGGTAGATGCAAAATTTTATTGTTGCGCTTTTTCCCTGTTGCTGACGTTATTTTTGATTCGAATTTCGACTGCATAGAAAACAAATATTATTTTAGATATCTAAATACATACATCTATATCCATAGACGATCTTATGCTATTGGAATTTGAAATTTGAATACAACACGACCTAATTACGTAAAAGTTTCAATAATTTAATTTCCAAGAAAAATAAATGCTATTCTTTTTGACTACCCTCATCAAAATTCATACCTTCTTATTATAACTTGATATGCGATAGTAAAATAAAAAACAGATTTACACATTTTATGTAAGGACAACCATCAACGTTATATTTTTTTGTTCTTTTTTATATATTTTATATTATAGTAAGTACCAGGGGACTTCATAAAATTTTTAAGAACTTTTAAATGCATTTTTTACTGATGCATCTAAAGTTGCTTGTTGTTGCTGCTGTTGCTGTTGATTTCCATAAAACTCTTTTGCATATTTAATCTCCGGCTTTCAAAAATTTTGCACCCCCAGTTTGTTTAGGAGAAAAAAAAACGTATAAAAATACTATCAAAACACAACTAGACAAAGAAAAAGAAGTATAGAGAAGAGGTAGAGCAAAAGCTCGTCGTTTTATGACCTTCATAAAACAGTGTATAGTCATTTTGCAATTCTAGGAAGCGACATGAATATATTTAACAGTTAATAACCTTCATAATCTAACGAAATTACAATTCTTTATTAAACTTGTTTATACACGAAATATACTCGCTATTATTTATTTTAAAATTCATTTGCATGCCAGCCATGCTCAATCATCAGTAGAGAGTATCAGTATCTCTATGTACACATAGAGTAAAGAGAAAC
Organism: Platypus cylindrus; assembly: GCA_949748235.1. Classification (NCBI taxonomy): domain Eukaryota; kingdom Metazoa; phylum Arthropoda; class Insecta; order Coleoptera; family Curculionidae; genus Platypus; species Platypus cylindrus. Next base: position 10,586,743 of record OX456489.1, on the reverse strand, counting down.
TCAAGATGCGCGCAATATTTTCTTTATGATATCTAGTATTGCAATTCCTACTCTCTCTCTCTCTCTCTCTCTCTCTCTCTTTTCATGACTTAAATCTTAAATCTCCATACACATAGATTCATATATGCAAATTTTACTATGCGACATTCTTAAGAGATATTCCTCAGACATCGCCATCATCATCGTTCATACAGATTTAGCTTCAAACGATTTATTTTCCTCCTTTTAAAACAGGAACAATAATAGAGCTACGGCGTTTTACCGGATTTTAGTTTATCAATGATTTTACACACCAGAAACACAATCAACCGGTTACCTGCTTATAGAATTCTTGTTTGGGATTTTGTTTCGTTATTAACTTTTTAAACAATTTTTGATATATAGAAGATTACATTAGCAATAAATTAATATGTTAGATAATCTATGGTTTTAGATTAGATTAATCTATTGTTTATGAAGTAAAGTCAAGTTGAAAAATGCAAAGTAAGCTGAATGATGCTAATTTCCGTTTTTTTCTTAGTATACAAAGTGAAAAAGTTCTACAATTCTATAGTTTTCGAATTCTGTTTTATTTATTTATAATTATTAAACATTAAAGCGAATTACTTATCTCATATACTCCTACCTGTTTAAAATGCCATGTGTTCATACTTAATCAGAAAGTTTAGTTTGCAACAAATTTTCTTCAAATGTTCCACCATAAAAATTCCGGATATCAATGTAATTTAAAATTAGATTCCATTACATTATTCTCTATAGAAATATCATATTTCAAAAAAGAAACCCTCGAAATCTAATTATAAAAATGGAATTTTTCCTAGCTGTATGAATGGAATGGAACTGTTGAAATTTTGCTCTTGGCAAAATCTAATAATAATTGGATCTATGAAATAAAATATCTGAATAAAAGCAGGTTTTATCTTTCAGCTATTCATTTTTATTCTTTCATATGACCATGCATGTAGATATGTACTGTATGCATGTATACTAACCAAATCCAGAAACCAGTTACTAAAACAACAGGGAATATCGTATGGCAAAAGCAAAATAATAACAAACAATGGTTAATTGGTTGGAATATGTGCTGCTGTACTATGATGTTTTCTCCTAATAGTAATTTTTATTCCAAAGTTTCTCGTATTTGCCTTTTTTCTTCTAACGACCATCTTGTTATCAAAACCATTTATGCGAAATACGATTGGTCGAAACAACTTCCTTAAATCTATGTCTCCATTTTAAATTGTATTTCACAATAAAGTGCTTTTGTTGTTGTTGCTGTTGTTGTTTTAGGTTCGCAGACTGGGGAAATTTTGCGACGTAAGTTTTCTTCCTCTCCTCCGGTTTTCTTCTCATAAAAAAAAAAAATGAAGAAAATATTCGATGTCGCTGCTTTACTACAACAAAGTAAGACCCGGTTTATTTTGGAAAGTTGCTTCAGGTATAATTTTTCCGTTTTTATTCAAGATTTTAAATTGTATTTTTTGTTATTATTATTAGTCTTTTGAGCAAAATAATAATGGCAATTTAAATTTTGCCTTATTTACTTTTATCTCTCTTCTTTCTTTTTATTTAATTTAAATTTAAATATATCCAACACAACGATTTTTAATTTTAAACTTAAACAACTTACACATAAAATGGGCAAACAAGTGTGTTGATGCCATAGAAAAATTTAACTACATATTTTAATATTAAAAGCGAAACCATATAGGTCGCCTGAAACGGTTATTGCACTATTAAATAATGTAAAGCGTGCTCCTGCTGAAGAAAAATCTGGATCATAAAAGGATTTTCAAAATTGACGATAAAATATTTAGATTCCATAAAAGTGAGAAAGCATCTAGTGAGAGAAGAGAAAAATAGCATAAAGGTGTATAATAATATTACCTATAATATAAAAATTGAAATTATCAATTTATATTATTTATAAAGTTTATTTACAGTTGGATTATTTGCTATAGTTGAATAACTATAGCAAGTTATATAGCAAGTCTTCTGTGTGCCAGCCAGACGCTTGAAAATATCATTCTTCAAGATATTTGTTAAATACACGGCTAAAATAAACTTAGCCATCTTTTATCTTTAATCTTTATTTTCCAGTTGTTTTACAAGTTTCAGTTTAATAAGCTTTTGTTGTTGTTGCTCTAAACATACATACATAGATACTCCTACAACATACTTGTGCACCATTATTTCGTTCTCTTTATTTTCCTCTCTCCCATCTACTTCCCCCTCTCTCTTTCTTTCCATATCACTTTTAAAATATATATATAGCTATATATATATATATATATAGCAAAACTGCTGGATTAATTGAATCCATTCTTAAAATGTTTACATGTATGTTTGAATTTATATTGTTGTATTCAGAGAGATAAAATTAATAGTGGTACTATATCCTGTGGCTGTGCTAATTTGATTGCTTATTGTACACGCTTTATGACCTCCCTGTATTTTATCGTAAATTGTTTTTATTGTTTGGTCGTTTTCTCTAAATGAAAAACGTACCTACATGCATTCATGAAAGGAAATTTTATTGAAAACTTAATGAAAAAAAAAAGAGGAGGGTAAGAACAATACATATAGAAGTTTGAATTCTTTAACAGTTTTATTTTAACAAACAAAGAATGGAATTAAACTTGATTACTTGTTTTGAAAAATACCAGAAATAATCTGTTTAATTGAATCTAACTGCCACAAAAACAAATTGTTCATATTTAGAATAATTTCAACAACTTTTCGATGGCAATATTGATTTGCCATTTTCATCATGTTGGTTAAAACAACAACAGAGTTACTGAGGATTATTGTTTATTATTATTAATTCAACAAACTAATCTACGAATCAGAAATCTCTGGCATCATAAGGATCTTAAACCTCTGTGTTAATTTAATTGGCACATTTTCACTCTATAATTCGCATTATTATTATTATTGTTTGATAAATTCTCAAATAAGTATAAGGATTTAATTGCTATATGAGCAGAATAATATTAAACGACGATTCAATAGAAACTAAATGAAATTCATTCAAAATAAATAAAACTACAGTAAAGTTACTAATATCAGCTAGCTAATATACAGGGTGACCATGTGTTAAATAATAAATTTTCTGCTATTTTATATATGAAATTATATAAAAATGACCTCTCTGTATATTCTCATTATACCCGATATTGCATCTATAGTATATATATTTTGTGTACAATATTGACTAAAGGAACCATCACAGATTAACAATTAAATTGCACAAAGAAGAATTTCATTAAATTTTCATTCTAGTTTACTCTATCTCTCTACAATAAACATTCCATCGTCTATAAAGTGTAAAAGTAAAGTTTTCATTTCGTTTCGAAACCATTAAAGTTCGACTCGACAATTTCCCGACAAATAAATATAATTCGTTTAGTCTCGTCAGCTTAATTTCCATCGAAACATTTTACTTCTCCTTCCATCTTGTTGATGCGTTGTTGGTTTTTCTCAATTTTATTATTATATTATTCCAATTCAATATTATGGAATTCAAATTATACAACATTATATTCAAACACATCAGGCACATAGTATACAATGTTGCTTGTGTATTTAGTAAAAACAATTCGGGTATAATAGCAAGTATTTTATATTTATTTATCCAACAACCCTTATTCTCGCTCTCTCCCGCAGTCCCTTTTCTTTCCTTTTTAATATTAAACAAAAATAATAATGACAGAAATGGTGTCAAGTATGTTTGCAGATTTTCCCTCAAAACGTGTAGAGATATAATGCTTTCTCACTCGTACACACAAACACGCTCACTTTGCCGTCTACATATACTTCATATCTACACACAGTACATATATATATGTATATACCGAGGGAAACCTGGGCAAATAATAAAACCAAATAGGTCGCAATATAGTGCTCTAGGGTAAACGTGCTCACACACACACACACACGCACATACATTTACACACTTATAGCCATTGGGAAAATCCCTGCGTTATTAGGAGTCCGTGTATAATTGAAGGCCTCAGAATTGGTCTGGATTTGTAAATAGGAAGAGGATGAAATGATGAGAGGGATAAGAGAATGAAGGAGAACGAGTAGGTGGAAGAAGAAGAGCAAAGGATTCCAGAATGATATCCGATATTCAGCCCCCAGTTGTTTTTGATCGAAATGAAAGCTTAATATTAATTTGTCTCATGTTTTTGATATCTGATATAAATTAGTTGTTTGAAGATTAGATGGAAAACAAACAAAGAAATAAACGACCTATTATGAAATAAAAAGTGTGATTAATAAATTTTTACTTTGCAGTTTAATTGTGGCAAATTGTATGGGCATCAAATTTGCAGTTATTTTCATCAGATTAATTATATTGCCCTTTTAGATTCATTTAACGAAAATCAATCCATTAGTATAGAAAAACTAATTGAATGTTAACGTTAGTACAAAAAGCAGTTAAATAAATATAACTGATTTCATTAAATCACATTAAATTAAGTTTGAGCAAATGGAATTTAGCGATTAATTTTATTTTATTTCTGCACTCTATAATTTCCGTTTGGTCCTTAAAATTATTAAATCATCATATTTCTAATTCGAATCCGATTCATCATTATCTAAAATTACGACATTCGTCTTTTATTTTATAAAATACATCAACTTTTAATTGGTCTTTTTTGATTTGATTATTATCGTTACAATTCCATTTTACTGCTGTCAACTTTTAATAACACGACTTTTCCACTTTCATCATTCCAACATAGTACATCCCTCCCGCCCTTCTACAACCACCCACCAACCAAGCAACCAACTCTTTCGTCATTTCTTTACTTCTTTTTCTTCGTCTTCTTCTTCGTCCTCTTTTTTGTACAATTATTCAACTTTCCCAAAAATGATTTATAAAGTTGATGATTTAATCTCAACGAGCAGCGAGTATTTCAAACTTTATTAAAATAACTTCGAGCTATTTTGCTTTTACACGTGCTAACAAAAGTTTTCGGTGAAACTTTCCCGAAATTTATATTATATAAGTAGAAGAAATAAGAATAGAATGAAAGGTTGAAACAGGCTTCTGAATTTGTTCTAGTTTTCAAGAATTGTTGAGTGTACGGGAATGGGATCGGACTCATTTTTGTTTTTTGTTTTTTTTGTTAGATTACTATAAAAATTGTTATTATTATTGTTATTACTGTTTGTTTTGTCTGAATAGAATTGGAACACGTTTTTTCTTTTGCTTTTCCTTTTTGATTTGTCCTCATAATTTGCTGGTTTTTGAAAATTTATATAAAAATATGTTTTGTTCTAAAAACCTAAGAAATGGGAAATAGAAACTTTTTTGCACTGCAATGCACTAGGAGAGCCAGTAAACGGAATCATAGCTAAGATTTGCTGTTTGGATTTGATTAAATGTAAACAAATTTCTCTAAATCATACTTATAATTGTAGATATACTGTTTTTCACCAAGTATGAGGTAAAATCACATCCTTTTACGATTTAGTATGGATCCGTTTATTAATTAAAAACTTCCAACATGAAAATATTTTACTTAAACTGATATATTAACATTCCATTTTAGACACCATTGAATTCTTTATCATTTTAAACAAATCAAAGACAAACTTCCTTTAATCGGATACGCTTTCATGTTAAATTCAGCGTAAACACGAACAGTGCCATTTATCCCTTTTGAAATTTAAAGTTTTGAAATGTTCGTGCATTATGCGTGCATTTCGTTTCGGTAGGGCGTATCATCGGGACGGGTGCCTTAAAATGGAATTCTTCATCACTATTATCATCATCATCTGATAATTCAAGCGACTGGAAGTTGACAGTTTTAAGCCCATCATTGTTAAAATCACCGTATCCGTTCCATTTTTTTTTTCTTTTGAATATTTTAACTTTAACAATGAATGCTTTTTAATGGACCAGCAGCCCAATTGTCATCTTTAGAAAATCGAAAATGTGTCAAGCTTGGCAATTTGCTTCGCTTCCTACAGCTCATGACATATGTGTGTGTGTTGTTGGAATTAATTTTAATTTACATTATTGTGTATTTTAGTAGAAATGTTAGTATGACTTGGTGTTTTCAAGCGAAATAAAATGACGTCACATGTTTGTTGAAATTCAAATAATGACATTTTGCCCCAAATCATCCTTATAATTCAACCCTGAATATACCTGAGTATTACTTTAGTTCCACTTGGATAGACTCAAAACTCAAATTGAAAATTTATATTAATTAAACTATTTGTATATACAAAATTACATTATCCTAAATATAAATTTATATTCACATATTTTACATTTCTCCTCTTTCCTTTTCCCATTCTTTATCTCAATAACAAGCGCAAAAACAAAACACAATTTAACTGGAATGAAATAGTTGAACCAAAAACTTTTATAAATAATAATAGTGGTTGGCTTGGCTCTTTTGATATTAAAACTTTTCATAAGTTATTTACGTTGTTTTGAACCGCGCACACAATTTCAACCCGAGACCCAAAATTACCAGCCTCAATTATATTAGATAATTTACTCGCTCTCTCACTCTCTGCAGCTATTTCTCTTCTTTACTCTTCTTCGTTCAATCTCATTTCGAACTATCTTTCTCTCTCTCTCTCTCTCTGCGGCTCTATTCTCTCGCCTAACTCTTAATTATCTTTAGAGACACACTTTGGAACGATTAAATTTTCATAAGGGCATGCCCTAGTTTACGGGAAAAAAACGCAAGCTTAATTTGATAAAGTTCTGATCTAATAAAATGGAGAAAAGAGGGTTGGGAACAAGCCAGACAGCTAGCCAGTCAGCTATCTAGCCAGTTTGACTCTTTTTTGCTCGTTTTCCTACTTTTTTTTTTTTTTATTTTATTTAAATTTAGTTTATAGGTTCCTAGAGATTGTTTTGTTTTGTTAGTTTCATATTTATTTGTGTGCTTTATGGTGATAAAAGAAAAACAAAACGATACAGCTGAGCCCACAATCAATTATTATAAATTATTCAAGACGAGATGTGTAGTAATAGTCGGTTTTAATGGCTTAGTTTATCTCACGCTTGGGTAAGTTCAATTTTACTTTATATTTATTATGTTGGAAATTGGGAAAGGGCGTTTATATTTCGGACGTATTAGGAAAACGAAATGTCACAGTCGTAAACGAAAATTAAAAATTTAATAGAAAAATCGTTTATATGTATTTTTAAATAGGGAATTTCGCTATTTGCACTCGAAACGGTCTGATGCAAATATGCGCGTTATAAAAATATTTTAATTAAAGAAGTAATAAAAAATGCAATTTCCATTACTGCAGCGGCGAACTTTACCACTAGTAGTCTTAGAATTCTATACGTAACCTACGTACATAATGAGATACTGAATTTTTTATAATAGCACTCCTCTATTCTCAAAAGCGGAATCTAATAATGGACGTCCAGAATAGAGTAGTAGATGAGTAGGTCCAAATAAGGTCCTTCTTGAAAATTTAATCGGCTTAAAGTATACATCACCGAAAATAGTGTTTGTCATCGTCATGTGGTATTAATGCTGGACGTACATATAATATATAGGTAGCTATATAGGTATAGGCTAAACCAACTAAACCTTCTTTCATTCCTTCCTTCCTTCCTTCCTTCCTTCCTTCCGGCCATTCTTCCTATCTTGTTTAGTTAAAGGAAGTATTAGAATCCTTGTTTTCTTAAATAGCAACCTTGTTGTATTCTAATGGTCCTAAAATTGCTTACACCATATACTGTATACATGGGTATTGTATATCTATATAGATATGTATAATTTTAGAGTATCACCTAAACCGATAAAGTAAAGTTAAGAGAGCAGAACAGTTTCTAATTGAGTCTAATATAATAAAATACTTTAGCTGACCTTGTGCGATAGGTTTAATGGATGTAGAGCACAATGTTAATTAGAAAGGGATATTTTGGTATCTGTTTAAAAGGGAATATAACAACTATACTATACTATACTATAATTCTATTAGAATGCTCCCTATAAAGAAATATCTAAAGTTAAATGCATAAAGATGTGATTTTACGTCACGCATAGTGAAAAACATTATACCAACATTATAAGCTATGATTTAGAGAAATTTGTTTACATTAAATTAATTTACAATTTGATGAAACGCAACATCGCTAGCAGAATGAATAATTTTTCAGAGTCGTTCAGGATTTATTTAATATTTAATAAAATGAATCAAATTTACCTACATCATTTCGTAGAAGTGTTTAATTTCTTTATTTTTGCTATTTTCGTGACAGATTTGATTTGATTTTTCAATTAAAAGTAATTATAGTAGCGTGTCAATTGAAAGTATAGTTGTCTTTGTTATATGCATATAAAAAGCGAGATAAAAACTCACCAGTCTTGTCAGTTGAATAAGTTAAAGTCGTTAAACATATCAAATTAAATGAAATTAAGGCGAATATTTTTTTATCTTCGTTAATACTTCCGATATTACTCATTTTTTAATAAATCTTCAACAACTGTATTTATTATTTAAAAAAATTACCGTAATTGAAAAATTCAAAATAAAATCGATGAAAATATCAATACAATTTCAAAAAGAGTATTAACAACATCGCACAAAAATTATGACGTAAATATTTAAATTTTATATTGATGTTTATCAGAAATGTTTATGTCTGTTACTTGAAATTTAAATAAAACAAAAGTACTTATACATACATATGTATTACTTAGTACCGGACATCTCTCATAAAATTTATTTTATCCAAAATAAAGTCATAATACGTTTAGCTGCCAACATTCGTACCATAAATTCTCCTAATTTCCTTAAAAGCTTAAAATTACTTGAAAATACAAAAGACATCATAAGTTGCAAGATGGAATGGAATTGCCCACATTTTGTGCCAGAGACGAACAATAGAGCTTCGCGATCTCCTTTAAGAAATGATTTCCTGAAGGTTTAGTTAGATATAGAGATGAGAAAGAACGAAGTAGATAGATAGATAGATAGATAGGAAAGGGGGTGATGAGACGCTAAAGAAGAAGAAGCAGAAGGAAAATGAAAATGAGAGAAAGAGAAGCAATGGAGAAATAAGAGGTACATGCGAACTATCGCAGGCTCTATTCCATGGAAATTAATTACTTATTCCAAGTCTGGTGGCGGCACTTTACAGCCAGACAACTGCTTATTTATGCAAAAGCATCATTCAGCACCCTTTTCAGTCTGACATTTTACGACGAAGTCACACTTCTTATCCTGAAACAATCAGATCTGATGGTTGGTGGCATCTTATTATATACATTCATCTTATATGAATTCATATGAGCTGTCGTTTACTACTAGATATTTCATCTATTCATGTATATAAGATATTTACTTTTTTTATGCATTCTTTTTTTCTTGTTGGTTTCCTTATCTTTGCATGACATTCGCCAACACGGTGACACTTTTTCAATTCAAATGCTCTGACATTTTAACGCCAAGAATTCCTACAATTGATTTCTGTCACTTTAAAATATGACATATACTCGTCGTCTATACACAAGAGAATAAGGAAACGAGAATGGATAATGATGCTGTTAAAGCATAAAAACTAAGCGAAATTATAGAAGAAGGAAATTGTTATTGACAGTCAGAAATTGTCGTCATAACAAAGAAAAATTGAAATAACAAATCGTATTCTAAAGAGATCGTGTTTTAGACAAACAGCAACAGCAAGCATTATTTCCATTTTGCTGCTGCTGCTGCAGCAACTAGCAACAATAACATAAAATCAAGAATTAACAATCATCTAGATTAAAGGAATGAAAAGACAAAGAAAGCATTTACTTATTGAACTAAATTCCTTCTTGCCAATATCTTTATTACATACATTTTTAAATTTCCTTTCCATTATACAATAAACTTCCACATATGTATAGGTATGTACATATTTGTTATTTGATAAAATCCCTATGGAGTAGAAACCTAGACAAAAACCGATCAAATTCCATTGAAATAATTGGAAACTATTCAACATCCTGTTACAAAATGAATGAGTCGATCCCGCTATTGCCATATTCTCAATTTTTCCCACATGTATGCAATTATCCATAAACTATAATAAGATACTGACATCGAATGTGCTGTTTATCAAGACAAGTCGATTAAATTTTCAGGAAAAGTTGTTGTTGTTGTTTCAGCTTCCACTGTGTGGATTGAAGTGGGACCTCAAGGTATAATTTTATGAAATATTAATTATTCTATCAGTTCCAGATTGATGGAATTTATGTGTTTTAATCAAAAAAAAAAAGAATTAAATGGAAACATTCCTTGTACGTTTCATTCTCGTGCCTGTTTGAAATGTGCGGACACGAAATTATTTAACAATACTACGATAAAGTTTTTTTTTTTTTTTCTTTTCAACTTAGACACAAATAATAATAAATAAGACATTAAACGTTCGGATACGCTACAAGAGCAGGAAAATTTCCCTGAAACTTGTCAATAAAAAAAAAGAAAAAACGTACGCTGTAAAAGTTTTAAGTTGCAAAAATCAATTATTGGCCAACATCGCGTTCAAGATAAGAAAGTTCAAAAAGTAATTAAAAGTAGAAAGTCCATAAGTTTGCTAATAAATTTACTTACTTATTCTTACCAGTAGCAGCAATAAGGGACTGAGAGGGCAAAGGGAAAAGCACAAAAAAAGGCGAAAAAAAAACGAAGAAGATCATCAGCCATCATCATTCTTTTTCCATTAACTTTTTCTTCTACTTTTCATTTCATTTCATTTTAATAAAAATTTGCATTCTTACATTTAATAAATTGCGTAATAATAAAACCGGATTTTTTTTTCAACTTAAAAATCAATTTAGATTTTATTTTTTTATTAAATACAAAATTCTTAAAGAAAAAGTAATACCCAAGTGAAAAAGTTTTCAGGAATTTTTCAGGAAATTTAAATAATTAATTGTGTTTTGGAAATTATTTTCCATGATGTAGCAGAGAACGCAGCCTAAAAAAGGGTGATGCGAAAGTAAGAGGGTTACTGCGGCTTCCTTCCGCAAATTTGTTCAGATCTTTTCATGTTGGTTTAATGTGCTACTTTGTAATTTGTTTTGAAGAAGAATTCAACGAATTATGCATTAGCAATTCCAAAATTCCGTTGGACGACGAAGGTATTAGATAACTTGAAGTAAATCTGCTAATTGGAAATATTAAATATACATAACGACATGGTCAAAACGGTAATTTGCCAAATTACATCATTAATTAGTTAAGATTATGTTGAAATTACCATTCTACATTAAAATACGATATTAGCATAATCTACAACATACATTCAATGTTCCAACATTTACTTTGATTACATTATATAATCGATTAGCCTATATGGGATCTGATTCAGAAATAAAATCGTTGAATGAGAAGAGAAACATCAGTTTACAGCTAGCTAACTAGAAGAGTAGCACTTGCCAATAAAGCTGTCCTCCATCGCAGTGACATGATAATACATAGTGGTACATTCATCACGTCAATAGAAAAAGGGTTAAAGCGAAATAAGCAATAAATAAAATGCCGCAAAGTCCTGCTGGTGCTACTCGACATTTCTCTGTGATACTTCACTAGCACGTGTGACAAACTGTATAGTATGGCATATTTATGCATACTCCTATATCTTTATTATTGGATCCTATAAATTGATGATCCAAGTGGCCGTAGCATCATTATTAAAATTTAGTGAAAATATTCGTTTTTTGCTGAGATATCGTCCCATATTTGAAAATATGCTATTTATAATCGGGAAACATATGGTGTGGAAAAACTAAATGGACATTTCCATAAAAACGTTTTAATTGAAGTATTTCAAAACATAAAACTCAATAAGAAATCTAAAGTAAACATAAACAGCAAATAAGCTTTCAAATTTTCTTATGTAGTAAAACGAAATGATCATTTAAAGAAAATACTCTTTTTCGTTCTCGTCAGTTTCGTTGGGAAAACACACACGAACCACTTTCCTCAAATCTTTCGGAAACTCGCTCTTTTAAACTAAAAATAAGAAAAGGACTGTAACCTCATTGACCTAGAGAGGCTATTTGCCATTCTCACAGGCGGAAAATATTTCTTCTTATCACGTAAGCAAAATCACATTTTCGAGGGTCCGATGACTACAGCTACTTTTCGTTGCTACTATACTTTCATATAACTATAGCTAAAGCTACGTCGCAAATCGAATCTGTGTCATAAGTGGTCCCCGACGTCCTAGAGGTCGTATGGAGGCAATGCACCTGCAGGCCCTCCACTTCGCCATCGACCATACATACAACGAATTGCACATTGTCAACATCGATTTTCCATTCATTCATCTACGTTGCAAATATGTTAAATACGTACCTACACGTTTCTGTGGTCTTCTTCTAATGAAAATGCACTAGCTCTTTTTCAATTGAAATATGTTATGTTACCTACATATACGTATTATTCTCCTAACAATCCAGACTATAAGTACCTATGTAATGAGTAGGGCAGCTCGTGTAAGAAAAAAACAATTAATTTTTTTTTAAACAAAATTTTCAACAAGAGTAAATACGTTTTTAATCTTTTGATCTTTGTATTCGATAAAATGTTCGCTTAAATTATTCTTCATTCTCCCTATCCGCATCATCTCCTCCATCCTTTACTGTTCCTCGTTCCATCAAACAAACAAAAAAAAAAAGAAAAGAAAGAGACGATATACACAGAAAGGGTTTTACTTTTAAAGACCTTATTAACGCTATTCGGCGAACAAAAATGGCTTCTTGAAAATTTCTACTTCAAAAAACACATAGTTTTAAAAGTTTTATTTTATCCGCTCGAGGCGATCCTTTAAATTTTAAGACAGGATGAGGGCATGAGAGACAAAAGACGGAAAATAAAATGGGAAAAAAATATGGTGCACTTTTTAGGACTTTATGATAAAGTGACGATACTCTGCTTGTTTTTATTTTAATCGACATTGGAAAAAGAATTAAAAAATCGTTTTGAAAGGTTTTTAAATGGTAAAATTTAACTTCTTTTCTAAAAGATGCTTTTATTCATGCATAATTAATATTAAAAGGTACAGTAAAATTCGAAAAGGAGGAAATAGAGATCGGTTTCGTCAAAGCAGTTTCTATTTAGTTTTTTCTTTCTTTTAAAAGAAAATTATGCTAAAATGGTGGGGTTTTATTTTTTTCTGTATTTTAATATCCTTAATATTCCTGTGCAACTCGAAATTTCAAATTATCAATCCAAAACTTATAAGAACATACAATAGAAATCAAAAAAATCAAAATAAACTACAATATTATTTTAGTATATTCATTTTATTATAAAAATATTATACACAAATCCCCTTCTTACATTTTAAAAACTCAACTAAATGATGTCTTCAATACTTCGAATTCACCCATAGAGCCAATGAAACTATGGTCACCAGAACCATGTAGATGTTCACTTTTGTCACTTGACTTATCTTTAGTTCCAACAAATGATGCAATTTCTTTCCATTCATTCTTGTGGTTCACTATTTGAAAAAAAAATCATTGTTAGTTTTAGTATGAACATGCAGTCCATTTTATTTTATATGATAAATGATAAATGCGGAAAATCACTTACTTTGATACAATCTAGTAAGTCCGTCAGCACCACTAGATAAAAACTTGTTGCCATATGAATTAAAACACACTTTCCATACTGGCCCATTATGGCTATTAAACTGTTCAACTGTCTTTATAGACAATTTAGTAAGTGGACTTAAATCTTCTTCTCTGAAAGAACAATAATGCAAAACGCGAACATCATGCTTACTAAACAAATTAAGACTCTATCAACTTACTCCTGTGGTGTTAATGAGATCAACCTTATATCATTATTAGTTGCAACAGCCAAAATAGAATAAGACTTCCCCAAATTTGAAGAAAATTCCACCCAATGTACCGGTTGCGTTACACTTTTTATGAGTTCTAATTCAAACCATTTCCTAGTACTTATGCTGTATTCGTAAAGAATTACTTTACCCTGAACATTAGGATTTGAATCATCACTGCCTACAGCTATCATTGGTTGAGCATTTCTAGACGGTAATTTATCACCAATTAATCACTAATCACTTAAATCAATTTAACGCCAGGTACCGTAGCGATATTAGAAAATCATAACTATGTATTGTATAATACACATAAGATATAAATTTAACTGTACTTTTTTGAATTCGGATTCCAAGATAAATGACTTAAAGAGACTTTGGCATCTAATTCATCTATCACACTCCATTTCTCAAGATCGAGAGGATTTAATACTTTGTAAATAGTGACAATTCCTAAGGAAACCCAGCTCAAATTTATTTGAATAAACTTCTCAGTTAAACTAGATCTAGATTTACCTTCTTTTGAACATGCTGCAAGTTGTAAACCTTGAGAATTTGGGGCAAACTTAATATCTGTTACCATTGATCTTTTCTCTAACTTGGCTCTACAAATCCAATTAGGTGTAGATATTCTTGATTCTCCATCCATGGAAGGTATATCTAAAAATTGAATTAAATGCGTAAATATTTATGAATTACAATGTCGTATTTGGAAAAGGGCAAGTTACTTACGAGTTTCTTCCCAGATTGAAATAACATGGTCATGAGAACAAACAGCTAAAATTTCTCCAAATTCAGGATGAGCCCATTCTATTATAAATGCACCAAATTCAAAACTTGCTGTTTGAATCCATTGTTGTTCATATTGATTTTTATCAAATACCTAAAAACATTTTGCATTTAATATGCTTTAAGTACATAAAATCTATTTGTGTTACTTTTAATCGATTGTCACTCGAACAAACGGCAATTCGATCACCAAACCAATTAGTAGCTAAATTCAGGATCTTGCCTTGAAGGCCATATTTAATTTTCATTGTCTGATGCATTTTTATACTAAATCTTAATAACTAAATATATTTTTTTTTATAATAGCAGTTACCACATTTGAAATTGGAGGTAAACACTTTACTCAAATTTCAAAAAAACTCAGAGCAGCTAACCTAATTTTTTATGACAGTCTCGTTTCTTCTTATACATATAAATGGCTAAATACAAAATTTAATTATTTGATAAAAATTTACAAATTTACGAAATTATAATATAACCATTTGACAACTTGGTAATTAAATGTTTAAAAATAAAATAAACATAAATTTTATTTAAAAAAATTCAAAATTTAAATTTTTTGAATTAATTGAAAATATTGATTGAAAATATAATAAAATATTCAACTTATTTTAATTAAACATTAAATATTAAATTAAAATTGATTTTAAATATTAAATTAAATTAAAATTTAATTTAAAAACTCGATTTTATATTTTTATTTATGAGTGTATTATAAATATAAATTATTATTTAATTATTTATTATTATTTTATTGTTTTGTTACTTATTTATTTACTAATTACTGTTTATTTATATTATATATTTATTTATTAAAATATATAAAATATAAATTTTATATCATTTACTTTTTTATATTTTTTTTATTTTTATTTTTAAATTTGTTTTGAATTTTGTTTTCAGGTCCACCAAATTAAAAACTGATTTGTTATAGGAAAATTTTGAATTTTATGGATACATAACGAAAAAGTTCACCAATAATTTATGAATGATGTATATTTTAATAAAAATAAAAATTTGAATTCAAAATTAATTAAATTAAACAAGTTTGAACCGAAACTAAAACGTCCAGTGATACTGCTTATTTATCGAAAACAGTAAAATTAAATCTTTTTTAATTTTAATACCACGGCTCGATGCCAGATTGTATAAAAGATCCTAGTTTCAAGTATCTAGCAGTAGGAGCCCCTCCTGCAGCTGCACATTGTGCCTGCGATGTAGCTGAAGTGGTACTACTGACTGCTTCGACACCTGTGGGAACTATTGATGCATCTGCAGGAAATACAGTTACAGATTTCCAGTCATTATTGTGATTCACTAAAAAATGTGATGAAATCGCGAATTTCATGGATTACTGTTTGTAGGGATCTCTATTTACATACTTTGATACATCCTGACGCATCCATCATAACCACTTGAAATAAATATAGTGCCCGTACAATTAAAACACACTCTCCATACAGTTCCGCCATGATCATCAAATTGAGCGATTGTTTCTACATTTAATTTAGTAACTGATTCTGGAGTTGCTTCTCTAAATTAAAAAAAAAATCATTAACTACCATAGTCTTAAAATAAAACGTGACACATACTCTACAGGTGTCAAAGATATCAGTTTTATATCTTTATCATTAGCAACTCCTAAAATATGAAAAGATCTACCCAAATTTGGGGCAAATTCTATATCATGTACAGCATCGGTAATGCTATGGATTGTTTCCAGTTTATTCCACTTTCTATAACTTTCATTATATTCGAATAGAATAACTTTGCCAGTCGTGGAAAGATTCGTATCATCACTTCCTACAGCAAGCATTGGTGGATGAGTTCTAGTGAAAATACATATCTGTATATTTTATTCTTTATAAATCAAATAAAGTTATACCTTCTAATTGAAGGACTCCATGATATACAACTTAAACCAGCTCTGGCGTTTATCTCATGTATTACAGTCCATTGGCTTAAATTTAGAAAATCTGGTGCTTCGTATATTCTAATAATTCCTAAAAATTTAACAGTGCCATTTACAACTTACAACGCATTTCAATTGAATAAGAAATATTAAAATTTATGACATTATTTTCTTACCTTCTGATGAGCATGTGGCTAGTTGTAATCCTTGTGATTTTGGTGCAAATTTAACGTCTGTTACAGAGGCCCTTGAATCAACTAAATTAGCTCTTCGCAACCAGTGAGTTTTACTTTTTTTCCTAGACCCTTCAACTAGAGATACAGCTAATATTATACATGCTACTATTTTTGTAGTATAATACTAATACTAAATGCTACTAGTATTTAATATTAAAACTTAAAAGTAAGATAGTTTACACAAAATATAATTAAATAATAATAGTATTACATGTTTCTTCCCAAACTGCCACGGTACGATCATAAGAACAAGTAGCTAAAACTTGACCAAATTCTGGATGGGCCCATTGAACTTTAAAAACTGAAGCTGAATGAGCTTTAAAACATGCTGTTTCAACCCATTCTTCACTAGTTTCTTTTTTATCAAGGACCTATGAGTTATACGTTATGGATTGATACTATCTTTTTTCACAATTCGTGATTTAATACCTTTACGTACTGATCGCTAGAACAAGTGGCCATTCGATCACCAAACCAATTGTAAGTTATGTCATGAACAATGTCTTTATGACCCAATTTTATTTCCATTGCCTCAAACATAATTGAAATGCAATTATTACAATTTTATACATGTGCAATAAACAACTTAAGGTATGGTTATAACTTATAAAGCAGTTTCAGGTCAAATAAAATGAATACGTATTTTATTTTAACGAATGATAGAAAATGGGAATCGTAAATGAAAAACAATGGATGTCTTGTTGATTCTCTATATAAACATATACAAACAAACATAACCTAAGAAAAGTAGCATCTGATTTGAAAACTTTTAATAAATATTCTTTTAAATTTTTGTGTGTTTTTATCTAATCAGCTATTGAATTATTCGATTAAACTATATTTCAAAATTTAGATTTTCGTATTTGACACGTAATTATTCCGCTATGACAAAATCGGGACTCAGTATTTTAGATCCAAGTTCTTTTTCCAGGCCAGGTACTTTCTTTTTAGTATTTAGAAATCGATAATGTAATTTATTTATTTTAGATCTTGTAAAAGTAGAAAGTATTGATATTAAGTTAAACGTTAATTTCGATAGAAAAGTACTTTCTGGTGACACCCAACTGGATGTTAAGAAAATTGATAAAACCGCTAAAGAAATTGTAAGTGTTCATTTCAGTGTTGCATAATAATGCGCTTCATATACACATATCTTTAGATACTTGATACATTGAATCTAAATATATCAGCGATTAATGACGTGGAAACGGGAAATAAGTTGGACTATACATTAACCGATACGACAGCCGAATATGGAACGAAATTAACAATTCAACTTCCAAATACTGAGAAGGAAAGGTAGGATGAAGCAAAGCTGGAACTAACATGAACGTCCTGAAGCTAATAATTTCATTTCAGTTTTAAAATTGGTATTAACTATGAGACAAGTCCAGAAGCTACCGGTTTGCAATGGCTCTCTCCTAAAGCTACTTCGGGGAAAAAGCATCCATTTGTATTCAGTCAATTCCAAGTAATGTGTCAATCATTTCATATTTACAGCAACCTATTTTCATAATCAATAAATAAACTTTCAGCCAACACATGCCCGTTCAGTTATCCCTTGTCAGGACACCCCAGGTGTAAAAGCAACATATACAGCCTCCGTACGTTTTTTTCAATTATTTCATTTATCATTTAAAAAATTCACAAAATATACATATAGATATCTGCTCCTCATGAATTCACTGTTTTAATGTCCGCAATTCGAGATGGTACTAGAGACTTAACAAACAGCAATCTTTCTCATTTTGTACAAAAAGTACCAATTCCATCCTATCTAATAGCTTTGGCTGTTGGTGTATTAGAATCAAGAAGAATTGGGCCCAGAAGTCATGTTTGGTAAGTTTGGCATACACAATTGAAAGTAATGCTACACGAGTAAGACAATTTCAGGGCAGAAAAAGAAATTATAGAAGAGTGTGCATATGAATTCGCTAATACCGAACATCAACTTAAAATTGCTGAGGAATTATGTGGATCATACGTTTGGGGCATTTATGATCTGTTAGTGCTGCCACCCAGTTTCCCGTATGGTGGTATGGAAAATCCTTGTTTAACTTTTGTTACTCCTACATTACTGGTAAAGAAAAGAAATTCAATCAAGTTTCAATCTTTAATGTCATGAACTAATAGCAGAATTACATTTTTAAAACAACTTATTTAATTAATAAATATACAGCTTTGAATACATATATTATTTCTAGGCTGGTGATAGAAGTTTGGCAAATGTTATTGCTCATGAAATTGCGCATAGTTGGACTGGTAATTTAGTAACAAATAGAAATTTTGAACATTTCTGGCTCAATGAAGGTTTTACCGTGTTTATTGAACGTAAAATCAAAGGTAGATTAGAATCACCAGAGAGCCAAGATTTTGACGCGTACACTCATGTTAGCGAATTAAATCAAACGGTAATTTAATAATAATGTATTGTAATGCAACAATTTTCACCCTGTTTTTATACTGAAGGTAAATCTAATGGGAAAATCAAATCCACTAACTCAATTAGTAGTTGATTTAAAAGGATTGCATCCGGATGATGCATTTTCCGTTGTGCCTTATGAAAAAGGGCAGACATTCCTTAGATACTTGGAAAATGTCGTAGGCGGGCCTGGTAAATTATTGTGTCATATGTTACTTTTCTGTATTAAAGTCGCTATTTATTTATAGAAATAATGGAAACTTTTTTACGGTCGTACTTCAGTGAATACAAATTCAAATCAATTGATACAAAGGATTTCCAGTCATATTTCGAAAAATATTTTTCGAATTCCAAATCGATTGCAGAAATTGACTGGCAAACATGGCTAACAACGCCTGGAATGCCTCCAATAATTCCGGAATATAATAAAAAACTAGCAACCGTTTGTGATGAAGTTATTGAAATCTTCATAAATTGGTCTGAAGTAGATCCAGTTTCAACTGTTGATTGCCAGTCGAAATTAGCACAAGCCAAGCAAAAATTGACGACTTACCAAATAATTTATATACTCCAAAAATTATCGGAACATTCTGCTATCAATATCAAGAAGCTGCAAGTATTGAATAATGAATTTGACTTTGAAGATGTTAAAAATGCTGAAATTAAGTTTCGCTGGTTTAGAATATGCTTAAAAGCACAATGGGAAGAGAAAATTGATAATGTCTTCAACTGGATTAATGTAATTGGCCGAATGAAATTTGTCAGGCCATTGTATAGAGATTTATATAACTGGGAGAAAACTCGTTCAAGAGCTATAGAGAATTTCATAGCCAATCGTCAAAATATGATGCATGTGTCGGCTTATACATTAGCAAAAGATCTACATATCGATTATAAAACATTGAAATAAAATTAAAGTAAATTCAAGTATTAAATTGAACTTATTTTAGCTTTAATACCATACGATTAATCATATATAGGTATATGTAATTCTTTGTTAATGTATGCAATACAATTTTATACTTAAAGTTCAAAAATATTATATTTATTTTTGAAATAATCAATGTTGCTTTCAAATGAGCTAAAAAATATAAATTGAATATTTTTACACTATAACGCTGTATTTATTTGACTTAAGAACTAACGTAATATATAATCTTTTGGGTAATCTATAATTTTTGGCCAAGTTTTTACTTCATCCTCTTCATAATGGTCAAGACGTTTCGGAACGGGCCTAATTTGTCTAATTTGATTCGATACATTATCTAGTAAATTTTTAGGTACATTAGTATCTGGAAAAATGAATAGTCTTTCCATTGTATGTCGTCTTTGTAAATTTTTTGCCAAGTTATTATATACTGCCTTTTTTAAAACCTGCAATAAAAATGTTTATTTAAATGTTCCTGCCCAGAATCTTAGAATTGTACCATCGTCGGATCTTTGCTGTGTAATTCCCACGCTAATGTCCATGATGCTCCTCCAGGGTACCCTGTATGATGAAAGTAAACACGTTTTTTCCATTCATCCCCAGGCAATGCAATTTCCGCACTATTTATTACAATAACAACATCACCGCTATCATCTAACAAGGAAGTATAATATAGAGCAAACTGCTCACTTAAAATGATACTAGAAAGTATTCTTACTCATTGGGTGGTAAATTGGTTTATATTTTCCTGTGAGATATTTAATTAGTAAATGTGCCGACTGAAATGGGTTTTGCCAAGTAGCATCGTAAATGTGCCATATTCTCGCAAATGTTGCCCATTGCTAGAAATATTATCTGCTGGCTTTTTAATCATATGAAAAATTAAATTACAAATCTATTTACCTGAACTCGCTTTAAAGTGGGCATTTTTTAAAAATAATTAATAAATTAATAAATTTTTAAAATAAAGGTTTAGTTCTTTTTTTCTTCTCTGTTTTTTATTAAAAACTAAATTAACTTAATTTCATTTAATTTAACGAATTACGAAAAGTGGAAAAATTTTTAATTTTAAATTAAGTTACGTTAAATTTTACTTTTAATTCTTACTAAATGAAAAAAAATTCAAAAATATATAATAAGAAACTTAAAAAGACAAAATTAATGCCATATTTAAAATTTGAAAATTTGACGATTGACATGAAAATACCAAGTGGTGATTGGTCCGTTGCAGTCATGGCGTTACGCTACCTATTCACGCCATGGATTGGTCGAAGTGTCAAAGCAATCAAAGCATAAATTGATGATGTCGTGCTGACGGCCATTTTCTTCTTGCAATTTTATTTATGGTGAATGGTGATTTTTGTGTTACTCTTAGCATAAAATACAACTGATATTTTTAACTATATACTAAGTACGTTTATTTTAATTTGTTTTTCTAATAACTAAGTTTTGTTTGTGATATGATGAATAAACTACGGTTTTCCATTGTGTTTTTAGGAAGGGAGTGCCCTAACTTTTCATCATTTCATTTAATTGCTGTGTTCAGTGCGTATGATCACAGGCAAGGACCGTATTACAGTAAAAATCCCTAATACAAATATGAAACGAAGTAGTGACAGAGATAGCCCTCCAAGAAGTAAACGATCTAGATCTAGTATGGGACGATATGACGATAGTTCAGATGAAAGGATTTCACCGGAGAGAATTCGGAGAAGAACAAGTCGTGGCAGATCTCCAACACCTCGTCGATATATATCGCCGCACAGAGACGAATATCTGCGACCTCCTGAGAGATCATATCCATATAAAGTTTTGTGTATTAGCGCTTTACATCCAAAAGCTAGCGATGAAGTAATTAAAGAAACTCTGTACAGGGAATATAAAAAATTTGGAGAACTTTCCATTAGAGTTGCTCATGATGTTGATGAACGAGTAGCATATGTGTGTTTTCGGAATCCAGAAGATGCAAGAGATGCAAAACATGCCAAGCCACGCATCATAATTTATGATAAAGTGGCGTTAGTCGAAGCTGTTTATGAGGTACCACGTACTGATATATATAGAAGTAGGCCGCGTTCCATTACACCAGAATATGATAGGTATCATTACACTAGATCTCCAGAGCGTCGTATTCCTATAGAACGTTACGAGAGAGCTTATGGTCCACCGCCTGGAGCACCTATGCATCGCGATTATAGGCGAGAGATTATGCCTATGCCACATCATCATGAATATCTAGGTAGACCCCCAATGCATCATGGTCCTCCACATATGCCACCAGCTCACGTGCATGCGTACGGGCCTCCAAGGCATAATCTACCCCGTCCTCCATTTGATAAAAATGAAAATAAGAAGGATAAGTTTCCAAATTACCTTACCCATGTTCAACCGGAAGATGATCCTCTTGCAACTCGTACATTATTTGCAGGTAACTTGGAAATAAATATTACTGAAGAAGAATTGCGCCGAATTTTTACTCGATTTGGATTAGTTGAAGATATAGATATTAAAAGACCACCACCCGGTACAGGTAACGCATTTGCATTCGTACGATTTCATACTTTAGATATGGCGCATAGAGCAAAGGTTGAACTTTCTGGTCAATATATTGGCAAGTTTCAATGTAAAATCGGTTATGGTAAAGCAACACCAACTACTAGAATATGGGTGGGCGGTCTGGGAGCTTGGACTTCTATTCCACAACTTGAGAGAGAATTTGATAGATTTGGAGCTATTAAAAAAATTGAATATGCCAAAGGTGATAACCAGGCTTATATTCTGTATGATAGTATAGATGCGGCCCAAGCTGCTGTAAAGGAAATGAGAGGATTTCCTCTGGGTGGACCGGACAGGAGATTAAGGACAGATTTTGCAGATGTTACTCCTGGAGTGCCTTATAGGCCAAAAGCAGCTCCATATCCAAATGAGGCTGGAGGCGATGAGTATAGGAGAATGGACTACGGTCATGATTATGAATATGAAAGAGGCTATGGGAATTACAGGGAAAGGCCATTGCCTTATCCAGAAAGAAGACCAGCTAATTATAGATTTCCAGCAGAAACAGAAATTGATGAATGGGGTAGAACTAGAGAGACGGAATTTAATTCTAGGCGTTCTACTTCGCAGAATAATCGTTCACGATCAAACTCTCCAAGGAGATCACCTGACTCCGATTCTGATAGTGGTTCACGTCGGGCAGGCCTGTTAGCGTCCAGTCGAACATTGCCCGAAGTGGCTAGAAAATGTACAACTATATGGCAAGGAGCTCTAATTTTGAAAAACTCTCTATTCCCCGCTAAGTTTCATTTAATGGATGGAGACACCGATATCGTGGAGAGTTTAATGAAAGATGAAGAAGGTAAACACCAACTAAGAATTACGCAGAGACTTCGATTAGATCAGCCTAAATTAGAAGATGTTCAAAAGAGAATTCAAGGTGCGATATCCCATGCTATTTTCTTGGGGCTTGCCGGCTCCACCGCATCTATTACTAACGAGGATAGTTCAGTACAGACTAGGCCTCTTCGTAATTTAATATCCTATTTAAAGCAAAAAGAAGCTGCAGGTGTTATTTCTTTATTAAATAAGGAAACTGAAGCCACTGGCGTATTATATTCATTTCCTCCTTGCCCATTTTCTACGGAGTTACTAAAAAGATCTTGTCCAAATCTATCGGATGAAGCCATTAAAGAAGACCATCTAATCATTGTTGTGGTACGTGGTGGTACAGCATAATTCTATTTACATTTTTTATATAAGCTTATATGGAACATAATATTTCATAGACAATGCAAAATATTTTCAGTTTTGATTATTTTTGGTTACCTCAATTGTACAATAATATATTTGGGGACAAAAGTGATAAGTGGGTATTTCGTAAGTGTTAACTAATAAAATTCGCAATTAATTTTACATAAAACAAATAACCAGAGCCAATTCAAAAAAGATTTATTTTATATGTTCCAACAATGAAACGGAAAACATTTCAGTACACTATACAAAGTTGTGTATTAATTTTTTTTATATTGGAGTAAGAAGTAAAAAAAGAAATAAATAAAAGATAGAAAATCCTAAAAAACTAAGAAAAATTTTTAAAAAATACAAAGTTGTGTATAGTTTTTCACACAAATACATTTTTCTAATTTGAGTGCCGAAAAGTAGAAGTTTTTCGCACCCAATTTAGTGACTTATAATAACGTAATTTCGTAGTTTTAATTGTTTATATTAAAATTCATCTTCTAATCTCGCTTAATTCCATAGAATCCACTTTCAGTAAAATCAAAACAATTTATGGATTAACTGGCAGACATTAGCTTTTAAAATTAATTATTTGTTGATTAAAATTACCTCATTAGAAAAAATAGCGTTGAATACGCGTGTGAAAAATCGATTTTTGGTGTTCACTAATGATACACGAGCTGCGGAGCAGCTCGTGTTTCAAGCTCGTTCGCACCAAAAAACAAGCGGTTTTACACACTTGTATTCAAATATACTATTTTCACACATTTTGTATGAAATCCCACTTTTCTCACCCACAGTTTTCTCTAATCTGATTATTTTAACAAAAAAAGCTATAGAAAAATATTTAGTATACTAATTTAATCCATTTTCCAACGTAATAGCAGCAAATTATCAATTAGCCTTACATAAACGTTTAATCAGAAAGCCCGAGTTAGACATCCGGGCTTAATTAGAAAATTCACTGGCAAGTTTCAACAGCAGCGATTAACGCTTTGAAATAGGAAATATCAGCTTTGTTAGGAATGATATTATTGCATTGTCTATAAATATGTTCCAATTAATAATCATTTGAATTAGTTTTTTAAGGATAACATTTTAGGTTGAAGGGCAACGTATCCTATATTAGTTTCTTTTTACAATAGCCACTACGAACATTACTTCATACATGAATTGTTGAATTTCCTGCTTAATTTCGATTATTTTTTTTTCTTATAATTAGATTTCAAGATTCTTTCAAATTATCTTTATTTCAGGAAATTGGCAAACAACAAACTTATCAAAACTAACTTTTGTGTAACGACATACACTAGACTTTCACATTTATACTATGTTAATAGTATTTGGTATAATTTAACAAAGTCCCTAAGATTTTTAAGCCTACGAAATTTTATATAATTGGTGAAGTGATCAAATTCATTTTAGTGGCTCCCATTAGTTTAATTATTGAATTTATAGTGACTCAATTTTAGGAAATAAGTTTATTTAAACAAATTTTTTCTGTTCTCAATTAATTGATTAAGAATGTGAGAGAACACTTATTTAACTAACAAATTAAAGTGTAGCTAGTGTAGTTTGGTGTTAACAGAACTTTTTAGTATGAACGAAAAAAAAAGTATGTTTCGTGATTCTTAGTGATAAGTTTACGTGACTAAATTTTCTGTATTGGCTGAATAATGGAATTATCAGGCATTCACATTTTTGTATAAGAAAACTGATTGTGTTAAGCAAAAATATTGTAGTGTTGTGGAAAATACAAAGTTTATTCTTAAATCTGTTTTCTTCAGTTCCTTTGATGTGTAGTGGGTTCGCTTTCTCATTTTACTAAAATAAATTGGTGATTTTTTTCTTTCATTAAAAATTAAGTTCGGTGAGTGCTTTGTGCGTTCAAAAGACACCAGTTTGTTTGGTGAGCATAGAAAATATGCTGCGATATTTAACAATGCTGTGCTGGCAATAGGTTTTTTTTTCAGTTTCATCAAATAAGTATTGGTGTTGTTTTTTTATGCAAAAAGTGATTTATTTGAAATGTTATAACATGCAACAAATATAAGTACATAATTACTGATAAAATGCAATAAAAATGAAATCAATTTTTTTTTCTTTAAATTAAATAAACGTTATTTGATAAATATGGAAATAATAGTAGCAGCTAGTATTTTTTCTTTTCATAATTAATGCATGATATTAATAAAATATGCCTATTTGATTAATACGAATATCATAGCTCCTGCATCAGTATCATAACATCAGCTTTAAGATACATAACATTTGATATTGCTTTAATTTCTTCATCAATAGTAGGGGCCCATTCAAAAATTAAAATTGTAGCAGGCACAAGACGAAGTTCAATCAGTGTACTAGAAAAATCTTTTTCTTCGAATCGATGGCCAGTAGGATCAGATAGAATGAAAGGTAAGCCACTATGCTCCAAATTCTCTTTTACAAAATCAGTTACAACAGAAAACTTTTCGAAGACCGAGAACGTACCCTGCAAAATTATTTTATTAAATAACGAATCAAAATAAAATTTAAATCGATCAACTAAAATAAATGCAACAATTTTACCTGTAAAAAGATACCATCTGGAAAACGAATTCTTATTAATGAGAATTTGTATTTTCTCATTTCTCGTAATTCATCTTTTTCTCTCATAGCTTTAGTTCTAAGCTGCATTTGCCTTTCTGTTATTTCAGATCTAAAAAAAGCAATATATACAATTATCACAAATAGGAAAACTATTTTATTTCAAAATTGTACTTGGTTTGTTGTTCCTTTTTTAATTCATCCACAGATAATGAATAAAACTCTTGCGGTAGTTCAATTCTAGCTGCAGCTTGAGATGGGGATAGCACTTGCAAATTTCTATCTAGTTCTAATTCAACTTTATCCGCAGATAGTAATTCATCCCGTAAAAACTAAAAAAATTAGTATATATATCAATTTTGAAACACGTATTAATTACAAAAATTAGATGGAAAATTACCTCCAAAGTTTCTATTCCATCGATATTGTCCAAATTCCACACCCAGAAGTCTTCTTCAACATCATTTAGCTTTAATTTTTCAAGTCTAAAACCTGCTGCATGTAAAAATTCTTGGACTCCTAGCATAGGAGCCACTTTTTCCGAAAAAGTGGCGTTAGAACAACGGATTTTATGAAATTTAGGTTCAGTTGGATTACCAAGGATATTATCTAGGTACCTGCACAATATATTAACACATTCTGACACCTAGAATGTTTAATTAATTCTCATACAATGCTAAAATCATTTGTTTCACTTTACCTTTGGTTTATTATAATTACAAGAATGTAAAATCAAACATGCTGTGATCCCTCGTTCTTCTTCTAACGCAGCAAATAAAAATTCCTTAATTCTTTGTTTCCATTCTTCTTTACTAAGAATTTCTTCATTAATCAAGGGGCATTTATAATAAACACCTAAAAAACAATTCATTTAAACTGTATTTTGTATTTAAAACACCAAAAAAACCAACTGGATGTAGTTTTCCAATTACATGGAACTTAACAATTATTTCCAAGAGAAAACAGTTACCTTTCACAGCCAAATGTGGAGAAGTTTCAAGATCAATTTCCTTTGGTTCTAAAATATTTTGACTATTTCTATGAACATTATTTTGTTTCTTTTCTATTTCTAATTCTCTTTTAACCTACCAATAAAGATATATTTTAAAAATGACGCAATAAAAACAATGAAAATTATTACCTTTGCATGAATAGCTGCTAAGGAAGTGTTAAACGGATTATCTTTTTGTTGACCTGATATTCTTGCCAAAGCTGCCTCAGCGGCTCTCGAATCAGCAGGGCCCAATCTTTGTGGCAATGTCGATGTAAATTTTTTTTCTGATGTTGCAGCAGCTGTCGGAGTCACTGATTCGCTCGCTAATTTATAACCGGGGCCGGCCCTTTTAAATTTTGAATCGGCTTTTTTCTTTTGAAAAAATGATTTAATTTTATCTGAGATTTTTTCCGCCATTAGAAACCGGTTATTAAATTCTTGGTGTGTGTTCTTTAGGTAGTTTTAATTTGGATACACTTGCCTTTAATTCCTCGATTTCTTTGTTACTAGCTATAATAAATTGTTAGATGTGAACTAATTGTTTCACACATATAAGGCTATAGTAATCCAGCTTTGTAAACTAATATTTAACCGGGAAAGATTATTTTTTTAATGTCAATTCGAAGACATCATTCTTCTGTCTTACGAACGACAACGTTTAGCTGATTTCTTAATTCGTAATTCTTTAGTAGTTTTATCTGTATTTTGTGCGAATACAAAAGCTGTGAAGTTGTTTACAAAGCTGACCGTGACTAGGGAAGACACAAATTCTTTAAAGCAGCACTAATCTAGTTGTACAAATTGCTTGTTTTACTTACTAAGTTTTACAAATCTCCCGTGAATATCTTTACCATAATATTTCCACAACAAAATAATCAAAATGATGTTAAACAATAAGATTGAAGAAAAGATTTTCAGTAGTTTCAACTGAAAATTGTCAAATTCTAAAAAATGTAACGATTCGTGACTTGATCCACACAAAACTTTTACCGCGTCGATGATAAAATGTAAATGGAAAAAATCGCTAATAGATGAATTTGAGATTGAGAGATAATTAAAAAACGAAAACATTACTCGAAGAAATTTAAAGAAAACATCTATTCCGAAAGAAACATATGATTTTGAAATGTGTCATTATTGTCAACTATGACAAAACAGAAATTAGTAGGCAACTTTCTATACAATGATATAGGCGACATAGGCTAGACTGCAAGGTAATATGTAGGACAGGTAAGTAAAATTAAATCTGTAAAATTTAAATAATATTTACGAAATTTAGAGCTAAATACTTGAATAAATCGAGAAATAAAAAGAGCATATTATAAATTTTATTAAAAAATAATTATTACAATTTAATGTAGGTACACTAAGTATAATATACAATAATAAATACTAATAAGTAAACCTACAATCTAATTGTATAAAAGAAGTTAATCTTTATTTATATTCAAAGGTCCAGTCAATTTGGTGCATTTTCATGGTACCAATACATAATACTGTTTTTTGTGTTATTAATAAAATATGGATTCTCATTCATAATATAAATTTATCATTTACAAGTGTGTAAATCTAATGTTCTTATACACGTTTTACACTCAACTTCACAACACCATTTAAATTTACATTGACATCGTTCTTTAATAACAGACTTTTTTGTATTGTATCCTCTACCACAACACAAAATATTACATCCGTCAATATTCGAACTGGATCTATTACATGGTCGTCCTTGTATACCTAATGAACCAGTGATATCATTTTTGACACAATAGTCAGGAGAATCTTCTAAATAAACCAAATCGGAAGCTGTTGGAATAGATACTTGAGGATCTTGAAGTTGTAATCGGCCACGACGATTAACTCGAACCTCTGTAGCACCATCGTATTTGTCACGAAGATATTCACCTAGAAAAGAGTAACAAAATTTAGCATGAGCGTATTTTATATTTTCAAAGTTTCACAAGCAATATCGTGATGGTAAAATGTTTTGAGTTGTATATTGTATGGTCCTAAAATTGAACAATGGTAGGTATATTGTTCTGATATAATATTGATGTTGTATTCATCACTTCAAGCAAGTAAAATCGCAATGGTATAATTTCTATTATTAAATACTATTTCATCCCACTATTCCCAAAAATTGTATGTAAGATATTGTTGACGTGTATATCAACAATTAAATTGATACCTATTGCAAGCCTCACCCTTTTTTACCAGCATATAGATTTACTTGCCCATGCATCAGACAATCCTTAACTCTACAGAATTCTTAAAAAACAATAATAATAATAGTGCTCATGACACAATAAAAATTACATACGTTTAAGGGCCAACATTTGTTTAAGAACCATTATTTATAATTTTATACATGATTGTAATATGTATAGTTGTTTACATACAGTATAATCAATACCTCCTCTCTTATGATTTATATTAGGTTCATTTATTTAACTTAATTTATACGCAAGTATATTATTAGTGCTCCCACACATGTCATTTTTTTTCTCTTGTTCATGTGTTGCATGCGTGCTTATGTATAAAAGGGGTGGATGAAAAAAAAATATATCGCGAGCCAACCCCTTCGACTATATAAAAAATTAAAACTGCTTTTTATTCATACATAAATTATCCTTCTATAAAATAGTGGACAATAATGTAGCTTTGAAATTCAATAAAATGTAATATTTATTTATCGATTTCCCGAATAATGAATTGTACTAATCGGGAATTAATTAAAAAAATTGAAAATTACGAGTGGCATCCGAGGAATGTATATGCTTCTTATACTCTTGTGAAATTGAATTGATAAAAACAGTCTCGAAAATGTTAATTAATTAGAAGCTGAAGATTATCTATTTATTTTACTAAACAATCTTCTATAGAAAATAAAAAAAAAATATTTGTTTATTGACATACCTATACTATAATAATTCTATTCTTTATATTGTCGCTTTAAATCGATATATAAAATTGGTCTTAACAAAATTTATGAATGTTACACACACACAGTGACAGTAAATATATGTTTAGTATACTATGTAACTCCTATAAACGAATCTTATAAAATAATGTAGGCTTAACTAATGACCCGTAAAGCAGTCAACATAATTACAGGTTTTACCTGCATCCAATATATCAGTACATAATTCTTTCAATAAATTTATATTAAAGATGGCATTAAAATTATAATGTATGCTATATTATTTAAAAATTTCCAATAATAACTATTCATTTCATAATTACTTAATGTACCTTAGTGATTTTTGAATTCAGAACTTCATGTTTGATCGCATATTGATTTATTGATTTTAAGACAAACTAATCTAGTAAGTATGATCGATATTGTAAATAATATCTTGCAGAAATAATAGCTGTTGTTGTTCTTATATTTAACTAATGTTTTTATGTAGGTTTAGATAAATTCCATCAAATATTAGTTCAGAAGATTTACAAGGAAACAGGTGATATATTTCAATTGCTTTCATCTTCTTCCGCTTGGCAAATACTCAATTATTTTGTCAGCGCGGCGTCATTTTACAAATATAATACATCTCTCTAATATTCTCTCTCTAAATAATAGTGTCTGCTAATGCTTTTAAGACAGGAAATAATTTATGTAAATTAAGTGTACTTCACATCGAGATATGGAATTTGTAATATAATATTGTAACATACATAAATTAGTGTTGATGATCAATTTGTTAAGTGTGGGTTACCTATTTATATAAAAAAAAATCGAAGTGTGACTCAAATATAGACACTATAAAGTATACTCAAACTCCAGATTGAACTGTAAAACAATTTATAATTTCTGTTCTGGTCCAATAATCGGAGATTCTAATATGAATATTTATGACCAATCCGTCACTAGACACACAACTAATTCAAAAAAAGGATTTAATCCTCTTTCGTTTTATACTAACATTATTTCACTATATCACTGTGTGGTTGACTATAACATTCTTTGTTGTCAGTCCCTCAATACAACAACAGTAACGTAATTTTAGATTAAATTACCAGTTTGTTGTCCAAACGGATTTAATAGGCTTTAGGGTTTCATTCTATATTATATACAGATACGATAAAGATCGTTATTTTCGTGGTTAAACTTTACAGTTATACCTATTTTCTCTGTAAAGAATTATTTACAGCTTGAGGCTTTTAATTTTCCTTCGATGCACCAGTTTATTTGTATAGTTGTTGCTGTTGTTTTTTTTTTTTTGTAGCTGGGTTGATATTTATTTTTGTATAATATAACAAATTTAAATGCTCATGGGACTTCTTGGGCGGAAATATATATATATATATATATGTATATGGAGTCAACTTGAAATTTATTGAGATAAGAGAGCTTTGCCATTAATTCGGTTTTTCTTCTTTTTTTTGCGTTTGTTTCTACACCTACAGATTGTTGAGAACCACACATAAAACGTTCTCTACTAGATTTATATCTATAATTATTATTGTATTTTTTCCATTTATGCGATGTGCTTTTTCACTTCAGCTATACATACATATAGGTAGTCGAAATGAAAGAGAGAGTAGTTTCTGCATCAGTTTCTATACAGCGGCCATGATTTTTCTAATTTACAATTCCCAATAGAGAAAACAGTGTTTTTTTTTATTGTGTAAATTAAATCAATTTTTTGAGTGGCGCATTCTGCTAAATGACTCAGTAATCAGTAACTTTTTAGGGGATACGACGTTAAATTTTTCGTTTTGTTTACAGCGGAGAGCCCCCTTTTTTTAAGTGGAATAATATTAAAAAAATATTGTATAATTAAATTATTTAAAGGGTTGCGATTTTATAATTTCATTAATTTATTGTGGAGAGCTGTATTTTATGCATATGTTAATTACTAACAGCAATTTCCACATGTAGATGGTGGACGTACGTAAAACCTACGTAAAAATAAATAGGAACACTCGATCAAATAAAAAAAAGCAATGGTACTAATAATGGTGAATCAATTTCCGCATGTGTTAAATATAATAAATAAAATATACAAAAGAAAAAAAAATAGATTAAAATTATTATTCAACCAGCAGGTGTACCTACCAGCTTGCATTATTTTAATATCTAATATATATATATATATATATATGTAGGGAACAATAATTAAGTATTAATTAATTCTTGTAACATTGAACTTTTCTATCTATCATATGTAATTATTACCGTCATAGCTGGAA
Organism: Platypus cylindrus; assembly: GCA_949748235.1. Taxonomy (NCBI): domain Eukaryota; kingdom Metazoa; phylum Arthropoda; class Insecta; order Coleoptera; family Curculionidae; genus Platypus; species Platypus cylindrus. Next base: position 10,554,111 of record OX456489.1, on the reverse strand, counting down.
ACGAGGAAAACCATGTCAATATGGCCAATTCTACTAATAAACTATCTTGTTGTCAATTATTTAATAGGCTGTATTTCTATCTGCATGGCAATGTTCTACATAATATATTTTATAATAGGATGACCTCACACGATGCCTTTTCCTCTGATCTTACTTTTCGCATGTTGTTTCCTTTCACGAAACCCACACTCTACTTTTCATAATAATTCGTCTTCTTCGGGCTTCTTCTTTCAGTATACTTATTGGTTTGTGTTTTGTAATTTTATTTAATATAAGGTTGCACTGTATAATGAAGAGATAATTAAAGAAGTTTCTTTTTTTTTTTTTTTTAAGGGAAAAAGTCTAAGAAAAGAATTCTTTTTGTTATGTTAATTTTGAGCTGAACAATGATTGAAATAGATGTTCTTGTAGAATAACAACAATTGCAGCACTGTTTCAATTGTAAAACATTTCTACAGTTCAATAAATTCAATCTTCAACCTTCATTCATTGGAGAATTTCGAATATGGTAAGGTGATCAAGTATTGGCTGAGTGCAACGGGCCAAAAGACCGGAAGATAATGAGAACAACAAAAACATACTCAAGCCACAGTTTACTATTTTTCTACTATACGAGTGCTATTTTTCTTCGATACTTCACCAAAAAGACAGCGCGCAATAATTCTTTTTTTTTTCACAATTACTTATATTCATTCCGTTAGTTTTGCGTGTAAATTCAAATTCATTAATATTTTGAGTTGGTGTAATTTTACATTCATCTTGTATGTAGTTATGTACTATGTGCTTATAAAGTGACGTTCTCTCTTTTTAGATGTCATATATATACATTGCTTATTTGATTATAATTATTCTTATTTTGTTGCATTGAGTTAAGGTACATCTTTAAAAGTTGCGTGGAGATTCCAACATTCGATCAGACAGGAAACGTCGTATTTTTTTCCTTTCTTTTTTTTCCAACTATTCTTTAATAGTTATTTTATAGCGCCATTAAGAGGATATTTTGTTATTTTACAACATTTTTATTGACGAAAGTTATTTACTATGTATTAGATAGACATTTTTCTTTCATTTTGTATTTTTACCTTCTTTTGTTGTTTTGTACTATCATCCTGTCTATCATCATGCCCATGTTCAATGCTAATGTTAATTATTATTATGAGACTGAGTTAATTTGTTGATGAATGATTTTTTGAACTATGTGAATAGTACATAAATATGTTCAAATAATCATATAAAAGAGGAATACTTGGAACTCACCAATTTCTCGAAATTGCGCCAGTTGTTGCCAGCAAGTGATTAATGAACAGGAACCTGAAACTCCATGACATTTACAGGTCACTTTTGAATTTTTTATTACAGCCTAAAAATAGAAGGGAAAATATGCATATATTAATCCATAAGTATATGTAAGATATTTGCATTAAAATGTCATAAAATATGACGTTTAGAAAAAACACTAATTTTATATACTTATAAAAAGTACTCAAAAACCTCATCAAATTCAATAAATCATGTGGTAAACTAGTATAAATTATAATTGTATCGGACATTTAATACAAAATTTTGTAGGCGCATGTATACACACTACAAACAAACAATAATAATAATTCATTAATTCAAATTGTATTTTAACATTATTCGAAAACCATGTTCGGTATATAAATTATCTTATTTGGGTTTTAAGGTACAAGTGCAGCGTCTTGTAGATGAGGTACTTAAAAAAAAAAATCAAGAGAAAGTTAAACATTATGACTAAAAAAATATCTTTCTCAGGTTATTGTAATAATAATTGTTATCCATCGATTTGTTCATTCATAAAATATTTACCCTACATGCAAAATGATTAAAAGATAAAATAATTATTGAAGGAATTTCTGGCACGACAACGAAAATACTGATGGTGAATGCTGATTTTTGTGAAAAATAAAAATCGAGAGGAAAAAGGTTAAAGATCTGTCCTGATTAAATACTATCTATAATGTGATTGACTTGAAACTTGTCTTAATTTTTAGATAGAAATCTTGAAGTCACCTAGTCTACCAATTGGGTCAAATAATAATATGTAACAAAACCTTGTTATTATTATTACATATTATCTTTTGAAATTATCTTGTTTTTCCTAAATACTAACTTAAACTGTTATTTTATTTTAAAGTAAGCATTCGTTTATTTTTTATACAGATTGTCCCCAAATCGAACGATAACTTAACATTAAATTTACCGGTTGCTTTCAGTGCAGTAATTGTAGAAGATTTCTTCAAACTTTTTAATAAATTAGTACTTAATAAATTAGTATAATAATAGGGCTACTTTGGCTTAATTACTATTAGGATTTTTCCTATGCAATTTGATGGAAAATGACCACTCTATATCTATTTCTGTATACCTATGAATTAGGCAAGTAATTTGTAATGTTACTAAAAAAAATCAAACAGGTGACAAATAATATCTACCTATGCTCCTACGCTATAAGTGTAGGCAATTTAACTTTTTACAACCGAGTATATGTTTTTAATTCTTTTTTTTTTTTAATTCATTTCATTTCATTCATCGTCGTGGGAAGCTATAGGTTGGTATAAAATTATTAGTTGGCCTTAATGCATTTGAAAAGGCCAAAAAAATTATTATTAATAATAATTTAAACTTTCATAAATAAATTAATAAATAATTATTGTGAAAAATTATTATTAATAAATATGGTTTGTAGGCATATTAAATATGATATTATGCTAATTGAATTGATTAGAAAAGATTTGGGAAATTTTGGGAAAAATTTGAAAGTAATTTCGATTCTACCTAGCTGTAGCTACTATTAATTGATATCGATATTTTCCTGTTATTTATTGAATATATGCATCAATGAAAAATTATTAAAAAATATGTCCATTTGCTTTTATTCACTTACTCTTCTTCCAGCTTCATTATTATGTAAATTCATAAGAGCTCGTCCTTGTTCCCTCGTGCCCCTTTTAAATTTTCTTTCCTTTTCACGTACGTCAATGAAATTTTGGGTGAATCTAATCAACGAAAAAATTAATTACAATTTAACCAACACGCATACAAACAGTAATTAATATCTACATGAATCTTCATCAAATTGTTTTAACAAGACATGAAATAAACTAATTTAAATATTAATTAAAAATAATTATTAATTGACTGTTAATTAATAAGAACCTTTCTACACACACACACACACACACACAGTTATTATGATAAATATGTTTCTTTTTAAATTATTTACGTAGCCGAAATTAACAAAGAAACAATTTCAACACCGAACTGAACGAGGTAATAAATTATTCTTAAAACTACCTTTAAACTAATAATAAACAAAAAGAAAAGCATAATAATAACAGTAATAAAATTAATTCGATTCGTCCCTTTTCTCATGAAAGGGATTTTCTATCTATACACAGTAGTAATTTTATTGTTTGGAAAATCTATAATTTTTACGATCGACGAACCTAAACACAAACTTCTCTGGTAATATTTTATATATCCTACCAAATAAATTACATATAGTTACATATCAAGCTATAATAATAATAATTTATCAAAAGCTGGCAATGGATTTTCCAGTAAGTCAGGGAGGGATTAGTTACGCTTTAGTTTCCCCTATACGATTTTGTTCTATTGGGCAACCCTCTAAAATATTATTCGATATGCCATTGTGACAGTGAGACAAATTGCTTGGGCTTATCGTTTTTATTCGTAGAGTTTTTGCTGGTATTAATATTAATATTGTATTAGAAAAATAGGGGTAGACATTCAAAATATTATCAACAGTCTTTGTTGTGTCTGAGGACGTGTTGTGCTAGCAGCTTGATGTAGAAAAAAACTCGTTTTCTTGTAAAACATTTTGAAAATAATCTGAAGTGAAAATCAACGAAAAACTAATGAATAGATACAATTACTAATTTGACTTTTAATTCCCATTTTTCAACTTATTTCATAACAAGGATTAGCACAGATGTGTACTAATTGCATCAAGAAATTATGGACAGTATGACGTATTCTATTACTCGTGCAGGAAGAAGCCAAATAACATTTTAAAATTTATTAAACTATTATGTTACATGTTATGTTAACATAAAACATTTTTCATTCAATTTTACTAACTGTATATTTTATTTATTTATTTTTTTTTTTTTTATTTTCTCTAATCCTCTCCCACGACGTGGCATCTGATTAATAATTTTCAAGTTGTATTTAAAATTATATTTACTATGTTTTTTTTACGATTATTACAATTATTGTTAAAAAATGTGGAATAGACGAATTTTATGAGAAGAAGTAAAAAAAATAAAATAAATTTCCATTCGTCTATCTTAATTTCTTCTTCTCGCATTATTTTAGTGAAAATATTTAATTTTTTCTTTGTTTGCCATGTAGAATTTAACTGTATTTTTTAATAAAGTTTTAACACTTTTACAATTTTAAAAGGATACATTCAATTCGACCTACTCTTTCTATTTGATTTTCTAATTATTCCCTAATTACAACGTGCTCTTATCTATTTGCTTCATTGTTTTTTTTAAACAAATATTCTAGTTGGTTCATACCTGAAAGACGTATAAATACACCTATAAATATTAATAATTAATTATTTTCACAATATTTTATTGCTGTCAACTAATTCTTATTGTCCTTTCCATCAAATGGTGGTGCAAAAATAAATCAATTCGTACGATCTTAATAAAGAAATCAAGAATAATTAATGAAGCATTATTTGCTTCTTAAATATTTATTCAAATCATTTTTTTCTCTCATATTATCTTCTTTTTTGTCTCCTATCTTTCTGCTTTTCATCTAGATATAATTTACTGGGTTTTTATGTTTTATTCTATTTATTAAAGAACATAAATCATTCTAATGTTCGCAATTTGTCTTTTTTTTTTACTTCTTTATAAATGAGCGTGAAATTAATAATTTAACTTTTTAAGTAAATTTATGTAGTTAACTTTTGTTTTTGCTTATTGTACGTATTTGAAGTGCTTAGAATTGATTGTAAATATAAAACTAAATTGAAAAAATCAAATTAACATACAGGATGGCCGGTTCTGAGCTACTTTTATGGGTAATTTGTTCATTCCTTAACTTAACAATTTTGGGAAGGCTTTTTTATTAAATTCCTCACCATTTCTACATTTTATGTATCTTTTACAATCCTTGGAATATGCGGAAAATACAGCAAAATGTCAATTAATTTAGCTAATTAAACCCATCTTCTAACTTGATTTTCACGTAGCTATCTAAATAAATGAAAATTACCCACCCTGTATACAAAACCGAAGACATGCCCTGCTGCTACTGCATCTTAATTATTCATTTTCCTATAGAAAGTAGTGCGACTGATAAAAATCATTCAACCAAAAACATTTTACAAAGGAAAAATTATTATAATAAAATAAACGATTTCCGTTTTTAATATTAATTATGTTTGCTTTCAAAAAATTGATTGGTACAGGTTATTTATTCTATTCTATTCCATTTAACTCTAAAAAATGGAGAAATGAAATAAAGAGAATTTAAACAAAAAGAAAAAAAAATGAAGACAAGACAGAATAGGTAAACAAATGCATTAACCAGCGAAAGGGAAATAAACAAATACAATATAACAATGAATATAAATTTATTTTATTTTTCAGCATTCGGTTTTTGTACATTTTCGGATTTTATCAATTTCACAATAATTAAAGTTTATAGTTATGACTCGTTTAGTTATTCTTTATTTTTTATTAATACCTAACCTACAACTTCTATACAAGAAGAAGTTTAATTATGGTAAAAAGAATCTCACCAACCACGATATTCTATATATCTAGAATCTAGAATCCTTTTGCGTATAGGTAATATCTTTGGCTATTAAAGATCTCTAAAATGCAAATTTTACAGGCATGTATTTATCTATAGATACCTTCAATTTATATTTAATTATCTTCGTTAACATGCTAAGATTTATTTACATACCAATTAAAAAATTTTTAATACGTTTAAAAAAAGGAAGAAAAGTGGCAATTATTAATTTTTAAATTTAATTACGACTATAGAGAGTATTAGTACTGTGGCCTGCAGCATCGCAGTTGGGTAGCATTTTAATAAAATGTAAGAATTTATTTTATGCAGTAATAAAGTACCCTCAACTCCATTCTGTAAATTATAAATCGCCATCAAAGACAAGTTATGCCCATGATGGTATGAAAGAGAAAAGGAAAAGTAATAAGTCGACAGTACTTATTCTCCTCGTGGAAGTATACATATTTAGATAATTAGACTGATGAATAATAATAAGACGTAATTTCATAAAGAACTCAATGAAGACGAGACGTATATATACATATACATAATCGCATTTAAAGAAATTTCTTGTCACTAACAATAATTAATAAATTATTGTTGCATTGCAAATACTATTTTTTGTGACTTAGAGATATGATAATAGAAAATGAAACTAGATGGCGCCAAACTAGTAAGCGAAAATCAAGCAAATAAATTTATTTCAGTAGTAAAAATTGATTATTAATATTAATTAAGAATAACACATCATTTTCATTGTCATCATTCCAAAATAAGCCTTCATATTAAATCGTCGAATAATTACGAACTTTTTTTTCAGAATTCGGGGATAACTTCCATTTTTCCTTCATATATCAATCGTATTTAATTAATAATATATATCGTAAATCCTCAAAAAGTAGCATAAATAATTCACCAATTATCAGTATTATATAAGAAATTCCTTTTGAATTCAACCTATATAATACAGGTTGCATACACCTCTAAAATACATACACACCACTTATCTTCATATACTATTTTATATACGTAATAATAATTTTGTAAGAACCAGTTGTAGTTGTTCGATTTAAACAGTAAGTGAGTTTTGCTTCTATCTACTACATATACAATAATAAAAGATAAACAATAAAGGCGTTGCCAATACACCATTATTATTAAAACATATATTATTGCTATTACTGTAAACGTATCTGGTAATTGAATCATGTCGTTGTTGTCTGCCTGCCTGTATAGGAAAGAAAAAGGTAAAGAAAATATACCACAATAGGTATTATACAATCAAAATTCTATTAAATTTGACCTGTTGATTTATTCTCTCGTTTAAAATTCTAATGCGTTTAATCAAAAGCGAGAAAAAGTAATAGGTTAGATAAATTCGCAAACGAATTATACTATATTTACTTACATGAATATGTGACCTATAAAAATATGTTGAAAATTTTAATTAAAATTTCTATTTGAATAGCAATTCAATTCTTTTATGATGAGCGCCATCTATACGCATGCTTACAAAGCATAACTATTTCTATCAAGAAATTACAATCTATTCTCTAATCTCTCCATTAAAGATTATTATGTATAAGAATTTTTAAATTATTTTGCTATAAATTACTTTTAAGATTATGTTTAGCTTGTTGTGTGTGTGTTTTAATTTATTTATCATAATTCTTTGTGTTGTAAAAGCGTTCAATGAACTCCATCTTTATTCTTCGCTTATTTCTATTTTGTTAAGTTTATTCTTCACTTACTTGTATCCATATTCCAAATTATCACCACATCCACCCCATACCCAATCTTTTCGTAAATCTTTTGGCCGATCCATCCTCGAACAACCACAAGAGGATAATTGTCCATCCCTACAGGCTCTTGATATTGAATGAGCTACTCCTGCTGCAGCCAAAGCATGCACAAAAGCTGTTTCCCTACTAGCTAAAACAAAGGAATAATTACTCTAGTAGTAATAATGATAACACTTACGATTTATTAAACGGAGAGAATATGTTCTATAGTGCCTGTAAGTAATCTTAACATTTATCATTCCGCTCTGGATTAGCATAAGAGCTTAACTTATTCTATGTGAAATATTGTTATAAGCAGGATATTCTGCTATATATTCTAATTTGTTTTTCGCCATTTAAATGAATTAAACTCATACTATAAAAATATGATAGATGGATGTGTCTAATAAATATAGTAAAGCTTCTGTTTGTAACTTTATACATTGTATTGCCTTTTGGTAATTCCAAAAGCTTCTAAAAGATAAATGAAGGTCGCCGAGTAAATGCAATAATAATAATTATTATTATTATTATTACCATCATTATTATTATTATTATTATTTGCTATCATTAAATCCGGATTTTAATGGATTTAAGCTTTTAAGAAGTTTAGGTACTTTACTTTGCAGAACGATGCGATTCAAATAATAATTTTAAGGTTTATGAATTTATAATTTCATAAATGTAAAAGATAAGTATAAAATGGAAAAAAAATTATTAAGTACATACCTAGTATAATTTTACATAATCATTTTATTAATGCTTTTTTAATGCTATTTACAATAATTACTGAAAAATATTATTGAGGTCATCTTAATTTCGATAAATGTCATTTTGTAATTATTATAGAAATTGCTTTCTCTCAATTTCATTGTTTTAGATATGTATGTAGATGGATAGGTACTTTGCCGTCTATTAATTATTAACATTATTAAAAATTGGACTAAATTCTTTTAATTTATATTTCATTTTTAACCGAAAAGTTTCTAAACATTCAGATGTTTAATTAAAATATTTAAAAATGACAACAATTAATTTATTTCTATTGAACCATTTCTCCTTTTTGTTTTTCGTGCAATAGTGTAATTATTATTATTCTTATTATACCATTATTTGAAATTCTACATGTTTCTAGTTTTATTAGTTCTTGATTCGAAAGCCTCGAGCTTTTTTAATAAGGAAAACATCATCCATGAAAGAAATGAGCTGTTAAAATTTTAAGTTGGCCATTTCAATATTAATATTAACAATAACTTTAGTATAAACGTGAGTTGTTATTTCTGGCGCCGTATTGTAATAAAAACACAGAAATTTGTGCCAATTTTTCAACTTTACATGCAAATTATTTTACTTTCTGCATGGACTTTGAATTTCTGATGAATGTGGATTATGTGGATGTAGATACATAACCTCTGTTCGTATAAAATATATTTTAGACCGAAATATAATATATATATGTATATTCTAAAAATACTACAACAGTTTAATCTCATCCAGCGTCACATCAAATTATCTCCATGTCAAAATTGTTCTCGACTTTTCAGCCCCCAAAAATATTATTAATCAGTCAGTTCTTTCACTCACTCACTTATTCATTCATTCATTCACATATTAAACAAAAAAAAAAAGCATTTATGAACAGTATTATAAATTTGCATAATACCCTTCTTTTTAAAATGTATTGAGCATCAGTGGCCTGTGCTATAAACTCAGCAGGGCTCACAAGCAACTGCAGCGAGCGTGGCCAATACAATTTATTTCGCTTCAGTACCATTAGCTTTTGAGATAATTATAAATAAAATAAAAGAGAGAGAAAAACAAGAACGATGAAGTAAATATGAGCAACGAAAATTATTTCAGTAATGATGTATAAAAAAATTGGCATCTATAGGAAGCCCCCACAGTACGTAATCAGTTTATTAAAAAATGCAACAATTTGAAACAGAACAATTTATCTACTTAAAATGCAACATTCCATTTGAAAAAAAAAATAGCGACACGTGGTGTTCCCAAGCGGTCACCCATCCAAGTACTAACCACGCTCGACGTTGCTTGACTTCGCTGATCGGACGGGAAGCGGTAGTTTCCAACGTGATATGGTCGCTAAAGATAAAAATAGCTATAATTGCAATATGTCAATTTGTATTTTTTTGCTAGATTCTGTATTTTTAGTAGACTTTTATTTAAACAAATTTGTTATATCTGTATGCCTTTTGAGACACCCGTTATAGTATATTTATTGCAAAATACCATGCCATTAGGTAATACGAAATTTGTAAAAATGTAATAATTTTGCAAGGATTCTGATTATTTTGTTACTGCACTCTATATAATTTAAGATAAATAAAAAAATTAATTTTTGTGGCTCTAAGCAAAGTAATTTATTGATAACACCTAAAATTTTAACAAAAGGTTGAATAACTTCAAACAATACTAAAAATTCACAAGTAGTCATTATAAACATATAAAATCTAGAAAATTATCTACTATGCAAATCCAGTAATAGACATTCCCATATCTCATCGCAAATTACCCGGTTATAATTACCATCAAATTCATCGCAGTTATGTGCCATAATAAATTTGAACTTCAAAAATAGTTTGCTGCAGCTGCTTGTCACAGTGTCACTGTCATATATGTATGCGTCTATGTCTAATTGGTAGGATATTAAAAATGGTTATGCGATAAATTGGGATAGGAATAAATGAAAATACATATGACAATACGATTTGACAAGCTTTAAGTTTAATATTCAAATAGAAATTGAAAAAAATATTATATGAAATGATCATGTAAATTTTAGTTTATTCTCTGAAAAAATTATATCATTAAATTCCTCACCTTCACCTCCAAATCGATGGGAATTTTATATAGTATACTTATATAAGTAATATAAAAATGCGACTAGAAGTTTCGAAAATAAAAAGAAAAAATCGTACATGGGAGAAATTATAAAGACTCCTTTAAGCACTCTACGTATTATTATATATTATTGTATGTAGATATAGATATTCTATCTAGATGGTAATTTAAGAATTATATCTGCACGATTGCTTTAGGTAGTGTTATGATGGTTAATTATGAACATTTTACTGATTCTCTTAAGTTTAATAAAGCGCATATTCCAATTGATGGTTTTAGGCTATACAATGTGTATTGTTGTGCTCCATTATTTTATAGTAGATAAAGATTATTTCTCACTTGAACATGTTAATATAAAAGTTACGATAATATTACAGTTTTCCTGTTTCCTACTTTCTATACTATACATATAATATTAAAAAGAATACGAATGGAAATGATTACGGCATTTTATTCATTTTTCGTCTTAATAAAGTAAATTAAGAATTGTACGATAAATTAGATTAGTGACTAAACTAGGATAAATTTTTCATTGAACTATTCAGAGAAAAAAAATCCTTGAATTCATTGAATTGGAATTGGCTTCCAAATGTATTAAAAACAAATGAATTTTCTCTTACCAATATTAATCACTGGACCAAATACATTAACATCTTCCAGTACTGAACAGTTCCATCTATTATTTTGAAATTGATGTTTGCATTCATTTAACGTTTGCCGGGCACCATTCGCTACAATATTCATGTGATCCATATAGAGTTGACATAAACGATTTTGCCCGGGACTTAATCCAGGCAGTGTTCGACAGGATAATGGACTTTGATCGTTTTGCATCATTTCATCTAAAATCATACCCATACGACTAAAAAATAAATACATATTGATATAAGTTAATTTTATTAATTAATTGGCAATTAATTTTGCAATTAATTTAGATACAGGGTATTATCATCTAAAAAATGCAGTTGGCCGTGAAAATTATTACGTCAATAAATTTATATTAGATACACTTCACATATGAAAATGGCTAAAAATCTTTAAAATCAAAACGCTGCTCTATATCAATAATTGAATAATTTTCTAAAATTCTATTATATGAAGTTTTTAGGTAGGATAGAACTTACGCAGTATCACCCTGTATAGTGAAATATGTATATCAAATTTTAATGATTTTTAATGTTCTAATCATCTATTAGAAATTCCATTTCCATATGAAAGTGATTTATTAAAAGAATTACTAATATTAATCGATCACAATGCATATATGTATGTAATCCGATCATACTATCGATCATATTCTTCAGTTTTATTTATTTGTGATTGTAATCAATCAGCATCGAATGATGGCTTCTTACCGGACCATTATTAAAATCGATTATTAATGGTTGATTATTATATTATGTATGGTTTTATATTGACATTTAAAAATAATAAATTAATTTATAACAAGATAATGGTTAGAGAGATGAATGTTAAGTCATTGTATTTAATTAGTTTTCTCGATCGGAAAACTTCGGGAAATTTTCAATTTTGTATAAAGATTTCTGCTATTTAGTACTTTATCAATCTGAATCAAAAATATTTGTGATATATTGGTTTTGTTAATTGTTTTGTTGGTCCCTGTAGTTGTCAAGTTCATGATATGATGGAATGATACAAAGCGCAAAAGAAATCATCTCAATCGAATCACTTTGGTGTATTCAATTCAGCTATGGCCATTACAAAATTAACGCCATGTATATGTATGCCAATTTTTCATCTGCGCTTTTTTATTTGGTGATAATTTACAATATGATTGAATTCTTTATTTTATATGTTTTATCTACAGATAAATTAAAGATATTACAGTAAGTCTATGTTCTAATCATTCAATATAATTATTATTTCCTTAGTGAAAAAAAAATTAAAATGGGTCCTGATACTTTCTAGAATGATCTTTTTTTTAATTAGATTGGGTGATTGTAAACAAAAACAATTAATTCGTTAATTTATTCTTAAAAATTTCATTATTGAAATTTAAATTGTTTAAATTAAAATCTGTTTTTGCACAATTTTTTGTTTCTATAAATAATCTTATACAAGCAAGCATACAAATACCCGTTTTACTTCTCTTATCTTTTACATGACAGCTTTTTATTGCTTTTCATTGCATTACATATTTAATGTAGGTACGCTTTCAGCCATTTAAAGTCAGAAAAAAATGTTTTGGTGCATTTTCTCCCTCTTGGTGGTATAAAAACAATTTTAACTGAAATTTAAATCAGACATTGTATATGTTTTTGTCTTTTATTAAATGTACATGTTGTGGTTTGTAGCAAATAGTTCATGTGACATTTCTCAACAAATCTTCTAGTTTGTTCTTTTCAAATTCTGCGCCATTCTACAAATATTCCAGAATCTTTTTTAATTGACCCAATTATCTTTATTTAAGACACAGAGAAAAAAAATAAACAGCATTTTCTATAAATTAAAGAATCCGTTATAAAATCTGCTATTGATTCTTATATATTATGTATGTAATACGTTCACATTTATCCATTTAGAAAATTCTTTCTTCAAAATTATCTTTTCCATTTAAAGATAGAACATAATTAGATTACAACACGCATCCATTGTAAAGTCATTCCATGTACAGAGTTCCCTTTATGCTTTTATTTCTTTGTTTTTTCTGTTTTTTTTTTTTATATTGATCTATAGATATATATAGTATGTTGTAGGTAGATTTTTAAATCTAAAATCCGATTTATTACTTTAATAAGATCTATCACAAAGATATGTGTTGCATACATACATGGTACATATTTATCTACTGTTATAAAAAAACACAATTGATTGCTAGAAGAAAGTTAATAACATTTAATTCTTTTTTTACGATTTTCTCATGTAGAAAATCTACAAATCATTGTCATTTTCTTTCGGTTTTTTTAGCGCGCGTTATCTCGCCGTCTTGAACTTTAAAGAGAAAAGAAAAATATTTTTGAAGTGACAACGCTATAAATTTATTCGAAAATATATTATCGCCAATCTTGATTGGAATGAAAAATTCTGTTACAAGGGGAAATCAAGTGTCTTAATTTATATATTATCGTTTTATACGGTTTTAATTTATTTGATTGCATTAGTAGTACCACTAAGATAGGATTTAGATTTAAATTATCAAGGTAAAGATAATTATAATGGTGGTGATATTTCGATTAGTTTTATAGTTAGAAAAAAGTGTAAATTATGTATGTAATTAATTGCAGAGGTCAATCAAAATCAATTAATAAGATTTCCTTTCGTAAACAAGTCACACTTTATTGTGTTTAGAGAAATAAGACGTAAGTTGATTTTACCTACTAACTATTAACAATTAGTACGAAATAGCCCTCAAGTAGACACCGGGTGCAAACAACATCAAGTTAAATCAACTCAAATAACTATAACTATCATGCTGGAATACTATCAGAGTGGTTGAGGAAGTGCCTGACGTTTTTATTAGGTGTAAAAAAGTAGTGAATGCCACTTCGTTGTAATAAAAGTATCAAATAAAAAGTGTTAACAACAGTTTTAACATCAAAATCTTAAATCGTGGCCATATTAATAATCAGGAATATTGGCTCATTTCTTTTATAAATAAACAAAATAGCAATTTGCACTTTATACAGTAATTAATCAAACTGGAAACTGGAAATCGCAGTGTCATAGTAATAAATGTACATAATACATAAATATATAAATAAATAACTACAGCGATAATAATACATGGCATAGCACATGTAAAATGACTTTTCCCTATGACGTTTGATTAAAATAAATTATTAAAATCAACTCATTCATTGTAAATAATGTTATTTATACAATTTCCATTTTGCCTTTAACAGTATTGTTGTCTCACTGTTAGCTCTAAAATATACATACAGATCGAATAATATGAAAATAAAATGTTGTCACACCCTGCTTTTTAACTTGTTCCTTGTAGAACATTTAATAAATTCACGCACACACAAACGCAAAGAAGAAGAAAAAGGAAGCAGTTAAATTTTCCTTTAATCGAATTGACTTTAGGTATACTTGACAATCGTAATAATTTTTCAGTGCTGCAATTAATTAAGATGTTTCCAATTTGAAATTTATGTGAATGTGTTCATTTGGCCAGAGCTGAGTTATTATACACACTCGTAAATTTTAATTAAATTAAAAAAAAAGGAAAAGAAAAAACATCTTAAGCTTTCCATTACACATACAGAGAGGTATTACTTAAATGTATATTCACACATACAAAAAAAAAAAAAAAGATTCATCCGGATCACCTACGCAATATTACTAGACTTTTTTTTTTTTTTTTTTTTAGATTAAAAGTTTAATAGCAGCAAAAAGACCAGATGCAGCAATATTAATAGATCGATGTACATTCAAATTGATGATATAAACATGAAAGCGATTTATATTTTAGTTTACTATATGTATACCGACAAGAATCCTTTACTATATATAAATTTAAAATGAAATTTTGCATTTAATTAAGTAGAAATAAAATGACTGAACTTCTGCTAGTGTAGTGTTTAGTTATATTTAAACAAAGTATATGGATGTAATTCAGCACTCTGATTTTTATCAATTTTAAAATTTTATATTTGAAACAATATTCTTTTCGTTACTTTAGTGAATGTTCAGAAACAATATAAAACGAGAGTCGGACCTCATTGTAAACCTACTTTCTGAATAATCAAAAACAACTAGCCTAATAAGAATACCTATATAATACTATAATAATACATATATTATTATATCGAAATCGAAATGAAAATGTTGTATTAAAGATTAAAAGAAAACCGCATAAATAAATTATTGTATTATATCAAAATTACACATAATTCACTCATCTTTCAAGGTTTCAAAAAATATATGCATGTATAAATTATTCGTTACAATAATTTCATTGATTATTCAGTTTAGCAGGAGTCGTGCCAAATGACTTTACCATTTAAGTTGAACATGCAGTTTCCTCTCTTTTTTTCTGTATTTTAAGCAAATTGCATGTAATATTGATGCATAAATAGCAAGTAAATATGCATAATATATCTCTTCCCTTGTAGTGGTGAATCTCGCTGCTTTGAAACAGATCCAGTTTTATTGAAATATTTGTAATGAAAAGGAGTAATAAATAATTATTCTGAATGCATTCTTTACGGTGTTAAATTGCTGCTGCGTTGCATTAACTGACATCAAATTCTCTGCGCAGTGCAAACAAATGGATTTATTTTCTGTTACCATTACAAAAATTGTAATTGGAAATAGAAAATAAACAAAAAAATACAGGAAAATTACATAAAACTGAAGATAAAATTTATTCAATGAAATTTTCAACCAAATTATTTACACATTATTATATTATACTACTAGTGTAGTTCCGCTATTCAATTTATTTTATATTAACATAATAATAAATCTTGCGGCTTTTTATTTTCTTTCCAAGTGGACATTGCCAACTACAGTACGATAAATGAGAAAAAAACTCCAAAAAAAAAACGCTTTCTATTTGAAGTTAATGAAATAATAATATATGCTAGAGACGTTAGCAAAGTACATAGCCAAGGTACTTCTTTGCTGCTGCTGCTGCTGCTAAAAAAGATTTTAAGTTTTCATTATCTTTAAATCAATCATTATTATTATCAAAATAATATAAAAACGTACGATGCAATAAATAACTGTTTACTTAACTCTTACATATTGAATGTACATACTACAATAAGAAGTACATATGTAAGTGTTCATATAAGTACTCAGCATCTGTGTGCTAATCGAATAAAAAGAGGATGAAAAGAAAATTTGAGTGAAATCTGGTGGAGATATGATTTTTTGAGTTAAAAACTGAAAAATTTGTCATGATCCTATAAGATCGAATAGTAAATATGATTTACAGGCAACTGGAATCTATTGCACAAATATACCGTTAACTATGGCTGAATATAGGGTGAGAAAATACATTGTAACATATTGAAAAAAATCTATAAATTTGTCTTATAATGAAATAATGTGTACGCACAATTCACATCTGTGCGCTTGTTTGTTTACATTTAACTAGGTATTTATTTTATTGAAACCAAAAAAAAAATCGATGTCCCACTGTTCATTTTACATATAAATAAAATTATTGTGACACTCCAAGAGCCTGAATTTATTGTATTTTATATAACTACTAGTAGAAGAGATGGGATGTTCGTTTTTCTTATTTAAATTGCTTAACCAACTGGAATGTCGATATTATGCTGATGATGAGATGGCGATGCGATGGTAAAACAATTTTTTTATACATAATTCGATTCATTCGATTTCCATTTCGATATACAATTTTTATTCCCTAACTAAAGTTTGTTTATTCAAATAAATATGTCGGAATAAGAAGGTTTATATCGATCGATCAGTTGAATAGAATCGATAGTGTTTGTTTAACATTTAACTGTAACTGTGAGAAAATTCTATCACACCTATTTCACATGAATAATTTAAAACATGTCAGATTTTCATCTATTAAATAAATAGTAGGTATTTAGTTTCCATTTTTAATAATTTTCTATTTTGACATATACATAGATATAAGATATAAGCACAGTGGAATCTGTGCTTATATCTTAATATAAGCACTCTATAACTCGAAACTGAAAGGAGACCGAGTGGCAGAGATCAAATTTGATTGAAAATATATGAAATGAATGTGTCTAGCGATTAAAAATATGGTTCGACTTATAGAGATTTTCGAGTTTTAACGGGTCGGGTTGTAAAGAGCTTCCACTGTATATAATATTTTCCCAAAAATTTCAATCGCTCATTTGAATATAAAATTTCATATATTTATGCTGAGTAGGAAAATTTTTCTTCAACAAAAAAGAAAAAACTGGTTTTTAATTTAAAACTAAAAATATGCACAATTTATAAATATTTGGAAGAAATATTATTAAAATGGATGCATCTCTAAGCGCATGTGAATGCAGCTAATTAAATGAGTTTCCCATCTCATTTAATTAGCTGGATTAGCTTGGACCTTGTTGTGTGGTAAGGTAAGAACTATACTTGCTAATTACACTAGGCCTGCTGCAATTGCGGTGGATACGTTACTCCTCGCCAAACAGTTATTATAATCTGCCAAAATTCAGTTACCATTGCTGATTTTGTTTTCCCAATACAAATAAAATGCAGCCATTTATCGACACGTAATGTAGGTAGTAATTACTCAGCTGTACGTACGTATTTATTTAATCAAATAGATTTTATTATTAAAATTGGCAGATTAATAAATTATTAAGTCTCACGAAAGGTGATTCTGTGCACCTGCCGTGTGTGAACAACGTACAACTAACTATATCGTAAAATTCTGTGTTGAATGGCAATATAATAAAATAAACTATTAAACAGCATTGTTATTATTACCTACTAATATTTTATGGTAGCATAAAGACGATTATTTACTACTATTATGTCGTTTTTTTATCCTTGATTTTAATTCCTTCTAAGCTTAGCAGTCTTTTCGAAAATTCAATATTTATAAACAAATAAACATAACTCATTCTTTATCATAATTCATTCATTAAGCCGAATAAAGTTGTGTACTTAATTTAATAAAAATTAATTAGTAAAACTTACATCCATGTTCCATTAGCCAATGGTCGACGCAAAGCACAAACCGGAATCAAACTTAATAATATACAACTGAACCATTGAAGTACAGTTAGAAGAAGCATTGTTCCTCTTGATTTTTTTCGAAATGTTTCCTTGAAATACATCTGAAATAATCAAAAATAAATAAATTCAATTAAATAATCGATTTATTGATTATATAACAACGATATGTAATTTGATCGTTTCTTTCCTCAAAATACTCTAAATGTCAAATTAGAAAGCATCTTCTAACTATCTATAAGAAACTATTTATATATTATGTATCAATTTTTCAGTAACATAAATTTCATTATGAGTACATGACATACGAATAAAATGCATCACGATTCGCATTAACATCTTTCTAACTGAATGTTAGAGTAAAGTGGAATACATATATCTTTTGATAGTTAAACATTATTTGGTGCAGCAATAACATAAAGATCATTATTTTATATAATACTAGAGGAAGTACCCGACTTCGTCCAGGTTGTGATTATTGAATTACTCAACTAAATCAAAAAGCCAGATTAAATCAATTGATTATTAATAAAGAAAACATAGAAAAGAACACAAGTGCACCCGTATAAACTGAAAAAAATCACAAACTAAAAATTCCTATCATGTCCACTCTCGTATAGATTCAATAATCTACAGCTATACTCAATTACCTTGGATTGCTTTTTAAATTGCTGCAATTTAAGCGTTTTTCCTGTTTTTATCTGAAAATATGTTTTCATACGATCATCAATGGTCTCGATACGCGACAATTGAAAACATCACAATAAAAAAATCACATTGTTGGCTCAAAGTGTAACAATAAAACTGTACTTTTCTTAAATGTTCCGGGAAAAACTTCATTTAAGAGAAACTGAAAAAATTCTGTTAATCTTAATTTGATGTTCCTCAGGTGTTCAATTTTAATTGTTTCTATAAAATTTGATGCTTGTAAGTACTTATTACACAGTGATTCATAATAATAAAAATTAAATTAATTTAAATAAACATTTCCTTTCCGTTTTTTTTTTTTTTCAAAAAATTACAAGTATTTATGCCTCACGATCCCTGCAGCTTGTTGTAGATACTGGAAAAGTTTACTGTTGCGTGATAATGTAAATTTTCGTTTAAAAAATTAAGTAATTTAATGGTTTTGTTGCTCATTCTGCATTGTTTGTAAATTAGGTCTGGTTTTAGTTTTATCTGTTGTAAATAAATATGTAAACATTTCTTCTATTCTTGTTGCAATAGATTCCTCTATAGGTATACATAGAATAATCGGTACTATTATCTGTTTCCTGTTCCTAATTTCTACGTAATAAGCAAACATTTTGTACAAATAATTACAAAGAAATTTCAAGTTTTATATATTTTTTCCGACTAAATTTGTATAATTTTCTAAACTTAAACTCAAACATCAAAAGAATACGCTCGTACATATGTGTATAGGTAATTTTATCTAAATACCAGCTCATTACTCAACACGGAACTGTCATATTGAAAATGATTTCTATAACTTTAGAAATAATTAGTATAGCTGAAATGTATTGCCGTTGTACGAGTACAACTTGGGTGGCTAAAATAGCAATGACTTTCTCAGCAATACTAACTTGTGTTAAGTAAAATTAACACCAAAGAAAACCATTATAGTATGTATGTATAATTACGTGTATGTAGTGTGTTATTCCAAAATCAGAAGCAACGAGACAAATTTACAACACAAATAAAGATAATAATGATGAGAAGAGCAGAAAAACGAAACAAGAAGA
Source organism: Platypus cylindrus (assembly GCA_949748235.1). Classification (NCBI taxonomy): domain Eukaryota; kingdom Metazoa; phylum Arthropoda; class Insecta; order Coleoptera; family Curculionidae; genus Platypus; species Platypus cylindrus. The sequence goes on along the minus strand of OX456489.1, from coordinate 10,534,265 downwards.
GATGAGGAATCTTTTCTTCATCATTAAATTACATTAAAAATCATATTTTTGTTCTGGTGGTGATGAAAGTTATTTCTGTAATGATAATGACTATTAAATCGTCCCTCAAAAAAAATATATATATATAGAAAGAAAACACTAATAATAATGAATAAAATAAAACAAAAAAAGAAGAGATTAAGGGAAATAAAAAATGGAAAAACTGCCGCTAATGGCTTATATATAATTACATAAACTACACAGTTAGCTTTTACATCATTATCATCATCATCATCATCATGACCATCAACATTATTATTATTATCTTTGTTAACCCTTCTTTGAAGCTCTTGTATTGCAATTTATATTAAAGAATACAGAAGCAGAACATTGATTATTTTGCCGATTTCTATTTTGTACTAGGTACAATTGAAAAAATTATTAATTTTACTTTGTCTTGTTTTTGTAATGAATATTTTCGTTCGTATTTTATTTTTTCACTTTACTGAACGTAATCGTTTTGATCTTTGATCAAAATGTATTTTATGAATGATTATATCGATTGATCATCGGATAGAATATTAATTAGTACTACAATGATTAATTTGATATTTTTCAGCTGATTATTTCCCGTTCTAATCATTATAAACTGATTATTAATTACACTGTATGTTTCCATCTTAATTCATTTTATAACTAAATGCATATCGATCGATTAAAAGAGATTGATCAGTACTGATTTTGTTTTATAAATTAACAAATAGATCAGCTTGTTCAATGAATGGAAGATTAATTAATTATGTAATACAAGAAAAATTCTTAATTAATATACATGCTATAAAGAAAATGAATTAATTTTATTTGAATTTTAAACAAAAAATTGATTATTTAGAAATTATTTTTGATCATCATAATCTGAATTTCTAATTAATGTAAGTCATGCATCTAATCCATTCGTCTTTTTATTTATTAATACATAATTTTTGTATTTTAATTATTTTTCTTTTTAATAGATTAATTAATAGAAATGATAAATCGTTTTTTCCTGTTTTAAATGGAACCAGAAAATTTATCATTGACATTAACCTTTATATAGAAAAATATTTAATTGAACTAATTAACAAAACTATCATCATTGAATTAATAATAATAAAAAAATATAAAGTGCTTTAAATTCTATGTACATACGTCAATTTGTGATAGGAATAGTTTAATTAGCTCATATTAATTACCCTTATAATTAAAGGAAAAAGCACATACAAATAATTTAGTGAATACCGAAGTAGGCCGGAGGTTTTTTGTTAACAAATTCATTTGGCTACAGGTGGTTAATTAATGCATTGCGCTCTATAATAAATAATTAAATACTATTAATTAATATCTATGATTTGCGACAGATTTAGTTCAAATGTTTTGTTAGATTTTACCTTTCATTTTCATTTCTGTCATTCTATTCAGTTTAATATCAATTTAAATCAAATTTTGATAATAAATTAATGAATTTTATTAATGACATGAATTAATGTTGGCAAAATTCTTCATGTACATAATTAACTGTTTTTATCTATGTATACAATTGCAATTTAACTTCCTTTCAATTTCGGAGTATTTATTTGATGTATTTCTAAATTGAAAATGGCATTTTCGATCGAATGAAGGAGAATAGATAAAATACTGAATCGAAAAACTTTCTAAAATTGTACTTTAATAAATTGGTTTTCCGACTAATAGGCAGTGTTGTGCCTATATAGTATGTGTACATACTGAAACCAATAAGACCTACCTACTTTCTTATTACAGTTCCTGCAAATAATTTTATTAATTAATATGGTCATAAAAACCTTTTTAAATTGCTCGTGCTCTTATTTATTTCACGTTCCTCATAGATTGGAATGGTATTTTATTGCATGGTGAAGCCTTAAAGTTCTTGACATATTATGAACTTTCAAAAGTGTGTGTGTGTGTGTGTGTGTGTGTGTGTAAAAGAGCAACTTTATTTTCTTATTACTAGGAATTATTATACTGATAGAAGAAAAGCGATATAATGGAATGAGGAAAGACATAAATTAAACAGTCAATCAAATTGGAGAAATAATGATGTTTATTGATTCATTTGGTTATTTGTTTATGAAGATTTTCTTTCATAATCTAATTAATTCAGTGTTCTTTGAACGAAAAATTTGCAAATTAATCTTTTGGCATTTGCATATTTTTGTTATATGCATTTGACATAAAGCAACTTGCTTGAAAATGATAAATTTCCGGAAATATGTTGAGCAATTAAAATACATGTATATGTACGTATACTAAAAATCTCAATAGAATTATTTATAGCATCCTTGGGAAACGAACACAGGAGCTCAACCATATCTAAAAGAAAGGAAAGAAAGAAAGAAATAAATGACATTAGTGCGTAGATAATGAATATAAATGTTAAAGGGAAATTATATTAAGATAAATTAAATAGAATCAGAGCCAAGAGAGTCAGCTTTGTTAAATGCATTAATTAAAGGTATTTATTATGATTTGGTGTGACGAGACTATTCTTAGTTATGGCAGGAACCTTTGTCGGCCACTCCCAAATAATAATGTCACTATATGTACAAGTGAAACTTTCTGTCATTTTCATAGAACTAGAGTCTATTGTGGTACTGTTCATAGCTATGGAATTACAAATTAATTTGCTAACTTTGAAATTAGAAATCAAATCAAAGTAAATGGATATGGTAACGTATTGAAAAAATAAGCTTTTTGTAGATTTGTTAGCCAACTGTGGTTTCAGTTTAGATAACCAAAGCATCACTGCGCCATATTTTTGAAACGAAGTAGACTATCAAAAGAATTTTATGCATAATATCTATCGAATGCATTTTGAATTCTCCTTCTGTCACTACCAGTTTTTAATATACCTATGTACATAATATTACAGTTTTCAGGTTTTTACTATCTATTTCAGTAACATTAAGATTGATAATATCAAATGTGACAATCGCAAAAGTGACTTTGGCGAGTAAGAGCGAGTTTTTCATAACATTTGGCCGAATTTTCCCAATTTAATCATATTTTAGATTTACTAATGAAAAAAGTTATCTTTATATCAACATAACAAATGACCACCCTGTGTAATTATGCAGACATATTGAATATGAATACATAATATGATATCATATTTTGTATTCATTTAACTATGCATGATTAATATATACATACATACATACACGAACGATTTAGATTTTCTTGTTCTTTTTTCATTAGGGACTGCTGTTGTGGCTGTTTGTTAATGTGTGTTGAACAGTGTAATTTAATTACAAATTTGATGCAATGCAACACTAAATGAGCACATAATTAAATACAGTCCAACCTCGTTAATCCGGACAATTAAAAATGCAAGAGGCAGTGACTGAATTACTGGATATATACAGTACAATTGATATATATTAGCAATAAAACCGCATTAATCATTGACATGACATTTATATTGTATATTAAGCACGTTTTTTAAATCCAACGTGAAGTGCTTTCTTTTTGACATATCGAATTGGTTTGAAACGTAAGAATGCATGTGCCACTCTCCATAACAAATTACGTTTAGTATTAGGCAAACGAAGAAAATAAACCGGAAGGTACGTATTTTTTTTGGGGGTTTCTATTTAATTCAGTTGACAAAAAAATATGTTGTTGACATATTTTTTCCGGTTGTCACTTGACAAGTTCGGCTCGTTAGTCCGAATTACCAAGAGTTGTCGGAACTATTACACAATAATTATTGTGCCCGGATTATAGAAGTTTTACTGTATATTTTAATGCAATATTCATAATTTTATGCGATATGATATACATATATTTAAGTTGCTTATTCTAATTTTAATAATTCAAGGTTAAGTTGAAATTATTGTTTATTTTTAGTTTATTAATTTAGAATTTTGTATTTTAACTTAACTTTAATTGTTGTTTGTTTTGATTGTATTGCTTATGTACAAACACGAGAATTCCTAGTTTTCAGTTCAAGTACAAACAGATCATAAATATTTATGTATCAACCAATAATCTTAGATTTGATCAAATCTACTAACATTTGATTAAATAAATTTCGGTAGATAAAAAGAAAAAAATAAATTTTACATATTTTATATCTATTTACACATGTACTTACAATATGGAAATTTGAAATTTTCTATATACCTTAAGCAATATACATGTCTGACAAATCTCTTAATGGAAAATATTTGTAAATGTTCAGTTTAGCAATGCGCACAATGATTAATGATTAATTTTAAATTTTCCATCCTTTGATACTAGCTTAGGGTAAAATGTCATAAATTAATATACCTATTCCGTATGTAATAGTAGCTTAGAGATTTATTACATTGTAATCACAGAATACATCATATCATTTCAGACATCTACGGACAGATTATATTAGCCTTAATCTATAATGCATACGTATTACATATGTCTGATCCTGTTATAATTAACAATACGCTTTTTAAATAAGCGAATCACAGGATACAACTTCTTGTAAGCAGTTTTTTTTTCAAAATTAGGCTCCGTCTCATTATCTGCAATTTCTTTTCAGATCAGCCCTCGCCCACTTGTCAAGGCCAGTCACCAAAACGATCCACTACCCGAGGCTGGACCAGCATTCAAAATACGATGTGGGTTAAATTAAAGTGTATCTAAAGCTAATCCATTTTTTGCCCTTACAGAACGTGGCTTTATTCGTTCATTTATAGATATACATACCTACTACTATAGTCATTCATTTATTATTCATTAATAATGAAATGAGTAGCAGCAACACACGAAATTTAATCAGGTCAATAATAATTATGTATTTTAAATGAAAGGATCGGATTTTTATCTTCAGTTTTTTATTTGTGGGGGGTTTTTTGTAAACGTGTATTATTTTACCTGCTTATTTTTATGCGTGTACGAGTGTGTTTGCGATGCTCCTTTTCGTTTTCAATTAATTTTTATAGGTTATAGGCCGGGCTTAGCATGTCTTTTCAAATTTGTCTAATTATATTTAGATACAGCAAATAAGATGATGATACTGAACTATTAATGGGTTCGGGATTCGTTGGATTCTTTGCATTTTTAGAAGCAAAAAGGACATACAGCATATATGTATAGGATATATAGTATAGAAAATGTCACTAACTTTCTATCAAAACTAAAAAAAAAAATTGTGAAGCACGGATCAATAAAATTGCCGTGAAATAACTTTCTGTGGTTTTTTCACAATTTCAAGCCTCGAAGAGCATGGCAAATGGATTACCGAAAAATTCTGGTTTTTCATAAAAATACTTTTATACTGAACAGCTTGGAATATCTGTACAGTAGAGCCATTAGAATCTGGACGCACTTTAATTCGGCCATCTAGTACTCCGAGCCCGAACTTGTCAAGTGGCTACTCAAAAAAATATTGCGAAAACACATTTTTTGGACAACAAAATTAAATAGCAACGCAAAAAAAAATACGTAGCGGATAATTTTTTTCGTTTGCCTACTAAATGCTGTTACCGGTGGCACGTGCATTTTTTCGCAACGCATTAATTCAATATGTCAAAAAGAAACTACATCACGTAAGATTTAAATAAAAAAATAAATAATTACAATATAAATGTCATATCAATATTTAATATGGTTTTATTACTAATATTATAGTGATTGTACCGTATATCCAGTAATCCGAACAAATCGGTAATTCGGACGCTCCCCCTTACATTTAATTGTCCGGATTAACAAAGTTTTACTGTACAGCAATATTATATTTAGATTAAAATATAAATTGGGGACTTATTATACATATTATATAAAATTTCCTCAAAAAAAGGAGAAACAAATGATTAATCAATTGTACACACTATAAGCTCTATAATTTTATCTCCTTGCCTCCGTTAACTATAGTATACATGGAGCTCTAAATATTAAACCGATACATAGTAGATGCATAAATAGATAATAATGGTAATTTTTTATCGACAACATTCATAATATAATAATTAATGCCTTTTATACTCCACCATATTCAGAGATAGTTCAATACTGATAAAGAAATTTATTGAAGCAGGAAGTTTAAAATGGTAAAATAAGAACGGGACGGTAAAAGGTTCCGTTACTATTAGATACAGAAAATCGAAAAATTTGGTAAAAAAAAAGATGCAAAATTGCAGACCACCTGCGTGCACACGCAAGAAAAAGTTAAACTATCGAAATAAACTTTCTGAACTTTTTCATTTCTCTGTTGTTCTATCAAAGCTTGTTCATTATTGATAATTATTCAATATTAATTAACTAATGTTAGATTGATACGTAAAATAACCGAAACGACACTCACCTGCATTCCACAATAATATCTCTCTAATGCTTCAAAATGAATAATAAAAAAGTCTCACATATAAATAAATAATTCCAATATGTAATCAACACTAAATCATTTTTTTTTTAAATTTCTACATAGTAATAATAATAAAAATAATCAGAATAATGAATAAAAGAAGCTGTTGATGGCATATAACACCATCAACAAGAGCAACAACAGTAGTATAGAGTACTTGATAGCAGTAGTAGTTTTAGTATAAAGTAGTTTTTAATCCATGTTTAAATAATCACCCGAAAACATGATCCAAAAACGACTAACAGAAAAAAAAATGATCGGCAATGATCAAAGCAAAGAGATACCGCGACGTCGTTGAGCGAGCAACAACAACAACGACGGCGACGACGACGACGACGACGACGTTGTTTTTCGTTTATTCGTCCTGCTGCAACTACACAAACATAAAACCGCTTTTATCATATAGTAGTAGTAGTAGTAGTAGAGTAGTTATTCAATATAAATACATATACAATATGAAAAGCACCGTCAAGCACTGAAGAACAGATTGAAATGGAATGGAATGAAATTGTGCATGATGAGATGTGAAGAAGAGAAGAGTATGAACACTACACAGAGTCGTATAAGTAAATACGTTTATAATAAAAAAGAGTCGGTCTACATAGAGCTTTAACTACTGCCTATACGAGGAAAAAAATTAAGGAGGCCGATGAGCAGGAGTAGGTCTTTGTGGCTCTGCCTCTTTCTTTCTATCTACATTTTATTCTATCAACTAAGGAGTAGTTGATCATTGAAATTTTTCTTTATCTTTCTTCTTAGCAGATATGAAATTGTAAATCCAAACGATATGTACAATGTACATCTTTATTATTGTATTATTGATTGCTGTTATTAATTGAATATTGATTACCTACAGTTAGATGCACAAGGATGTGATCGTAAGTCATACTTGGCTAAAAGCAGTAACCAACATTATAACTATGATTTAGAGAAATTTGTTTAGATTAAATCAATCTAAAATTTGATGGGTTCAAATTGGTATTGAAATGCAGCGCTAATTTTTCTTGGTCGTTCAGGATTTATTTAATATTTAACAATATGAATCAGTTTTACTTACATAATTTGGTAAAACTGTTCAATTTCTTTATCTCTACTATTTTCTTGACCGATTTGATTTGATTTTTCAATTAAAAGTAAGTGTAGTAGCGTTTCAATTGAAAGTATAGTTGTCTCCGTTGTATACACATAAAAAGCGAGACAAAAACTCACCAGTCTTGTCAGTTGAATATGTCAAACATATCGAATCAAAGTAATAAAGTAAATATTTGTTTTTGAATTTTTGAATAAGTCTTCAACAATTGCCTTTATTTTTTAAAACAATTACCGAAATTGAAAAGTTGACAACGTTGCACAAAAAATATGACTTAATAACTGTGACGTAAGATCACATCCTATTGTTTTAAATTGTATATCTTTATTTGGTTATGTATTGCGATTTGTTAATGATTTAGTTTTATGAATAATTTTTAAAAAGGTTCATTTATCTTTATATTTCCCCAAAAGAAATGCTGCTTGACTTGAATTAATCCTAACTCAACCTCCCATTATCTTTCTATCGAAAATTGAATTAACACCTTCAAAAGTACCTAATTTAGATAATTTATTACATTATAAAAACGGATGATAAAAAAAGGAAAACACTGTCTATAAATTAGTCTTATTATGTATACGTATCCAGTAATTAAATATTATAAAACTGTTCTGCCGTTATTATGAATTATTTTCATTATTTCGTAAGATAAGACTCCAGTATCTAACTTGCTGTGTTCTACTAGAATCCATAATTAAAAAGACATTATAAGGGAAAGCGTACCTAATCTAAAGAATGTATAAATTATTAATAATTAACTTTATAGAGAAGAGCAAATATATCCATCAGTAGACATGGGCTTGTCGGTCGATAAGTGACTTTATGAGTAGGTAGGTATATCGACATTGGATTATTGAGGTGAATGTATTTTTTTGCTTTTTTTTATATCTATTATAAAAAAACAAACAATTCTACTTATAATGAATAAAATCAATTTTTTTTTATACACAAAACAGTTTTTTAGCCACCCTAAAACAACGCTAGGAATATTTTAATCATCTGCTTTTTTTTTGCTTAATTTCACACCCCTTTTATTATCTATCTACGAGTATAGGCAGCAGAAGATATCAAAGGAAAGAGAAACAAAGATAGAGCACGCCTCGATAATAAAATGTTTTCACAACTGATAAGCCAGAAAGAAATTAGATAAAAATGATTCATTACCTAATGGTTAGGTGCGTATGGAAAATAATAAGATAATAAATGATTATTCTTATCCAGAATTAATAGGATGAATTCTATTGAAAAAAAATCAAAACCAAAAACAACGTCAAATTTTATTTTCTTTTCCTGTCTTCCTCTCCGCGTTTCCTCGCTTTGTGCAACGAACCATTTTCGATAATAACATTAATTGTTAGCTATTAAATAACGACTAGGTGCTTATACTATAGATACAATAGTACCAATAAAAACTATATAATAGGTATAGATAGATAGATAGAAAATAAAAGGGGTAAAACGAAAGAGGCGATTTAAAATGTATCTGAATGATACATGCTACCATATAATTTATATAAATATGTATTATACACTATAATAAGTCTTTGGCCTTTAATTATATCTTTTTAATTTAGACTATGCGTATAAAATTGGTAGTTATAACTTATAAATGTATAACGGAAATGGAATAGAGTCAAAGATGGCTACAGAATAGTGAAACGTATCGATAAATATTTAATATGTATAGGTACAGACATAAACCAATGACATATCTAACTTTGTCTAAACATCTACCTCATCTACCAAGTATAGTAATTAACTGATTTAATTGTGACATTTTACGTCTAACATTGATCAATGATAATGAGGTCATCTTTTAACAAATAGATGGCGAATAATACAATAAAAAAACGGCTTAAAAAAAGAACATTAACACAGAAATATTTTACTTGTTCATTCAGTCTATATTCATGAGATAATTTTTGGTTTGCTGTAATAAATTACAATATTCCTGAATATTCTTATAATCGGGTTAACAGCTTAATCTCATTTCTCTATGATAAGCTGTTCTAGAAGAAGAAATATGTATGAATTAAAGTTATAAGATATAACTTGGTGTAAGTTACGTGGTCTGGCAAGTAGCAATACCTAAATAGACTTTTGTCAGAAAATATTTACATACAAATTACACATTATATCGTACATTATTGTATTTTATTAAATCCCTTTACTATAAATTGTGAGAAATATAGACGAGTTTACAAGTAATTAAATATTTATCAAAAAAAAGAATGTACTGATATGCCGATGTTTAGTAAATCCATTATTTGAATTAACATAATAAAAAGGTCGGAAAATATTTCTTATACTTATCTACAATAAAGTGGTTTATATGGGGTAACTTAAATTAGGAAGAAAAGGATCGTTAAAAACCTTTTATACTTTCTCGTTTTTAAAGTGACGAGGCGATATTTTATATTATACTTCATTCAGTTGTTTAAGTGTGAATCTTTGTCATGGTAAGCCGATACAGAGAAATGACCATAAGTATTATACATAATGTCAACAATATTTCTGCTTATATAGGATGATATTCAACTCAAATAAAGTGATTGCAGAAAACGTAGTAATTAGAAATTAAACATGCTAAATAATCAAAGCAATCGTTGTTATTTATTGTGAAATTAATATCATATTTACGATGACTAATAATTTCGAATTAAAACAATCGTGTATTAATTTAACTAATATTGCATGTGGCGATATCTTCACGTCGCGAAGCGAACTACAATGTTAAGAACGTAGAAAGCATCTGTAAAATTAGTAAAGCTAACATAATTTATATTAGTTACGTACAACCTGCTCTCCGCTATAAGAGAACTTACTAAATAACTCAGAAGAGGGCACTACGGAAATTAATCGATAAGTATTCTCTTCTGGGTAACTTTAAATTAAAATAATATGTTAATCTCGTTAAGTACGTAGGTATACGATAGATTGTTTTAAGGATAGTAATTAATATCTGCGTTGCTTCGTTAATGAAAATGATGGATTAAAGGATAAGAAAAACGGAACCTGGAAAAAAAAGAATACGCATAAATATTAGTAATAAACGACTTATTAAATTGAAAGTAAACTAGAATAGATAAAAATCTTATTCGTTAAATTCCTATTCTATCCCTTCTAGAGTGTTCTATTTTCGAAAAAAAAACTTTACATCTTTCCCTTTGAAGTTTCAATTACTTATTTTCTTTTGACGTGACTAGAAAATTAGTATGATTCCCTTTATATAGACAAATCCACATAAGACAAGGTTTTACATAAATATACTATCCTACAATAGTGTAGGATATCTATAGACTTAAAACACGAAAAGGGGAAAGATACATAAATATATACATATAGAGATGGTAACATAATCTGTGATAATAATCTATCCAAATATTATTTCACTCAAGTATCAATCAGCCGACCTCAAAGACTAACAAAGAGCACAGGAGAAGTGTACAGTATGAAGAGAGGACGGGAGATGGCGAATATTAATCCTCTTTACACTTTTACTACTCTCCAAGTAGAGAAGTAGAGTAGAGTAGAGTACATAGATGTAGAGAGGTATACTTGAGTGGTATTTTATTTTCCTACGCTTCGATTTAGTTTTTTTGCCTCTTCCGTTTTTTTTTTTTATTTTATTTGTTTATCTATTTATTTTAGATAAAGTGAAAATAGATCTTCGTATTGATTAAAACGGTTTTCGTAGAACAAAAATGGATCGTGTGTACGGCAAATGTGCTATTTTTCACATAAAATAACGACATTATTAAATGTGATACATATATGGCAAATTGTGGTACTAGTACAATCCAATAACTTTAGTAGAACAAGAACAAAAAACATTTTCTTTCTTTATTAAGCATTAACATGAATACATTTTATTCTGGTTAATTTCATACATCATCACTATCACCATTACGAAGTCAGATCGAATAAAAAATCTGTTTGCCAAATGAGCTGATTCATTATTCTTTTCTACTCTATACATATAATGTAACAGAGAAAGACAGTAATAGATCCATTAGTCCTTGATCAACATTTTTGATATGTAAATCATAAAAGATAACTCATCTATAAGACATTTTTTTTTTCTTTACGTAATACTGGTTCTCCCCAATCTGATATGTATACGCATTGTCCGGCTGCACTGGTTTTTTCTTTTTTGTTAATTTTATTGTTTGTCTTTCCCGTTCAAAGATGTGTGCATTGTCTGTATTGAATAGAAGTATTCGTATATCTCCTTACATTGGCCGAGGGGATTAAGAATAAATAAAAAAACGAAATGAAAGGAAAACATGGATAAACAGGTTTTTCTTTGAATATATGTACAGTGATACTTACATATACATACGCATATAGAGGATACAGAATGTGCATAGGTAGGATATAACTATAGATAGACGTAGAGTGTGTGATAAAAAAGTAATCGAAGGTCGTTTTTGGAAATAGCAAAGTCATGTCGTAGATAATACACAAAATGACAAAATTGACATAATGTAATCAGTATATACATACATACACAAATATAATCCATGAACGACATGATTTGAACATCAAAAAGGCGATGTTAGTTTTTGGATTACATCCAGAATTATGGAAGTCTAAATAAAAAAAAAATAAAAGAACTCTATACACACATACTGATGATAATATTAAATTAAAAATCTTGAAAGAAAATTGTCTGACATCAGAGACATGCTGGAAATTTCACACGAAGTTTAGCAACGTTTGATGCAGACAATTTAAAGAAATAGGGAAAGAGAGAGAGAGAGAGAGATGAATAATAAAAATTCAGCAAGAGAAATTATTTGAATACAGAATTATAAATTTCAAATACATTCAGAAATTATTGTTCTACTAGTTATAATTTTGCCCTAAAAGGCCATTGACATAATATATGGCGTATTATGTGTATCGCAGAACATTGACCCGTAGTACCCTCATAATGGCATAATTAGTATAAATTATGTATGTGTATATAAATAGGTATCTATCTATAGTATAATTTATGTATTTGGATAAATTTCTTGAAAAATTACACCAAAAACAGGAAAAATATCTTATATCCTATCGACTTAAATAGGATAATGTCTTCGTATAAATATATAGATTAAGATAAGTATAAGAGATACACCTGAAATTGTATATATGGGTTAATGTATAAAACCAGGTCATTAGGAACTCATTAAGCGTGTATACATAGATCGGATGAGTTATTTTTAAAAAAATAAAAAAATCTGTGCCACTGACCGATTAAATGTACACCGAACGATTTTAATATTCATTAGCGGAAAAAGGTATGAAATGAAAATATGAAAAACTAAACTATGTCTATAAAGAGATACTTCTATACATATAGAATTAGAAAAGATGCAATATATTTTAATATTTTAAACTAATTCTAATAAGAAAATGTGCATAATTTATTCGACTATGATGATTGTATCATATCATGTTCGATGACAAATGATGTAACGGTTTAATATTTAAATTTTCTAAAATTTGCTTAATTCGTTTCACGATTTATTCGCAATAGTTTCTCGATAATTAAAATCATTGATTATTTAATAAATAAAGTCAATTCCCTTTCTAATTTCTAATTGGAATTAACTTCAGAAATAAATAGAGTTTAATTTTATATAGAATATCAATCCTCCAAATTTTACGATACAATGATAGGATAGTAGAGAGTTTTTATGCCGTCCGAAATAACATCAATATTTGCCAAAGTTATCGTTATTTGTAATAAAGATAACTACAGTTAAAGGTTGCTCATTTAAGAACTGCGCATGCGTAGAATAACGACAAAAAAAATCATGAAACAGTGGGCATAAAATCTCTCTAGTGACAGTTTAACATTCTCCTGCATGAAAACATAATAAATATAAATTAGTACTATATGTCTGGCTGTCATTTATCAGTTAATTTCCATTTGATTTACTACTATTCTCTAAAAATACTAAAAAGGCAATCACATGCTTATTAAAGAGATATGGCAAGCGTTAAATGCCTGAGTATTATTAAAAGATCTATTTATTTAAAGATCTGCGCAGGCGCATAAAACCGTTTTGAATAAAACTTTCTTTATTAAAATAGTGTCTGCTTTTATTAGAGAGTTAGGGTAAAACGTGATTATTAAAAAAACTTTATTAAACTTGCATCTTATTTAAATAAAATCGTCCTTTATTTAAGGCCTAGAAATCGTGTTACGGCAGATGATTCGTGAATTTTATCAGTGACTTTGATTTAGTGCTAGAGGCGCTCTTGTTCTCAAGTATGAGAATTGTGAATTATTATTTGATCAGTAAAACTAACTGTCAGTTAAAAATAAATGGGTAAATTTAATGATTATTTACTTTATCACTTTCGATTTTCATTAAAAAATGTTATACTATTTTCTCAAATTTTATCAAATGTTCCTCTACAAAAAAAATTGTAAACCAAACGCGCATAACAAAAATAACCTATATAATATAACCATAAAAAATGTCAGCTTATTTTGAAAATTCCAAGTCGATCGTTGCCGGAAAAAGCTGATCCGTTAATAAAATCCGTAATAAAATATTTAAAATGTTTTTTTCTATTAAAATCTACCATAACATTCAAAACATGTTTGAAATCAATTTAAATATTCGACATATTTGTTTATTTCTCAAACAACTTCCATATGCATATCAACCTATTAGGCCACATTGTATTTCTTTTGCCATTTTCAATTCATCTGTCAAATCGATCCATTTTTGCACAAATTAAAAACTACTATGTATGTTTTCACTGAAATAAATTAGAAATAGAAAAAGATAAATCCTCCTCATTTTCAACTCAATTCTTTTTCCATCGTTTTTTTATCTCACTGTTTTTCTATGTCTGTTGCTTGTCTTTCAGTAGTATCTCGTTTTCTTTCCTGCTATCAATACATGTATAGTATAGTATATATATACTGTCTTTCTCTCTCTCAATTCTTATTCGCTCAATTGCAAATTTATTTATGTACAAATAAACGAAACGAAATAACGGTGGCATGAAGTGATTTGCTATGGTCTGAGGTATCGATTTCAATATTATATGGGAGTCGTATAGTGGCAGTAGTAGACTGATGATGGTACCGTTTTTTTTTTTTGGAACGAAATAAAACATAAATTTTTGCACACTTAAAAAACTATACAATAATAATAATAATCGATGGAAGTATGTACTCGTCGTCTGTACGTGCTCAAAGTGGGTCGACATTTAAATTTATTAATACATAAAGAGCCTATATCTATATCACCCAGAGGCCTTTGGACTTGGAGCAGTATTATATGTACAATAGTACTATCCTATCATGCGAAATACACTATAACATTAAATAGAGCGTGAAAGGGATAAAATAACATGAGAGAGAAAAAAAAAAAAAGAATATCCGTTATCTCAGCTAGCCTTGGACAAATCTTGAAATGAATCATTTCGATCTGAATAGAAGTATTAGAATTTGAAGTATTTACTTGATGAGATATTTGGTTGAAACGAATTGGACGCCATTAGAGCGTATTTGCTTAGACAATTGTCCTTAAGGACATTTAAAATTACATTTACAAAAATTAAATACAGTGAAATTTTTAATAGCGTCACCTCCCAATAAGGCTATGTGAACTGGCAATTTGGATGACCGTTATTGAGAGATTTTACTGTGTATTTATAATTATTGTATTTCTACTTTTCAAAGTGTTAATTTAGGTTTTTTTCTGTATCAATTATAGCTCATTTAGCTATAATTTACCTTAATTATATAATTGTTATTTAACAATTTATATTTATCTTAATTCCATGTTATTTTCCCTTTTTTCTCTTCATCAATACGATACTAAACAGAGGTACATAGTGTATAACTTGTTATTACGAACTCGTAAATTACTAATTACTGCCATCTGTGGTAAATAAATGGTAGGGCGACTTAAAAAAGGTTATAAATTAACAAATTTTGAATAGGGGGTGCAATGGTAAATTGCACCAGTTCTAGGTATTCTAAAGAATTCTTTGTTTCGACTTGTCATGAAATGAAAGAACTTCCACACGGCAATAATATTTCAAAAAGTATCAGCTGATCTTTTCAATTTTTAGGCTCATTTCTTAAAAATCCACATTTTTATCGGAGAAAATAACAGTTTGATAAATTTGGAGGTCGAAATGATAAGTTGGACGATAGCTGAATTTTAGCTCTCCTATACTACATCTCTATCTCTCCAATACGCATACCAAAGGTACTCCGTATAATTTTCTACAATGTATGTATCACACAGTGTGACCATTTTCCAACTTCCGTATTCGGCTATTTTTTTGTATCAGAGAAGATAGACAAAGACAATGAAGAGAAGTAAAATTGGAGAGAATTCTATAAGAAATTCAGCATTAAGGAAAATTTCAGAAGAATTTTCAAAAGATTTTCATTTCAAGAAGAATTTCAGATTACGAGATCAAATTTCTGATTATTAGATTTATATCAAGTACAATGTTAACATTACATACAATATGTATAAAATACAATTTTATACGTTTGATCCATATCTGGTTATTGAAATATTCTGGAAAGTAAAAATATAATGGTTAAATAGCTCGAAAACAGAAGAAAAATTCAAAAAACGGATTCGATAAATATTTTTTGCACTAATTTCAATGAAAATGCTACTATTTCATAGCTTACATAGTTGGCTATGGAAGCATTAAGAAAGTTTTTTTTTTTTCTTTTTCTGTTATAATATCGTATATGGGAAAAGTTTGATCTATTATGATCTTGTTAGAAAAAATTTACTCTACCTACGTAAATTATATTGTGATTTGTCATTAAAAAAAAAAAGTTAAGACTAGGTCCCGCCCCGTTATACATATGTATAGCATCGATTTAATCTCGAATTTAAGTATTTTAACCGCAAACGTCAAAGTGACATTTAAATTTAAAAGTATAACCTCTTAGTTCAAAAACCTAACCTCTACAACAAGGCCTTACTATAGCCTTCATTGTTATTATAGAAATATTTATTAAGCACCCTATAAAGGGTAAAAAGTTCAATGCTAATAATCCAACAGTTTCTAATCGAAGATTCTTATTTTTATTCACAAAAAAAAATAATGAAAATAACAACATCCAGAGTCCAAAGACAGTCAGTCGACAGTCTGTCGCAGGAAGGCATTATTTTTTTATCTTTTTTCCTCTCTCTTTCCTTCTCTCTGCCCCTCTCTCTCTCTCACCCTCTTTTACGCTCACACACACACACACACTGTTTTTCCTTTTCTTTTCTTTTTTAGTTTATTTTCCAAATACAGTTTTTTTTTCTCTTCTTTTTCTTCTACTTCTTCTTTTTCATTTTTCTTTATATGTACGTTATATACTTATATATATATATATATATATATATATATATGTATATATTTAGGTACCTAGAAAAAGAGAGAGAGAGAATAAGCGAAAAGAAAGACGAAAGAAAAAAAAAAAGATGAAGGAAATAAAATATACATGTGCAACGTTGAACGAAGCGAGATAGTAAACATGAAATGTTCCTAGTGATACATTCTCTTGAATTTTCAAGCTGATATATCCTGCTATATTTCTACTGCCTGCCTGCCTGCTTGCTGTATAGTAGAATAGAATATACAACTTGACTTGTTCTCTCTTTCTCTTCATATATTTCACGCACTCTCTCTCTCTCTCTCTCTCGCTCTCTGTTTTTCTCTCTTTGCTTTACATAACGTTATATACATATATACTATATCTATATATATTTATTTATTATATTATTCCTGCAAGAATAAATTTCTATATGTATTTGAATTTTGTGTGTATGTGTGTGTGTGTGTGAGTATTTGCTATCATAAAAAAAAATGGTGGACAAAGAGACTAATACTATATATTTTATGACCAAATAATAATAATTAATGGATCTATACGTTGAATATGGAGCTGATTTGATTATACTTTTGTTAGGTGAGGCAAATCAAGAAAACGAAAAAGAAGAAGAATATGATCAAAAAAAAACTAATACATCAGATGTAGTAGTTCGAATAGAACCCAAAATTAGATTGATATACATTGAATTAGATCCATATCTGATGGTATTGGTCCCAATCTGAAATACTATATGTACCTACAGGGATTTTCCATTTTTTCTTTACATTTTCTCTTTGCCTTCACAAGCCAATGGCAGGTGAATCTTATGTCCGCCCACTACCACCTTCAACTGCAGGAAAGATATTTTCTTTTTCTTTTTTGGTCTACCTATAGATTTTTCGTCTTTTTCATTTTATTGGTTTTTAGTTTTTCATTTAATTTTTTTGCTCTTCGAAAATTATATAAATGGAAAACGACAACGGTTTTTTTTTCAGTACTCGTACTATAGATGTAAGTTTTCTGGCCTTGCTAAATAACAAAATTACAAATGCAAAGTACCTAACAGCAACGCCTTAATTAAAAAGGTGAAGTCACACCTCAACTTGTACAATATTCTTTATATTTTTCTGTTTTGTTAAAATAGGAAGAATATACAGTTAAGAGATTACTTTAAAATGCCTATACTTATAAATACCTAAATCCAGTTGGCTGGTACATAAAATGTCGGACTTCCATGGGGCATTCCAAAGACCATGGCCCTTAAATCTATTCAAATGTCCAAAAACCTAGGCTACTGAATGTCTAGTTTTTTTCAAAAAGAAAAAAATCAAACAATCATCTTTATGCCCTGAAATAGGTATGTATAGGTGTTTCCTTTGATGTCTTATCAAATAAGATAATACAACTTCTACATATCAGCATGATAATATGTATGTTATTTATAGGTATTGATCAGGTATTGATTGGTCAATACCAAAAAGCATGTAGCGCTTGTATAGTACCTATAAATTTTTTTACACGATTTACTTGATTTTAAATATTCGTAAAATTGCATGGATAGAAAAAGCTTCTAGTAAATTTAATTAATATTCATATTTTTTATTTAAATAATATGCATTGGTTTATTATTTTTATTAATCTATAAAGATTCAATTATTCATAGTAGAAAATTAAAGTGAAACCCTGAGAATATAACAGAGAGTCTATTAAATAATGGCAATGAACTGATTTTTACATGAGAATAAAAAAGAAAAAAAACTACAAAAAATGGTACCTATAACAACGTTCCAAGTGAATTGTCTTCAGAAAAAATTAAGAGAAAAAAAATACTTCGCAAAAATAACAAAACTTTCCAAAAACTAAACAAATAAATATCTACATAATCTAAATAGTAGACAATAGAGAATTTAAGTAATGCCATTTACGTAAACGTGTACGTGACGATATTTTTAGTAAGTTTACATACCTAATGCATTTAAAAATGTATGTATACGTACGTAGACATCCTACATTACGCTGTGTAGTAGAGATAAACAGTCTTTTTTATAATTAATTTTTGATCGATTAAAAAAAATGAATGTGGCAAACTTTTCAAAGCATCCATCCCCTCTGTTGGTAATCGAAAATAACTTCAAATCCAAAACAAACTAATCCATATTAATCAAATCAACATAAGTTAAAGCAAGCAATGCTGTATATTCCACCTTCCAATCTATCTCTCTTTAACGTGCGAAATATGACACATTTACGTTTACGTACCACATTACACACGCTCTCTAATAATAAATAATATTTCCTTTCACTAATAATAATACTTATAAGTAATAACAATAAACTTTGGATTGAAATTTGGAAATATGAAAATGTCTTTGGATGAAAATAATTTTTCCAGTTTTTTTTGGTTTTTTTTGTTTTAAAGTTTCAAAAAGTTAATACCTACTACAGGCACATACATAGATGTACTATACATACATAATATACATAGTATGTTCAAAAAATAGAATAACCGCCCTCTAATTGGAAGGGGTAAAATAGCCTCGCAAAATTTAAAAATCTAGCCGTGGGCCGTCGAATCGATATGAGGCTAGCGAATCACGTGGTGCGCGCAATAACCAATCATCGACATTCTCTCGAAGAACTTTGAAATTGTATATTGGTTTGAAAATTCAATCCGCCAGTCGTATACCAACTTTCGTAGTGGTTTAGTCAGTTGGTAATGTAATGGTGGTGGTGGTAGTAGTGCAGTTTTGAAACGTTTTTACGTATCGCGATGTTTTGAAAGATTTTTTTTTTTTTGTAATCCATTCCATAATCTAGTTATGGATGATACAACACAAATGTTATATACGGAACTGCCGGTTCCATTAATATCAACAGCAACATTAATACGACATCAAAGGCAATCGGCAAGGTTTCAACCCTATCAAAATCTTCATCAACCTCAGCTATTCCATAATAATTCAATACAAGAAGACTATTTCCGGCCTCAAAACAATATCAGTAAAGAACAGGCAAGTAGTCCAGTTGATCAAGGTGGAACAACTCACATTTCCTGTTTGTATCCGGAAATATTATCAATTATCTTTAGTTATTTGGATGTTCATGATAAAGGCCATGTTGCTCAAGTGTGTGTCGCTTGGCGAGATGCGGCATATAGGAAATCAGTATGGAAAGGTACAATAGCAAAGTTACATTTGCGACGATCAAATCCATCATTATTTCAATCATTAGTTAAACGGGGAATCAAACACGTTCAAGTATTGTCATCAAAACGTTCATTACGTGATCTAATACAAGGTGTACCAAATTTGGAATATCTTAGCACTAGCGGATGTTACAATATAACGGATAGTGTACTTGGACAAGCTTTTACATCTGAAATTCCCACATTAACTGAACTAAATCTTTCGTTATGTAAACAAATAACAGACAATTCATTAAGTAGAATAACGCAATATTTAAGGAATTTGGAAACTCTTGAACTAGGAGGCTGCTATCAAATAACGAATAGTAGTCTTTTATTAATTGGTTGGGGTTTGACCAAATTGAAAAGACTGAATATACGTTCCTGCTGGCAAGTGACTGATCAGGGCATTAATCATTTAACACAGGGAATTTTAAAATTGGAATATTTAAGTCTACAAGATTGCCAAAGGATTTCAGATGAATCACTACGCTATATCACCAAATTAACATCATTACAATCGTTGAATCTTAGTTTTTGTGTTGGCATTTCCGATAGTGGATTAAAATATTTAGCGAAAATGCCCAGTTTACAGGAATTAAATCTTCGTATGTGTGATAATATATCGGATCCCGGTATGGCATATTTATCTGAAGGTGGTTCCAGAATAACATCGTTGGACGTGTCGTTTTGTGACAAAATCGGTGATCTAACACTAGTTTATATATCTCAAGGATTATATAATTTAAAAAGTCTATCTCTCAGTGCATGTCAAATAACTGATGAGGGCTTAAGAAAAATATCGAGTAGCCTTCACGATTTAGAAACATTAAATATTGGACAATGTTCTAAAATTACAGATTGTGGTATTATTCAATTAGCTGAATCATTAACTAGGCTTAGGTATATTGATTTATATGGATGTACATTAATAACACCAATAGGACTAGAAGAGGTTATGAAACTACCGCAACTCAGCATTTTGAATTTAGGTTTGTGGCACATTAGGTGAAAATAGTTATTTTTGTTTATACTCGTATACATTTATTATATATAACATACACATACACAGGTATATGTATATCTACCTAACATATAGATATATAATGTACGTAAATATTATAAAAGGAAAGAACAAAGATCTCGTTATGAATTGGAAATGCGTTTTCATATAAAGTCAGTCTACATGTAGATTGTTGAACACGGTTTTTATGTGTTTGGTTTGCAAATTTTTTCTTTAGTCAAGTTTTTTTTTTCTGTCCGAAGGTATACAAGGAAATGTACAGTCACGTCAGGTTTTACTCTACATACTTTCTTACGTTGTTATTTTTATTTTTATTTTATTTAAAGATACGTTTTTTTGATAATAGGAAATTTCATAATGGCAACTTAAAGACACAGTGGAATCTCGTTAATCCGGACAATTACATGCAAGAGGGTTGTTCGAATTACTGATTTGTCCGGCGCAAAACTCCATTTTTTTGCCGTTTTTTAATTTAAATAAGATTTATTTAAACGACAAAACATTCGGTACAATAAAATCGGTACAGTAAAATTGTTCAATTTTTACTGTACCTGTAATCGGCAGCTGACCGCCCTGTATGCACCTAGAAAAAAAAACATTTTTACACCTAATTAAATAAGAAACACTAGAATCAGTAGCCGCAGTTACATGCACTTGTAGGTACATACAATTACTACTATCTTCAGTACTTCTGCCTTGAAGTAATATCAATTGAATTTTTAATCCAATTTTTACAATTAAAATTACATTGCTGCTTGTGTGTTATTCTCAATCCTTTTTTTTGCGCATTAAACAGATTTCAATTAAGGATCTTTATGATCTGATTAACTTTAATGAATCTATACAAGATTAACCTGATTAATTGAATAGATCTACTGTAGTTTATTCAAATTCTGATTTGTTTATATACAAAATACATTTTTTTTAAAATATATTACGTTATTCACTTGTCTACATTCTTATAGACACGGTATGGGAGGCCAGAAAATGTATTTATTTATTTATATTAATACATAATAACAAATTTAACAAAAATTTGCAAACCCGACATAATAAAATAGTTAAATACGCAAGAGCTGTGATAATTTAAAAAACGAATGACGTAATAATAATAATAATAGTTATTGTTATTATTATTATTATTTGTTTAAGTAGACTATAAAAAAACAAATTATATTCATATTACTAGATATAAACAAAAATAAGTTGCTTAATATTAAGAATAATTTTAGGATACTTTTAATATTATATACACACACATACATACATATACTCTACTTACATAGGTATACAAATACTATATAAAACAAGAAAAAAAGAAGCTAATTAACATTTACCTAAATAAATAATAATTTGCAACAGTGAAGAAACACATTTGAATATTTTGAAGTAAATATTTGTTCATTATGTTGCCTATGTCGGTCAATATTAAATTAATTAAATAGAGGATGAATCTATACTTTTAGAGCATATGTATTTCGTTCCCCTATTGCTCTAAACACTAAATTACTTACTGATTAATTTAGCTCTGTTTTAATTCATTTTTCCAATGCATTTGCCAACTATTTTTTTTAATTTCTTTTCATTCTTGACTGTAAAAAATATCTACATTATGTACCTAGAATCTAGGTACATAATATATAACGTTATATATGTACATCTAGGTTCTAGATGTTTTGCCACGTTCATCGCCGCCTACTAATTAAATCAGATATTTTTCTTGACATATCGGAAATATTAAATGGCCGCCATCTGTCGTCCATATTGTTTATTTAGAATTTGAAATGCGACTTTTAAAGTCGAAGCAATAATCATAAACTATATTTTATTTAGATTTGCAATAAAATATGTTTTTTATCCATGTTTTGATCTCGACTTACAACGATGAATAGCATCTTAGAAAAAAAATAACCTTGAAATCATACGACATTCAATACACGTATCTATTTTGCTATCATAAATTTTACATGTTTAGCTATACAGATTTTCTACTGAACATACTGTTTACAGCTTTATTGTTTAAAAACACAATATTCGCAGCTATTTTTTACGAAAAATCCGCCAAAAAAAGCACTTTAAAGTAATTATTGCTATCCCAATTTAGATTACCCTCGTTTTATCATTTCCTCAATTATTTATCATTCTTATTGAAAAAATACAATGTACTTCTATGTTGCCGAAATATTTCGTTTTTTTTTTTTTGAGTCTGGTACAATGTTCTCATCGTCTTGGATTCAATAATAATAATAAAAAGTCGCAGGAATCCATTCCAGTCTGAGGTATGCATGCCACCACCGACTGTAGGTAGAAGTCAAATAAAAATTTTAATGATTTCGATTTAATTCGTTTCATTGTTGCTATACATATACAGGAAAAAAACTATATATTTTTTTATGGTGAGGTCAAAATCGTACCCATATTATGTCTGGATTGGAATTGTTATTGAAATGATGGCATTGAATTAAAACAAGTGCTATTCATTTAAATATATTTAATTAATTGATTCAAAAGTATTAAAACATTTCTACGTAACATTTCTGCTTTTTAACAATTTTTTTTAAATATTTTCTTGGATCCTATACATATTTATATGAATTTTACAATAAATATTCATTTTACATAGAAAAACATAAATTTCTATATGATGTCAACATTATTTAAATGCCAAATTTAATTTGTTAATTTACCGTTAAACTCTTGGCACTTTTATTATTTTATATTTCACACTGGTCCATTAAATATACACATATATATTTTTTATCACGAAATTCTTTGATAAACAATATTTGCAATAACAAAAACATCAGCAGCGAATTTGCGAAGAGATATAGATATACTTATGTGCAAACAAAGTAATTAAATTTGTATAATACATATAACACATGTATAATTGATAATAATTATACATAATTCAGTTTTAATTAGTTGAATTTTAGTAAAAACATTTATACATGGTGGCCACTTTCTATTCGTTTACATAGGTGAAAAACAAAATAAAAAAAATCGTTCATATACTAAATAATAATCTGAATTAACCCCAATTCGGTAAGGCTACGCTGTATATGTATCTAATACAGATATATGTACATATATTATTTATTTATATAAATAAATTGGAAATAAAAACAGAAAACTTGTGACTTAGCAACAGTTTTAAAAATGCGTTCTGAAAAACTTCTTTCTTTTTTAATTAGTTTTAAAGATTAATGAATTTTAATTGAAATTAATGAAACGATTTTTCTACGATGTTGACAATAATGACATCGTCATCATCATCTTTATATTACTGATCTTTATAAATTATACAAAGCTTAATAGGAAATGGATTTTCTTCTATTGGAATTATTCCAAATTTTCTTTTTTTAGATCGTAAAATATATTAAAAAAAAGGTAATATCATGGCGGAACTAAAGAATGAAAAATTAAAAGGAAATATGATGATAAATTGAAACAAATGCATTACGTATTTTTTATCGTTTTTTTTTTAACTATCTAATAGCAATTTTTTTCTGATTATAATATACTTGCATACATAATTATAATGAACAAATAAGGTTACTGCAAAATTTTTCCTGAAATTTCGTTTGTATACCATGTATACGCTTATCTGAAAATTTCAATAAAAATCATATTCATCAAATACTTAATATACTACATAATGCAACTTCTTAACTGTTATTTTCTATACTGTAATAATTATGTTAAATTCCAACACTTTTCCAATCTATCCGTACTTTGATTAAAGTCTGGTATTATAAGAGTATCGCTTAAGTAATCGACAATTGCAAAGTTACCTACTTTAAATTCATAGATTTTCGCTTAATCATTGCTTAGAAGTTTAGCCTAACATACATTATAATACTGGGCCTTACAAAGATCTACACCACAGTTAAAGCTTCATTTATTTCTAATGAATATTAAACCATATTTTATTGTTACAAATGCACACCATGTAGTCAGCTATTGATTTTATTAGAGCAAAATTTAAATATGATTTTTATTAATCGTTTTCAGAAATGTCAGAAGTACCTATTAAAACTCAAGAAGGTTTAATGTACATTAGGAATTTAGCATGTCGTCCTCCATATGTTAAGAACTTACAATAACAAAAAAATAAAACATTTTTTCCATTCGTTTCTTCCTTTTTTGTCACAGAATACAATAATGCTGCAGGTTAGTGACGATTTCTTTCTATGTTTTTTTAGTTACCATTCTAACTCTGTATACTTTCAACTTTGTTTAGTTTTGTTTAAGTTTCATGCATATACGTGAACACAATGAATAAGTTTGTTTTATTTTAAGTTTTGAAAAAAGGGTTTAAAAATGTCCGTCGATGAGGAGAAAAAATGATAGCCAACAATTTGCATTGTTGTTCAAACGAAGCAAAACTTTTTTAAAGGTGTCACCACATCTGCAAGACGATTATGAATTTGTATCAATATAAAAATAGTTATCGATTATTATCGATTAATATATCCAGTATCGACAATATATCGATAATAATTACTGTAGACTATAAAAACATGGTTATAGTTAACGACACTATCGAAAAGTAGAATCAGTGTACTGATAGTGATAAATGTAACTGTGACTTGTAGATTTTAAGAACTGAGAAATTTCCTAAAACATTCTGTCCAGTTTTGTCAATTTAACTAATAGTAACTGATTTTTTGATACGCAACGGTTAATTTTTTATAAATATCGATTAAATCATAACGGTGTCGATAAATCGATGGCTCTAGAACATCAACGTATTTTACTGTGCTTTCTGAGAATCGATATAAAATTTTTATTTTTATCTAGTGAATACGTTGATAATGCAATCGACGTCATCTGTCGAACACTCCTTCGTTATGTATACCCAAGTCGTATATTGCGTCCAAAACAAGTGTGGGGATTCCTTTAATTTAACAATTAGCAACAAAATTCAAAGTATGTAATGTCGATAATTGAAATAAAAGACGAACTTTACTTAATATTTTTTGCATGTTCCTATCCAAAACACAGTAAAAATTTGTGTATTTTTAATTTATTTATATTGGAATTTGTTCATTATTGTTATTTTAAAAATATAACGTTCTTATACAACATGCATAAATAATTTTTTTGCTTTTAAATTTGTTACTTTTTTGCATATACGTTTTTTCCTAAAAGTTTCTCTAAAATATAACTTAAAATTTCAAAAAATAAAGAAAAAACAAATTCTATACGACTGATTTATGTATACTACATTTACGATCTATTTAAATCTATGCTTACGACATTTGACCAAAAAAAATATTGTTTCTTAATAATCGTTATATACCATAGTCCATAAAATGCGTAGGTATATAATTTAAGATACCAAAAAAAAAAAAAAAACAGTAGAACCTCGTTAATCCGGACAATTAAATGCTAAGGGCGGTCCCCGAATTACCGATTTGTTTGGATTACTGGATATACAGTACAATCGTTATATATTAGTAATAAAACCATATTAAAGATTGATATGACATTTATATTTTATATTAAACAATTTCTTTAAAATCTAACGTGACTTGTTTTCTTTTTGACATATTGCATTGACTATGTGCGAAAATATGCACATGTCACTCTCAGAAACAGACTTCGCTTAGTAGAGATAGGCAAACGAAAAAATAATCCGCTAGATACTTTTTCTGGAGTTGCTATTTAATTTAGTCCACTAAAAACCGTATGTCGCAATATTTTTTTCGTTTGCCACTTGGCTCCGGATTATCGAGAAGTGTTTGGGAATAATAATAATTGTGTCCGGATCAAAGTGTTTCCGGATTGCAGATGTTCTGCTATATACATATATACTACATGATATTACTCAATACACATCGAGTCACAGAATGTGTACCATACTTATTTTAAAGAGAATCGATTCAGCTCAAATTATAATTCCTGAATGTTGATTAAGAATTATCACATTAGAAATATGGTACATAAAGTATTAAGAATGGTAAGTAGGTTTTACTCAATGACAATATTTAGCGACTAGCATTTAATTGATGAATTTGACATAGAGTAAAATTTACCACTTACCAACTTACCAAAAATTACTCAGATAAATACAAATTAAACAAATCAAAAATAAATAATGGCACAGTGGATCTCGGTGTATCATGTACACACATACCTATACACACACTTTTATCTATCGAATACGTTACTTTATATGACAAGATCAAAATGTATTGGCAATATATTTCTTTTTACCTATTCTTATTACACAATATTTTGTTGCACAATACTTTTTTTTTGTTATAAAATTTGCTTGTTAATTTATCTATTTTTAAGCAGCCACTTATTTGTCCTTACCAAATTTATTTAGCCGACGTTAAAGCTGATAAAACGAAAAAACTAAATTATTTTAAAATAAAAGTAACAGTCTCTAGCTAGTAGATAGGTATTTTATTCGATTTTAATGCGAATTGTGAGAAATTGGAACAATTTTTTTTGTACTGATTTTAATACAGTCGGATCTTTGAGTAGCGGATACACTTTTTTTAGAAGATGAAAAAAAGGTTAATTCTGTCAATATGCAAAAATGACGACCCCGTTTTTCAAGATCCTACTGTATGAAAATGGTTTTTAAATTAAAATCATATTTTAATTATTGTTAAGAAACTTTCAACAATCATTAGGACAATACATTGTATACACTTTGTTTCTTTGTTATTTTGGTAATTAATTTGATTTTTTTTTTAAGAAGCAAATTTTCTATTGTCTACTTGAAGATGTAGGATGTTTTTCCTGAAATGTGCATTTGTGATAACTATATTTTTTCTTATCGACAATTTGTAAATTATTTTTTTTAAATTACGAAAATCAATTAAAAAGAATTATTGGATTTGAATAAACTGTTTTTTTATTACTTGATACTGATAAATACATTATAAAATAAACACATACATAAACATACCTACGCTTATTATAAATGTATTTGTATATTTCAATTTATATACTTGCTACTTATAATGTATTAATTTGTATTAATAAATTATTATTATTACTATTATTAGTGAATGAAACTTATGTTTATTACTGTTTCGATAATTTCCATTGTAGATTTTCTACAATTCAGGCATTCTTTTTTATTTTAGCTGATGATGGTTTTATATACGTAGCAGATATTTAAATTAATTTCAATTTTCACTTTTTTTATCATTGTGACTAAAAATTGAAATTTTTTGTTTTAATTTAAAACACCTGTAGCAGAAATTATGGACATTACTTATACATACATATAATAATAATAATTTGTTTATTATTATAATTCTTGTAAATAAATTTTCAAAGTTATACCTATTTTGTTATTTAGGGATTATGTTATGTTTTTATAAATTTAACGAAAACTTTGAAATTAATAAATTTTTATTAATTACATTTTGTTTCATTTCGAATCAGACTGCAAAATCACTTTTTCCTTATCTTCGATTTAATTATTTCTTCTATTAGTACTTCTAATAACGAAGAGTTGTAACTGCAATTATATAGATGCCCGATATGAGTTATTGGTGATTATAGTATGAAAAAGTTAATGAAAACTTCTTAAATTGGTTAATAAAAGGCGAATATGTATAACACACCCGTCTTATGTATGTACAGTTAAACACACAAGGATGTGATTTTACGTCATACTTGGTGAAAAACAGTATACCAACATTATAACTATGATTTAGAGAAACTTGTTTAGATTAAATCGATGTAAAATTTGATGTTTTCAAATTGGTATTGAAATGCAGCGGTAGCAGAGTGAATAATTTTTCTGAGTCGTTTAGGATTTGTTTAATATTTAATAAAATGAATCAATTTTACTTATATAATTTGGTAAAATTCTTTAATTTCTTTATCTTTACTATTTTCTTGACCGATTTGATTTGATTTGATTTCTCAATTAAAAGTGATTCTAGTAGCGTTTCAATTAAAAGTATAGTTGTCTCTGTTGTATACATATAAAAAATGCGAAACAAAAGCTCATCAGTCTTGTCAGACGAATACTGTTAAAAATGTCGAATTAAAGTAAATATTTGTTTATCTTCTTCTATAGTATTATTAATTTTTTAATAAATCTTAAACAATTGTGTTTATTATTTAAAACAATAACCGTAATTGAAAAATTCTAAATAAAATCGATTAAAATATTGACAACGCTGCACAAAGATTATGACTTCATAACTGTTATGATTGTTACGTAATTCACGTTAATGAATTATGACGTAAGACCACACTCTATTGCCTTAAATTGTAGGTGAATTTTTTGAATAAAAATCCATTGAAACTGTCAACACTCAATACCAATTTCTTTTTTTTTTGTTAATAATGTCACTGAAACAGAACAACTAGAACAATCAAAACTAATAATAAAAAATTTTAATATACCTATCTAATACAAACATATATTTATATAATACTAGAAGTACCCTAAAAAGTTTGAAAAGTAATTTATGAAGTTTCCAAGAACTTCCAACCATTTCCTAATAAACTTCTTTAATAAAATGGAGTTTTACTTTTCGTCTTGTTTCGTTTCGTTTTTTTTTTTTTTTCGTTTTCGTTTTTCGTTGATTGCAAATTGCGAAAATTTCATTTTGTTTTCTTGATTTGAAAATATACATGCATCATATTATATATGTTTATATGTATGTATATTTTAATATTATTTTTCTTTTTTCCATGATGTTGCCATTTGGCAAGATCGAGCTCGTGAGTGCGGATTAGCGAGAGTCAATAATAATTGTGTCCGGACTATAGCGTGTTCGAATTACAGAAGCTCTATTGTAGTCACAAACAATCAGCAGGAACTAACTCAATGCAGATTAATTACTATATTTTTAATGGGACATATAAATTGTTAATAGATACTATAGGACATAGATATAGTATAGATATACATTTATAATTCTATTGAGAAATAAAAAAGAATTCAAAATTAAAGAAAAACATTCCCTCAAAATGACAAAGAAAATACATAATATAAAAATGTGGGTGTACAGCAGGATGTGCTTACGCATATAATTATTATTATTCCATATGGAGTTTGTTATTTATTTTAATTTTTTTCGCAACAGTTGCGGTTAGAATGATGGTACTTTGTTGCAAACGTTGATTATATAAGAATATACCTTTATTATTATTATTATTTATATAGATGTACGTGTGTATGTTAGATACATACATATGTCCTATACACTCGTCACATTGATTTTTTAAACTGAGCACCTGTTACTCGAGAATCATGATACATACTTCGATTCAGCATACGCAAAAAGTTTTCGAAAGCAGATACATACATAAAATATCGATAAAACCTGTTTTCTGTATATATTTTATTTCTTAATGGTAGGTATCCACTTGATACTGCTACCACTAGCCACTACTGCGGCTTATAAGTAATAAATTTTAAAGATTTCAGATAAAAAAACCTAAAATCAAAAAAAAAAGGAAGAAGAAAAAAGTAGCTACATAAAACAGCAGGAGATCTGACAATTGTTCAAAAGTTTTCTAATAATTTTTTACTTACAATCGTGGTGATGTGAAAAATAATTCTTGATTGTTTTATTTTTATGTTTAATCAAATAATTACTTATGTATTTGCTGTTGTTGTTGTTGTTGTCCATGTTTGTATTAACTTGCCCATTTATTCATTTATAACTTTATTGTATACGTATACAAATGGATGGATGTATGAATATGGTTATAATATAATAATGCCTGCATGGCCATTTTGTTTTTTAACGAGACAGGAAGTGAACATTTTAAAAGTTCGTCATCACTTAGCGAACTAATATGATAATAAGGTATTATGCTAGGAGGGTACGAGTACGTCGGTATAATGATAATCGCCATATAATTGTGAGGTAAATTGTCACTTCAGGGAGTGTATATGAAAATTTATCAAATCAACCTCTGGCACACATCCTGTATTTGCTAATGACTAAATTCAAATCCTTAGTGTTTTCTAACGAATTTTTCTAAAAGTCCATCATTTTTGATATAATATTGTCGATGAAATTATTACATTCACGTACACTATACACTAATCTTCAGCGATACATGAATGTGCAATCCGACAGAACTGCACACTACCTTAGTAGAAAGCAAAGAGCACTGCCAATACACTGCCAAATATTCTTTTTTCATTTCCTGTCTCTATTCATCAAAGGACCACCTTTGACACTTCAATTTTAACCTAGTGGTTGATTGAACCTGGTATACAAGGTGAAAAGATAAGGGTAAAGAAAGAGAGTGGGCTTTTTCAATAAAAAGCATCGAATTTTAGAGTGCTCTATTTAGTAACCGGCTTGGAATTTTGATGTGCGATTTGCAAAGCTGGTTTGAAGTGTTTACTCTCAGCAGTAATATTTAAAAAATGGTAGCACATTGTATTTAAAAAAACTAAACCTGCATAGCGAAACTCTATTTTGGAAAACTCGGATCAGAGTTTGGTCAAACTGAGGCCTTAGAGCAGCCATTAAAAACAAAGCAGAGATCATCGTGAATTGATAAATTGCATTTTAATTCTAAAAATGAAGTGGACACTAGCAACTTTCCACCCTGTATATATAGTAGAATCAAAAGCTATCTGCTGCGTTTTTCATGTGAATCTATGATACTCTATCTACCTGCCTGCTCGCTTGCAGAAGGAATTCTTCTTTTTTCTTTTTTTTTTTTTTCATCTTAAGCCGGTTCTTCCTTCTTATACATAGAAAATAATTAGAGAGAAGACCCCAAAATTTCCATGCTTTTTTTGTTTTTTTGTTGAATATGTCTGGCCCTTTTTTAGTCTAGATAGTTTCAGTGACCCTCAAATAAACAAGATAATGTATAGAGATACATAAAATTAAATAAAACGAAATGGCTTATTTATTTGTTACTATCAGTTAGAATTTCATTGTAATTATTCTCTTTTCATTTTGCAATTATTATTATTTCAACTTTCAAGACATCAAATTTTATTCTATGCCTCTGCCTACGCAATTTTTCACTCCCGACCATAGCTAGTCAACCTCGAAAAATTCAATACCTGTCAAGTGTCAGACAGAGGAACGAACGAAGCACAAGGAAGACTAGAACCGCACAGTACATCTTGTATAGAATAGATACATATATATATATATGTATATAGTATATTAAAATAAAATACTTTTAGATAGAGAAAGGAGGAGTCGCAAACTAAAATCAAGAAATATCTAACTTATGGATGCCAATTTATATACACATATGTACGTAGAATATAAAAGAAATATAATTCTTTGGATTTTTGGTTTACACATTATATTTATTTATTTAGGACCAAAGCAAAATCTTTAACAATTCTTATTCCAAGTTTTTTAAATTAATTCTATTTTTTAAATTTTGATAAAGCGTATTTATTATTATCTACTTTCTCTCTCAGTATAAATTCGTTGGATTAATAATCAAATTTCAGGCAGGTAAATTTCAGATATTATCGGAGGCCAGGTAAAATTCACATAAATAGTATTATGTATTTTATAGGAAGATGGTGGAGACCTATTATAAACTTAATAAGAAAGACATTTTTAGAAGAAATGTATGACTTCATAACATATCAATAAATTAGAGATTATGCACTTATAAAAGTATCTAACAGTATACAATATACATGTACATTGGAAAATGGTAAAACACATCATTACCGATTCTATATACATACATATTTGATAGTTTCGTTGATATTCAACTTAGAAAGATTATTATGTGGGTCGCTTCATTTGTAATAATAATCACAATTTATTGTCAGAAATATCTAATGTTGGCCTTAATAAGAATAATGGGTAATTTTCCAATAAAATTATTTAAGTTGAGATACAGGATGTTGTAGACGTGCGAAGCAATGAGTCATGCCGATTTTCATAAAAACGTTGTGAACTCCTTGTCAAAAACATTTATTGTTTTATTATTAGGTAAAGTCGACTTACCATTGTGGACTTTTAGTAAATGACAATCATAGCCAACTTAAAATAGCAACTTATTATATTGAAATCAATTCATTGATTTAACTACAAATTATCAACCGGGTAATTTGTTGTTTAAGAAGAAAGCAGACTCAGTTAAAAAAAAAGAATGTGATTATAGGTTCTTTTCAACTTGGCTTTAAATTAGTTGGTAATTGTACAGATCATGCGCAATACGTGTAAAGTGTCCAAACTTCATAAAAACTGAGACTCCAACTAAAAATCACATATTCCAGATTACTTTTTTACTCTGACCAGCTAGTTAGTGATAGTTTATTTTATTTTAAGCTGGGCCGAGGTACTATATTGGTTGTAAGCTTGCGCAGTAAATGCATTAAAATATTGATAGACATTTTAACAGGCCATTTGCATGCTTTGCTGTATTAATGTGTTATTTCCGGTATTTTTATGTGTTGATTTCTTACGATGTCATTAATGTCTATGATATCGAATTATTAGTTAGCTTAAGACATTTTCGAAATATTCCCACGTTCCAATAATAATTTAACGGTTCCAACCTACTACTACTGCACTCACTAACAAACTAATCATGGACGCAACTATAAATTACTGATTATAAAATTACAAACTGCGCCAAAAATTGTTGTAAGTTAGAAATGTCAAGTATAGGAAAAACCCAATTATATTGGCTGGTTAAGGATTAACCAATATTTAAATATTAAATATTAATTAACGTTCCAACAATATATATTATATATATGTATATCCGAATGGGCATAATAAGGTTTAAAAGTAGCCACTAGATAAATGGATTGGTTCCTTCTTCATGCTCTCTGTAGGTACTATATATCGAAAATTATAGACATTAATTTATTTATTATTCACATTTCATCCAGCTATAGCCTAAGTGGACTTTAAAATAACAATAAGCTCAAAATTGTAGCACAGAATACGTATACATATACAATATATTCTCTTCTGTGATTCCAGTACGAAGCGTGTTGCACATGTATTTATTAATTTTTTTTCCATATTTTCATACATATGTATGTATATATGTACCTACTGTGCATATAGTATACATATACATATAGAATGAAAACTTATGAAAATTTCATGAGAGATTTTATTGCGTGCGTTAAAATTGGATTGCATGGTCTACTCCACTCTATTCTATACTATCCTATAATATACTTATTACTACGCCATCCACTCTACACACACACACACACATACGATTCGAGTAAATAAAAATAGTAAATAAATATCTATATAACGCTACAATAATAATAATAATAATAATAATAGTTGGCATCTTATTATTATTTTTTATCTTAGTAGGCTATGATTATATCATCATTATACTTGTATATGTATAGTATGTGAATCTAGCTTTAAAATTGAAGGGGAAATCTCGTGATAACTGAAATTCGCTCTCTAATAATAATAATAGTTTTTTCCAGCTAAGTACTATTGTATCGTTCCTAGAACCAACTAGTCTTGCGCATTATCGAAATAAAACCCTATAGCGCATGTTCATCTAGTTCTAGAATGATAATATTACTTAGTTGGAACAAAGCTAATAATGATGGCCTAGTCTATCTAATTCTTATGTCAATTTCGTAGATAACGGAGAAAATGTTAAAGATATAGTCAGCAAAATGCATGTTTGGCATATACATATAAGTAAGTAAAAGGTATATTAGCCTAGTATACATAATACAAGAATAAGCTAAAAATTAGATCGTTTTTAATATTTAATTAGTGAACACATCCTGTATAATATAACGTAATTAAATTACATTTATACTATACCTACTATGTATACTTATACAATATGTATGTACAAGTATATGTGTACTCTTAAATCCTTTGATTGTGTGTTATGTATATGCACATATTTAAATTTCTTATCAACGCCATACATTATTATTATTATCATGTGATTTCTTCATGATGATGGCATGGCGTCTGGTTTACATTTTGTCTGGAAAGTGTTGCAATGAACGGCTGTCTAAATGAATAAATTCAAATTGTAAATACATACCTATACATATATTGTATGTACATATATAAATACATAGATACAGTTGAAAAACTTATCTTTGTATTTATTTAATTTTTTTTTCTTGGTGAGTATGAATATGTGAGTTTGGTAAATGTACAGCGTGTGCAACGTAAACGTCAAGGTAATATTTTATCTTCTGAGCAATACTTTTTATGGAACAAATAGTTATAATAATTAATAGTAATAAATAGAATAGAAAATTTCGATATTTTAATAAATTCTAGTCAGCTGCTTTCAACTTATTTGTGACGGATAATCAAAGATTTGGCTAGATTGAATAAAACATCTTTTCTAATTTCTCTTGTGTAATATATTTCTATATGCATATTATATCTAATGTTAATCTATCACATCCAGTTTTGTACACCATCTACATTGCCCATAAAAACTATGTGCAATATAAATTAGTACAGTTAAATGCACAAGGATTTGATCTTACGTCATACTTTGTGAAGAATACTATACCAACAATATAACGATGATTTGGAGAACTTTGTTTATATCAAATCAATGTAAAATTTGATGTGTTCAAATTGGTATTGAAACGTAACGGTAGCAGAGGAAATGTTTTTTGTTGGTCGTGCAGGATTTGTTTAATATTTAATAATATGAATCCATTTTACTTACATAATTTCGTAGAACTGTTTAATTTCTTTATTTTCGCTATTTTCTTGACAGACTTGATTTGATTTCTCAATTAAAAGTAATTATAGTAGCGTTTCAATTGACAGTATAGTTGCTTCTCTTGTATACACATGAAAAGCGAGACAAAAATTCACCAGTCTTATTAGTTGAATATGTTAAACATATCGAATTAAAAGAATTAAAGTAAATATTTGTTTATCTTCGTCTACACTTACGATATTAATAATTTTTTAATAAACCTTCAACAATCGTATTTATTATTTAAAATAATTACCGTAAATGAAAAATGCTAAATAAAATCATTTAAAATATTGACAACGTTGCGCAAAAATTGCGATTTAATAACTGTGACGTAAGATCACATCTTATTGCCTTACATTGTATATCTATATAGATTATTAACAATTATTATCATATGCTATCTGTTTCTTCACATATTAACTATAACATATAAATGGTTATTTTTCTGTTTTCTTAACACAGAACATTTTACTTTTAAAAACAAAACAAGAGAAAAAAAACGGACTCATTAAAACTGGCTTATTAATGGAATACTAATTTCATGTTCCTACTTTACAACAAATACGGAAAGTATTCATATTGTTTGTATACATATAAAAAGAAAATGAAGGCGTACTTATTATGAATGACAAAGAAGTTATAGTACATCTCGGAATATAGTAATTTTTTAACTAGAATTTCACATTACAAACAATAGGTAATACACATACGGTATACCTAATATATATTATATGTATACATATGTATTCATACATTATAATAAACCGTATGTTAGAATCTTAAATGGGGTTCTACAGCCTTTATCGAGGATAGGCAGGTGTTAATATGACGGTCACGTGTAAAGGAAACCCAATCAACCCTCCATTCTATGTTCGGTTTTAGCTCAACCACGTTGTCTATAAAAAATATGCAGGTGAAAAATATCTTCTTGGATATAAGTATATAAGAGTGTAATTTCTTTCTTTTTATACAAAAAACATTCCGAATCTATTTATAGATATCTACAATGTATATGCCTATACTGTATATTTCCACAACGAATATTTGTCGTATTCAATTGTTGCAATGCTCTTGCTTTTTTTTTCGGTTTTTTAACAGTCAGAATATAGTGAAAACTTGTATTCATATTGACAAATTTCTATTCTAATTTAAAACAACTTCGTAAATGTAGTTTTCATTAATATTAAATAAAATGTATATCATAAATTAAACAATTTAGATGCCAACTAAGAGGAAATAATGCAATAAATTTGAATACTCCATAAAAACCGGGATAATAAATCTGGTTCTAATAAATTCGAATCATGGGCGTAGGTGAATTAAAAGAAAGAAACTTTTGAAAATCTTTCGGTTAGTCAGTCTAGGAATTTAACGTGGTTTGTTACCTGTTTAAAGATTAAATAATTATTAAATAATATTATTAATAATTATTAAATAATAAGATTAAATCAGTATAGTATTACTATACTCTACTACTAATATCATATCTAAAGTTGTGGGTTGAGCACGACGATCCATAACGACGCGACGTCCGTTTTCACCATACACTTCACAGTATTTTCTTCTAATTTTTGTTCTATAAATTCTCTAAATGTATACGAAATATAATGAGAAGTTGCATACAGCAATAAAAGAAAAAGATTCATATTTAACCTTTCTTTATCTCTTTTCAATACACAGGCATTGATATCTTAATTCTCTGTCTAAAAAGACATACAGATAGATGGAATATATGAATATATAAAATGTAATAAATTCATTCGTCGCATTCATTAAAAAAGAAACAAACAGGAATAAAGTCCAAATCGTAGGGCGAGATGCACCTATGCATATGGAAGCAACTGTATATTGAATTCCTGTATATTGAAACGAGATAAAGAAAGCTTAAAACTGAGTCTGTTTCTTTTATTACTGTATGCAACTTCTCACTATTTTTCTTATATATTTAGAGAATCTATATAATACAAAAATGAGAAGCAAATACCGTGAAATCGTATGGTGAAGTGAAAATGGTTGTCGCGTCGTTGTGAGTCGTGGTGGGACGCCGTGCCCAACCCACAGCTTAATTGACATAGAAAAATATTTCAGAAAGGCGACAACTGAATTCGAATACGATAATTTCGGTTAGAAGAAATGCAATTATTACGATAGTATTTCACGTAAGAATATGCGTAATTTACTACGCATTACAAAGACATTAAAGCGATTTTTTTTCCACATTTAAATAATATGTGGAATGATTGAAGGAGTCATCTCCGACCTTGTTTATTATTATTATTATTATAATTATTGTTAGAAACTAGTTTCTTTTATGATAACTTCTCTTTGTTTTTTGTTTTTTTGTTTTTTTTTATAAAACAACGCCAAGTAATGTTATGTTCTTAGATATATTTTATTAAAGCATTTATCGTTCTTTAAAATGTAATTTAGTTTTCAGAACGCCACGGCGGTAAATAATAAAATTTAATTTGGTGCCTTTGGAAAAAAGCCGAAAAATAATAGATAGAACCGTCTAGATTGCATGCACAGTGTTTTCATAAAGTCCCTAATTCATTACCGAGTAGTCTCATTGCATTCTATGACAATTATAGCTTGGCGAAGCCTTACATTGCGTATTGAACAGATTGGACAAACATTTTTGGTTGAACTTATTATAAAAAATTTATTATTTTATTAATTATAATCACGACGTGAGTATGTACATCCAATCTACATTTATACCACTACTAGATTACCTGGTTAAACGGCTCGTTATGCATAATAGATATTGCCTACTATTCTAGAACAGTAAATAGATAATTTGTCGAAGCGATACTTATTGCCTATTCCAATTAAAATCATCATACGAACATGGCAACAGGAAAACAGATTCTAATCGCACCTTTGTCATTGTAAATATTACGGCTAATGAAATCTACAATAAAACTTAGATACAAAAAATGACTTAGAATAGAATCAAGATGGAAAAAACTGCTATGTGTAACAGTAAGTTATTTCACTTTTTACAAAATATCGACCATGAACTGTAGAAAAATATAAGTTTGTGGTAACAAATTGCAACAATATTGGGAAAAACATTTTTCGAAATCGCCACCAGCAGCGTTATGTATCTATTGCAAGTTGCCACCACAATATACTTACATGCATATGTATGTATAACGTTCCCAAGGATTTTATATAGCATTATATGTATGTATAATGTATATTATTTTTATAATTTATGTATCTATACGTACACATACATACACATATATGATTCTTTTTCCATTCTCATATACGGAGCGTAAAATATGTAATTTATGCAATGAACTTGATTGCAACCTGTTTTGCAATTAAAAAAAGGAAAAAAAATAATTAGCATATACGGATAAATATTATTTTATTTATATTTCGGAAAGGAATAATACAAGTCTATTATGTTTGTAGGTATTTCGACGAAAGCTGTTTTCTACGTAGGTATACCCTCCCTACCTTGTGAATATTTTAATTTAAAAGTTTAATTAGGTACATTTACTTAACTGAATATAGAAATCTCAAATTAAAAAGTCAATTTCACATTACCAAAATAGAAAAAAATAATTACAAAACTATCGAACTTCCTAAAATATAAGTATAAGGTTCTTTTTTTTTCAATTTGTTTTCAACTTGCCAGGAAACTGGTACGAATTCATTACTTACATATGTATATATGTATACAAATACAGTATGTATTAGTTTAAATAGCTTCAATTTAATCAATTTTGCATGCTCCAAGTAATAGTTGGTATACGTGTTTACTACACAGTACAGTAATAAATGTTGAGAAAAAATATGGCTACTAGTAAAAATAATGGGCTTTAATTACTGTTAAGTAATCGACAATGAATGTTGTAGGTATAGGCATATTGTGCTTACTTTATATACGTACATCAAATTTATGCCCATAATAATACTATGTAGATAGATACGATAATATGCCATTTAATAGTATACATGTGTATGTGATTTACTAGTGTAGCAATTACTAAGTATAGAATGGGTAATATTTAAAACTAACAACATTTAAAATCATTAGAGCCATTTGCATTAATCGTCAGCTAAAAAATTAACGACGATTAATATTTGACAGATCTTGAATTTTAACAAGTGTATCTTTTATTTTTCCACTGCTTACTAATATGATATATATGTGCGCAACCTCGATGACATCAGACTCATATGTATGTATTGTTGGGCTGGGCCTAAATTAACCATATGTTTAATCAACGTTAAAAATGCTATAAGAAGAATTTGTTCTTAACCTATTTTTTTGATCTTCCTGTTGTGACTTTGTGAGTTTTTCGATGTTAATTTTATCCTGTTTTTTTACTTTGTGTTTTGATTTTTTTGTTTTTTTTTACTAGACAGTAAAACAAACTGTCTAAGTAGCTTATTATTTTTATCAATAGCTATGTTAATTTTCTGTACCTAACCTACATAGTTCTATTGTAAAAAAAAATGGTTGCATAAAACTAAAATATAAAACCAACAGATCATCAGCTGCACATACATACATAGGCGCACAGATACACACACACACACACACACACGGGAAAACGATTGATAAAAAACAATGATAAAATTATAAAAATACCGCAGTATTGCTGATGTGAATTTCCTGGAACAGAGTAGAGCGAAACCGGTTTTATAAGTATTTTTTCTTTTGTTATGCTGTTTTTTTTGCATTTTGTTTCTTATTTTCTTATATTATTATTATATACGGATTTACAACACAGTGTATGTGTGTGTGTATAAAATAGGATATTGGACATATACAATATAAACATGTAGATAAATAAAGCCAGTTTCAACTTTGCTAATATCGAAAAAATAAGAATGAGAATCGAGTCATCGTAGGTAGGTAACGTAGATGCATCACTAATAATAAATAAAATCAAATACATGAGTGTTATTTATTTAATTTATTCTTATAAAAAATATGTACATATACGTCCACATTATTTATTTTATTATTTAATGAGCGAATAGAGAAAATATCCTTTTATGAAAATGGTAAAAATATCGTCGTGAGATGACGCTTTGATTTTTATATGTTTATTTATTAATTTTTTTGTTTGTTGATTTGTGCAATATCTAGCAGTTTTTGTTAATTTATTTAAAACATCAAGTCTCTGCTATACACAGTTTACATTTTACTGTAATGGCAAAGGAGAACTGTAACAAAAGAGTGAAACTATCGATAAAAAGCACCCCAATTTTGTTTTCTAATAAAAATGAATCGTTTTTATTCAAAGTCA
Organism: Platypus cylindrus; assembly: GCA_949748235.1. Classification (NCBI taxonomy): domain Eukaryota; kingdom Metazoa; phylum Arthropoda; class Insecta; order Coleoptera; family Curculionidae; genus Platypus; species Platypus cylindrus. The sequence continues at coordinate 10,493,284 of OX456489.1, read as the reverse complement.
TAAATCACATAGTACATTTACAAGTAGTTATAATCACAAACATATCAATGTATCTAACTATACATATCAACTATTTGACTTTGGAAACTGACGATTATTTTTCATTATTAGCAGAATACCGTCCGCTTGAATACGATTGTAAAACACTCAGCAATTGCAATCTAACCTCTAAATTCACATCATCTGGTAATCGTCGCATAAATGGCAATAATGAATTTAAAAATTTCCGATTGCCTAGTGGATCGTCTGCCCATTCGTCTTTTTGTAAATTAACGAAATCCTCTAGTACTTTGACAACTTTTTTCAATGGCGGTGTTTCAAGGCTACTACTACTTTCATCCAGATCCATAACATTATTATTGACAGTTATGTCAGTAAAATGCCTTTTAAGCTGTGATGGCTTTGGTTGAATTGGAATATAACGTTGATGTGTTAATTGGGTATCACCATTTGCTGTTGCTGTTGAAGACATTGCCAAAGGAATCAGCGATTTATTATCCTCATTTTGATGTACAGAATCGGTATCTGTACTACTTTTACTATCATCCGAATGTGGCTGAGGTTTTTCCCTAAAGATAAGAAAATTTCGATTTTAATTTTATTACTATTTTTACAATTTTTTAAATTTTGATGTAAATTATATTCAATTACAAATTACATAGTTTTGATAATGTGACGGACACCTTTCCTTCACATATCCTTTATTATGATAATATTCCATGCATTCGTCACATTGATAGGCATTGTACATACAATATGACGTCACTACCATCATTGGAGAATACAAATAAAGTATTCTGTGGCATAGAGAACGAATGCAACTGCGTCATTTCAAATGAATTGACATTAAATATTAATAAAATAGAAAAACGGTACTTCCTATATGATAGATTTTTCGTGTGGGTAAAAAAAACAGATTTTTTTATTAATTAATTTAATAAATTTCGATATACGTTTCGTAAAGCATCATCAACTAATGTTGTCGTTTTCGACTCACCTGTTTTAAAGTGGAAGGGGCATGCGCAGTATTAAAATTTTAATCACGAGTGGAAAACGACATTAGCTAATTAAAAACAGCAAGCAAAATTATGATTGTAGACAAAACTAAAGTATAAAAATAAAAACTATTCGGTTCTATGGTTATAAATAATGTACAGGTATACACACATATAGAATAATATACGCCGTAAGCTTTACTTTGCTTTGCTTTCAAGGTAATTTTGAAATCAGTGAAGCAAAATAAATAAATTTATATAAGTTGTGGTCTACTAACTACTACTTTGGAAAAAAATCTAAATAAATTAAAGTTAAATGAAAAAGAAAAAAAAATGGAATTAACAGGATAAAACAAAAAAATATTTGTTAAGCAGATTCAGTGATTATCTAAATTTTTCTTATATTTTCTCAAAATCAATCATCAGTAAGTATTAGGTAGCATCAGTACAGGTGCAACTTTAACAATTAAAAAAAAAAACAAAAAGTGGCAACTTTCTTCTTTAAATGCATTTGAATTATTCAATTTTCAAATTTGCATCCTATTCGGCCTAATACTCTATATGTCTGAATACATACAGATCTATTTTAAACTTACTTTCTTTGTACATATTTCTCTAAAAACTGTAAGTGATCCATATAGACATATTTCTTTCCAGTATTAGCTAATTCACCAGATTTAATCTTTTCCTGAATACGAATTTGCCTTGAATAATTATCGCGAAATGATTTCCATTTTGTTTGCATGTCTCTGACTGTAAATAATAAAAAAAACACAAAAAAAAATACGTAATTAGAGCTATTTTTTTTGCAAATTTAAGTTTTCTAGGTAGGCGTAACGAAATAGTATTTTAAGTTACATAATTTTCTACCTCGAGATTCGAAAATCTCGAAGATTTATTTCGTAAAATTAGCTATGTACATAGATTAGATTTCATTTTGTAACCGATTTTGTGCTGTTGTATAATGAACTGTCAAAAAAGCTTATCCTAAACAATAAATGAAAGAATTATGTTACTAATTTTGACAGATTTTACGTGTACTGACAGTTAAATCGTTCATTCTTTTAATGTATTGCTAGAATTTTTTTAAATAGATATTTAGAAAAATATTTTTTTCTCTGTGTACTTACCAATGGCATCCTTTTCTGGTGGACATAACTGAAACCATGTTTTAATTAAAGCAGCCCCTATTTCTCCCCAAGCTGCTAGCCTGCCTTCAGCATTACTACGTGCGCCAGGATTTTCGTAGAGACATGGCCTTTTTTTAATTTCTTCAATTAATGCCGTGGGATTAAAGAATGTTTTTGATATAGACATTATGTATCGTATGTATGTACTCGTATTTTATTTATTTTATCAAGTAGAATGATAATGTACTTTTTATATTATTAAATAAAGTTTTATTTATTTTTACTGTACAGCGTGAAGCGTGCGTCGCATTACAGCGTCAGTTTAACGTGCGACGTGGAACGTCGACTATAGAAGAGAATCGGATCGATTCGACATTAAACCGACATTAATCGACAACGGACGTTGACGTGCGATTGTCGCGTTGGCCTACTCTATTGTAATGCCGGCAATATTGAAATCTATTAGAAAATGCGTATTATAATTACGAGCCAAAAACAATGCACGAATAAACTTTAAATCGAATTGTATTTCACAATTTAGAATTAGAGCTACTTAAATCTCGTCATTAAAATGACAAAACTTGTCATTTAATGTCATACCCATTGATTGATGGAATAAGTTCTATTGATATTTATAGAATTATGCCACAATTAAATTGTCTATTGAAGTTTCTAGGAAAATTTTCGTGTTTTATTCTACCGTGTTACATATATGATTATAGTACGTAAGATTTTTTCCATATATTTTAATTAAATTAGCTTTTGTATTGATCCATCGAATAAATATTCAATTTATTTTATTGTATACCATCTTGGAAGTCTTTGGGTGAATAATTCTTAGAATTTCCGATCGGGGGTTCTCGAACAAAATGAATAATGCTGTTCTACAAGCAGGTATACATATATACCTATGTATATATATATATATATATAATGCACGTCTGCGTTTCCTGAAGAATGTATCTACCTGGACTAGATATAATTGTAGACATTCTAGAAATTTAAGCAAAATTTATAAGTTTTTACAAAAAGAAAAATGCAAATTCTTTAATAATATACGTAGGGAGATGCTATAAAAAAAAGAAAAAAAAAAACGTATAAAAAATGAATCCGGCGGCGGAATATCTGAAAGAAAGGGTATTATGAGTATGAGTGACAGTTCAAATATACAGCCTTCTGCTGAGCCTTCTCTTCTCCTACTTATTTTTATGATTATTATACATTTATGTACAACGAAACGAAACTACGAGTGGGGCCCGAGCCACAAAGCTGCTGGAGCTCCACACACACACGTAAATCTTTTTGGTCAACGATATAACATACAATTTTGAACTCTAAACTTCGGAATACAGGTTCTATAATTCCAAATTATATATCACCGTCATCTTCATCATCGTCAGACTATACGAACGCAAAAGTATATACGAATAAGTAGGTACTCATTTTCCTGTTTTTATATCTCGGCCGACACAAAAACTGGCAAGCAGACAGACAGGTATAAAATACGATGTATATAGATAGATTCGCTCTTTTGTGTACTTATACATTTTAAATTCTATCTAAGAAATAGGGTAACCATCTATAGCTAGCTAGCTAGATATGTATAGGTAAGTATGCCTATGTATAATATTGTATATGAATGGAAGACATAAAATAGGGATGTAAAGAATAAAATATTGTTTGAATGTAAAAGGTCCAAAATTTTTATACTGTATATTTATAATGGGGGAAGGCTCGTACAAATGTATTTATGTAAAAGAAGGAATTTTCTCTGAATATATAAATGCATTTTTTATATTTTATTATTTTGCTATACAACCACAACTAAATTTGTTTCCTTCTTTTTATTCTTATTTGAGACAGAATTGCTAATTTTTGCTGATAATTGCTTATTTGTCAACAACTAAAAAAAGGTAATTAAGAACTTTTGTTCTATTTTAGCAATGACTAATTAAAAATTCAATTAATCCTAATTGTATTTGGGTATTTGTTTTAAGAAAGGACAAACAAAACGAATAAAAAATTGAAATAGTATGTTTATTTAATACTTAGGAACTAAGAATTCATGATGAAGATATTTGTGCTACGTTTTTTTAAGTTAAAGTCTATTCAAAATTTATTAACAAATAGATATAAGATATAATATAAATATAAATATGACTTGTTTTAATTTGATTAGCCAATAGCCATTTGTTGACCATTATAATGAATTATTTAATATTTAGTATTTTTACTAAATATTGTACTCATTGTTGCTTATCATTAAGTTTCAATTTGTAACTTAAAATTAAAACTAATTTAAAATTTAAAAACTTATGCAAAATTCAATGCACGTAGAGATACTGCTGCCATCTCTACGTTGCATAAGTACTACACCAAATGTCTAGCCTATTGACATCAGACAAACTGGCAAGCGCAGACAGACAAAAACATGGCGTCATGGTTGGCTTTTGTTTTGTGTACGTGAGTTGCAGCAAAAAAATGTGTTTTTTCTTAAATTAAGTAACAAAATGGATAATAAAAAGAGTCCTATTCGTCGAGCAAAACGTGGACCTAAAGGTGTTGAAGATAATTTTTGGGATTGCAGTGTTTGTACATATAAAAATACGGCGGAAGCATTTAAATGCTCAATGTGTGCTGTTCGTAAAGGTACTTCAACAAGAAAACCCCGTTTAAATCCGCAATTGGTTGCCCAACAAGTAGCCAGTCAATTTCTTCCTGCCACAAGTAGTAGTACGATAAAAAAAGAGAAAAAAGACAAGAAGGCGTTAAAAAAACGGAGACATCCACCACGATTAAAAAATGTAGATAGGAGCACCGCTCAAACCAGGGAAGTTACTGTAAACAGTGTTACTGTTATAATTACTGAATATAAACCAAAAACAAAAACTACTGAAACAGTTACCAGTAGCAGTTCGTCTGATCATGGATCTCAATCTGAGTCTAGTATGGATGCAAGATAAACTAACATAAATTTAATATGTAATCATCATCAAAGTTTTTTTATGATTGTGGAATGATTGTTCAAATTATTTATTTTTACATTTCACTGCCAGTTCATTCCTATTACTCTATGGTGTTTTGTTTTCTATTTAAGAACTTGTTTTCTGCTGTAAATTACATTTTTTAAGGTGCAGTAAGAAAATTGAAAAATAAATAACTGTTAAGACTGGTGGAACATTGCAGCATTTTAATAGCATTTTTAAATATTATCTGTACCTATAATAATGTATTTATGTATTTAGTATATGTAGTTTAAATCATGGAATAATAATAGTTCAGAAGAATAGCAGATTATCTATGGAAAGATCGGATTTTTAGTCGGTTAACTTCTAACCCTCATAATACCAGATAGTTGTTTGAATGGCTAAAGACTAGTTCCAAATTCGCCATTTATTTCTCTGTTATTATTATTATGCTGTGATATGTAAGTACTGGAATATTTCTGAAATACATTAAGAATTTATTGTGATATCTATCGATTTAGAAGATTATAGTACTGATTCAATGAGATGTCAAGTTATACATATACAAATTACTCAAATTTAGTAGAAAATATTGAAACTGTGCGTTGTGTCACAAATTAATGTCCATGCTCCATTAGATCTGTCTAGTTTCTAGCTGACTTGATGCATATTTGAAACATAGCTTATTTTAACAGAAAACCCTATACTAGAAAATTTACAATAGAGCGTCGATTTGCCCGAACTAATTGGGACCAAAGGCAGTTCGGTCAGATAATCGATCTGATAGAAATATAATGCAAGACAAGTAAATTATAAAATAAGCATACATAAATACTTTATTGTTCTACTAAGTTTTATGCTTCATTGGTTCAATTAGCATCCTAACCTAATGCAACTATTTTAAAAAGGAATGACTATGGAGAACTATAAGGAGTGGAAACGAGACACGAAACGGGCTTCCATTAGGAGGCGCTGCGATTAGCGGAGATGGTATTTTCAACATTGCTTATATAGGAAAATCAAATTTTACTTATATTTAAGGAAAAACGTAGATTTTATTACAGCAGATTAAAATTATGATAGCAATAATGAATATTTAATATAATTATAGCAACTTTTATTTAAAAAATGGGCATAATTTTTTTCCTCATTTTATTAATTTTATGATTAGTGAGATGTTATAGGGTTGGGTAAAAATATAATATAAAAATAATGGTTAATTTCTTATATTAAATTTATTTTGAAATTTTTATTAACAATTATTCAATAGTTATATGGTTTCTTTGGAATACTATGGATTATTTTAAATATCAAAATTAATGTAAAATATGAAAATGACTTTTGAAAACGGAAGCACATCAGTTATCCAATAAGCCGCTATAGGAACACGAATCACCCTGGTCGAGGAAAAAAAATTTCTGACCCTTAAATATTTAGAGTTGATTTTTTAATTTTGCTAATCGTTTTTAGATTTTCTATCTTTTATTTCTTAGTCAACAGCTGTTTTGACTTCCCTTAAAATCTTTTTCAAGAGTATTTTTTCGCTTTCGTGACTTATTAGTTGACTTTTGTTAGGTCGATTCTACTCATTATTATAGTTCTCATAGGACTGGTTTAAAGAGCAAAAATTGTGCATAATACAATTTGGGCGTTTTTAAATTATGTTCTATCCTTTTTTTTCCTTTATACCTAAATTTTCTTTACTTCGTACTCGACAGCTGTTTCAATATTTAAATCTTTTGCAAGAGTGTTTCGTTTCTCGCCTATTATTTTGATTATATATTATATATAAAAAAGAGTTTTTCATAGCATACATATATATATCATCTTTTCCTTCTCCATTTAAACTTGTTTTCATCGGATCCAGAGCGATTGCAATCGCCAGAATATGCTTGCACTACAACAACGGCTTAAAGTGGAAATAAAAATGATACATGTACGCACTATTTAGTAGGTATACTATATTTGTTGTGTTTGTATCAGATACTATTTTAGTAGTAAATAGATGTTTGCTCGACTTTAGCTATTAATTAAAATATTTAGTTTTTCACATTTCTCTAGATTTTTTTTTTTTGTATAACACCGTGAAACTAATATTTCGCACCAAAAAATTAAAAGTATTTTGATCGACATATCGATAGAGAAATCCACTGCTGGAATTTGGCAATATTCAGAAATCAAAAAATTCAAAATTGCAATTTCACCCAAAATTAAATTTGTAATTTAATGTATTGTATACAATGTTTAATGAAAGTAATGTTTTGTTATAAGAAAATTTTTTGCAAACATTTGAAAATTCTATCTAGGTATATACGGTTTTTGTAATATATGGCTAAAATAATATTTTAGTACAATTTCGTTATGATTGAATTGTAAGTTCTGCTCATTGTTAATACTATGTTTTGTGGTTGATTGTAATAATAATTATATATAATTGTGAATTTCTTTATAATGTATTAGTAGATATAATTAATAGTTATCTCATCGTATCTATTAATAAATTATTCTGTCCATAATTTCGGTGTTATAATTCTAAACTTATCAACTCCACACTGACTGATTTTCCGAATACGTTCGAATGTCAATTTGCAATAATATACAGTAGAACCTCTATAATCTGGACACAATTATCATTGTGTCATAGTCCGGATACATCACGTCTTGGTAATCTGGACTTATGGAACTCCAGTTTCTAATTTTCCTAGCCTTGCAGTTAGCAGGACGAATTTAAGGAAGCTGCACTTTATTGACGAAACATTTTTCGATCCGAACTCCATAGTTATATATAACCAAATTATATTATATTTGGTTATTATATTACTACAGAAAGAATCAAGCTGTAACTCTTCACGATTTGCTTTTTATTTAATACCTATGTAAATGTCATTTTTAATCTTATTCATCTGCATTCCAGATGACACAAATTGTATGCCCGTAATCAGGCCTCTGATGTCTGGAACACGCGTCATGCTAGTCTAGTTGACTAAAATCATTTAGGACCATAGAAATGGCAACTGTTACTATTTCCAGGCAGACAAACATCAGGAAAACATAATAATATATGATACAGAATTAGAAGGAATAGGTAGGTGGGTGTCTGAGAATTTTCCTAATCTTCTTTTTGATTTGTTTTTATTTTACTATTCCAGATATATTCAGATCTTATGATTAGTTGCAGTGCTATGAAAAGAAGAGTTATTTTAATGAAAATATATCCATATTAAAAATGTCATTTCCACATACACACATAGATAGACTATTCCTAATAGAAATCAGATAATTTCTAATGAAATTATGAATGAATGGAACTATAATAAATTTCAGATTCTCAAGATTAATGAAATTAAACGGAAATCCTGCCGGGAAAGCCGAAAGCGACTGTACCTACTTCTATAATAACTACAATCGTTCATAATAAAATAGGTAGGTATAATAGTATATCGCTTTAATCGAATCTAACACTGTTCCATCCCCTTTAAAGGGTACATAGAACACAAAAAGTTGTCCGTAGAGGACGACGAAGAGGTGTGGGGTCGGGAGGGAGGGGGGGGGGGAAATATAGTTGCCGACAACGGAGAGCGGAAAAGGGTGAACGTAACTCTGTTTAGGGATGGGGGCGCGCACTTGTCACTGGGCCTCTTTCCGCCCGCCTCATGCTGATGCTACCGCTGCCAATACAGCTCCACTCCACTGCTGCTGCTGATAATGGTAGTGGTGGTGGTGGTGGTGTACCCAGCCAGGAGCCCGAAAGATCTGAGAGATGTGTATACATTAGACGGGATGGCAGAATAAGGTTTTCTTTGCACATTCTTAAGAAATGATGATTGTATGTGTATAGATAAAGAATTGCGTTTCTTTTTTCGGCATTTAAAAAATTTCAAATCTTAATTAAACTAAAAGAATGCATAGAGTTGATATATATTAATTTTAAAAAGAGAAAATACTTGCTTCACTCTGTTTCTCATCTTTCAGCACACATAGAAATTTTAGTTAATTAAAGAACCTTAAAGATAACTATGTACATATGTATGTATACGAATATAATCTCTTGCGTGCTACTTTCCATGGCTCAAGATTTACATAACTTTAAAATATTCAAAGGAAAAGCATGTTTTTTTTCTGTTATATTTTTACATTAATATTTAAAACTATACATAAAAAAAATACGGTAATGAAAGGACGACATGCAGGTGCGTTGCGTGTTGAACAGAGACAGGCCTTTGACTACTATCCGACAGTCGGTTACCTGAGCGTAACTCAAAGGAACTCTTTGCATACCTGAAATTTCAGTTTATCGGAACGATATTTCATTTTTTTTTTTTTTTTTGAAATACGTTAATAGGAAAGACGATTTTTACAATAGAGTATAAAATGTATAATTTATGTATGTATGTATAAATTGTTCCAGAATCATAAATATTATGTGTAGATATAATGAATGAATTGATTGAACTTATATTGGGATAGACGAGAAGTTTGCTTCACTGAATATCAGCAAAATATTAATTAAAAGAATATTCCATTTTGTACAGAAACTATTCCTCAAATATGCTTTTCATAATATAAACAATATAATAAGTATACTCATATTTTGTCGTAGAAAATGTAAATGCTAAAACTGGCTCTTCTATACTACATGTATATTTTTCGGTTTGTTTGAAGAGTCATGCATACGTCGTCTTCCCTTTGGTGTCCCGTAGGGTGATTGACAGTTAAAAGAAAAGCCGATACTGCAGGGTTAAACCAGTCAATCAATGCATCTATTTATCTATAGTACACATAGTAGAATTTATTCTTTTTATGGTTATTTTCATCGATGCAGAAGAATTAGATTGGTTTGTGACTTATGTATAATTAAGTATGCCAACATTGAATCTTAACAAATCCTACATGTTATTTGGAAATTAAAATAATTGGGTTTGTTATTGATCTCTGTTAAGACTCTGTTTTATTGATTGTAAAATCCTATATATGCTGCATTCACATGAAAATATACATGCATGCATATGTAGGTATTCTCTTTGATCAAAAAAAAAAAAATCCAATTGACAAAAGAATAAAACAATAAAAAGTCAACTTTTTCTCATCGATGAGTTGTTTTCTTACGTGCCATACAAAAATAATAATAAAAATAGAAAAAAACACAAAGTCATTCATAAAGAAAAAGAAAGAAAGTTGAAAATAAACTTGAATAACAAACAACACTTATATCATCTCTTAAACGAAAAAATATCCTATAGTAAAAATAAGGAAATACCAATAGAGAACTGCAGGAAGCATCCGCTAAAAGGGGATTCATCGAGAAAATCCCGTTTCAGGATATCTGCTTTAATAACGGGTGGGATGAAGATAACCCTATTGGGAAATCCAGTGTTGTAAAAAGAGAAGATTATTTTCGCTGTAGTAAGGGATCAAAGATTCCCTTTTTTTTTTTTTTTTTTTTGGGTAGATGTATATGGTATTGGTATATAACCAATATATAGATGAACAGAGTAGAGGACGAAAGAAAAATGAATTATACTTTGTTCATTTTGAAATTCGATTTTGATTCTTGGCAAAGTTTCTCGTTTTAATCTTAGTTTTAATAAGTTCAAAGGAAAATTATCGAAAAACGGAATTCAGCAAGCATTTCTTCTTATTTTAATTATAAGGTAGAAATAGTGAAACATATGTATGTTGGTATAAAAAAATAGGCATTTGAAGCAAACATTGAAAAAAGTCTGACCGAAATTACAGTGAGGTGATTGATCTTATGTTTATGATAAGCCATAGTGTTGCTAGAGGGAGCCACTGTCTATAAAAAATCAACAATTAAGAAAAACATCCATGAAATTGAATTTCCTCAACAATGTTTCCAATAACTATTTTTGATAATTATTCAAAAAGAAAAAGTATTTTTCCTTTATGGCTGAATTAATATAAAATCGATACTAACGAGAATTAAACCATTTCTGAACATATTCCTGTAATTTTTTTATAAAAAAGTGCATCTCATATACAGTTTACCCAAAATTGAACAAAAGATTATTCACATATGCATGTAGATGCGTAATAATAAAAGACGAATAATATAGACGTCTATCCAAAAAGTAATACAAGAACGTTCGTTATCGAGAATGTCTATAATAAAGAACCTAAAAGTCTTAAGCTGGAATATATGGGATGTCGGATCATATGGGGCGAGAATATACTTACGGTACAGCCGTCGCTCTTCCTCTCTATGTGCATGTAACCCGACAAACACCTTGGGCGGTCTGATAAGACTCTTTGGGGGGTGCATGGTTGTACAGTTGATCATATAAACTTTAAAATTAAATATACTATAGATATTGTATGCATTGAGAATCCTCTGTTTTTGACAATAGTTTGAGTTTATTTTAACATTCAACTTCAAGTAAAAAAATACGTAAAATATGCTAAATATGCGGTTCATCTATAGTCACATATTTATAATTTATGTTCTACATTCTACGTAATTATATTGAAAGCGGGATTTTAAATATATATATCCCAGTCGGTTCCGTCTATTCCAAGAACGAACTGGTCCACACCTGAAGGGCCTTAAAGCGATAGACTGTAGCAATATTAAATTTCCTTTTTGGATACATGCATGGCAATATAATATTTTTATCATTTCTATTGCAAAGTCTTATATTGAACCAGTTATTTGGTTCAATAAGGGATAATTATTATCCTTATACTAGACAAATAATAATGTAATTTAATTAACATTTTTCAGATGAAAAAGTGCACTTTTTGTTACAAATTTAAGTCTAATAAAAACGTTACAGGCACATTAAAAATCATTCAATCAGCATAATTTACATTTAGGTACATACGTATAATAAACTCATCTAAATAAAAATAAAACCTGCTGCAAAGCAGGGGTTCTAATTTGGACAATATATCTTCAATTCGTTTAGTCTCCCAGCTTGGTATATTGCCTCGTCGCGACGTTCCACCACACCACGCTCCATACACGGTGATGGGGAACTCATCCTCATATCCCATATAGTACACATACTATACAAGTTTGAACTGATGAAACTCTTTGATGAACAGAACATATTCTAAATTCTTGTTGATTCTACAAATTAATTAAAATTGTTTATTTATATTGATTTTAAATTAAAATATAATCAAGAAATTATTAATATTTGCTTTTAAATAAGTTCTTAGGAAAAATTGACTTTTATTTAATTAGTCACAGTAGAATTTAGTTTACAGAATAGACACCTCTATTTAATTTAGGCATATACATTAGTAGAGGCACAGTGACATGTAAATTTGTAACTGTTAAAAGTTGTAAGTAAAAATTATAAAAAAAAAAAGTTACATTTAGATACGAATTATCTGAAAAGCCACCTAACTGAAGTCTTACTCATTTGTTTGCACTTACCAACACACATGAATTCTCAAAAAGTTGGAATAGTATTCCAGCGTTATATGTTCTATAACATAGTAGGCTTTAATTTATAAGTTAGGGACAATGTTGTAGTCGATAGAAAGGGTGTAATTTATACGTTGGGGTTCAGTTTCCCCTTCAAAACACTAGACTACCATCAATCATTGTGGCGCTCTGTGCAGTGCCTCATCGGGGGGGATAAAGACGCCCCAGGGCTGTTGCCTAGTGCAAGTGCAATATAGTAAAGGAAAGTGTCTTAAATTGGGGTACCTGGTTATTTCTTTTGCATTAGTAGCGATATCTATGATCAAGTTAGTAAACACTATAGGGTGCATACCCACTTGGCTGATCGTAACATGTCAGATGTCAAAGTGATAAAGCCAGCGCGCGCATCCGAAAATTAAGCATTTTGTTTTTCCACTTTAACGGCTTAAAAATTTGATCTGCTGCTGATGCAGAGCTCCTTATTAAAAAATCTTAAAGTTTAGTTCTCCAGAAAGAATCGTTTTTTTTAATATAACCGGAAAAGAAAACATTGCTGCGTGTGTGTGTTGTAATTAGTAGTTCATAGTGAATATTTCGTCCAACTTTGTTGTTATTTTTGGGACTTAATTCATAATTTCTGTGTTTGAATTTTTTACAAAGGGAAAGGACTGATTTATGGAAGAAATTGATATTGAAAAAGTTGTGCAATGACTAAATGAAATTAATGGAAGAAGCATTTTAAACTCTTCAAAACAAATTTCATTCTTGTTCATAGCAGATTACTATCTATTATAACTTATTTATTGGCAAAACGTATGCACACTGAATATGTGCTCATTGTTCTTATTGATGGTACAATAATAACTTGTAAATGTGTTAGTTTTAGTATAATTCATATATTCCTCAATAAATTTGCAAAATACTCAATTCATAGTTTTCTTTCTTTGTAAAACATTATACAGATTTTATATTTGATGGAAAATTATGAAAGTGTTTGCTTATTCCTGAAATAGGTTTTGCTATTCCTACCCTTGTTGAGTCTACAACAAATATTGTACAATTATCCAAGAGAAAAATAATTGATGGATTATAAAGTATAATATACTTGGTAGGTATTCTTTAAATACATATGATTTGTTTAAAACAGCAATTTATTTCACACTACGTATATATTTCTATTTATGTCATATTGATAAGTAAGAAATCAAATGTAAAATTGATTAGTTTATTCTGTTACTATGTTAGTAAATATCTTAATCATCTAAATCCGTGGATAAACCTAAAAAAAAGTTGATTTTTGCTGGAAAACTAAACTTTAAATTTTTTTTATACGGAGCTCTGCATCAGCAGCAGATCAAATTTTTATGACGTTTAGATTGAAAATCGCTTAATTTTTGGATGCGCGCGCCGATTTATCTGTCACTTTGACATCTGACATCTTAGAATCAGCCAAATGGGTATGCATGCACCCTATATTTGGTAGATATTGATTAGTATTGAAATAATAAGATTGCGTCCTAAACCTGTATTGTTGTGACTTTTTGAACTGGCAGGGTGACAATATTTTTCTATTAGAAATAATTTTGAGTTTTTCCTTATTTAATGGTAAGTAATATCAACTATGTTATATATATAAGTTATATAAAATGTACATTTCCTTACGGATGTTTTATTTTGACAAAATAACTAATGTTTTTCTGCCACCAATTCTTTATTTATATAGTTCCATTTTCTTAATTTGAGGCACACTGGAATATCCAATTTGAGGTACCCCAATTGGGTTTAGAAAAATGTAAACACTGGCATCATACCGAGCGTGCCGGTGTGGAAATAATATTGCACATATCTTGTAATTTTGATTTTAATTAATTAAAATTTTGTTTATTTTTAAGTATTAGTTGAGTTTGTTGTTCACTTTATGCTTACGTTTTTATATGTTTTGATTATTAAAGGGTAACTGCCGCATTACTGATTTATTTTCTAATAAAAATTTAGATTTAATAGCGTTATTTTGTGGTTTTATAGCATTACACTTTATTCTATCAATGTACCCCAATTTGGGAATAAAGGTATTTCTAATTTGAGGTACCCAACATTGTTTTAAAAAATCGAAAACTCATTTACGTTTTACTTTTGCAATATATTATCTTCAACAATTGAGTGTGTTTTAAATTTAGTATTCGTTTCATAAGAAAAGATCAACTTGCTATTATTAATAAGTTGATTCCAGGAAGAATAAAAAAGTACCCAAAATTAGGCGCACTTCTTCTATAGGTAGGTATATGAGGTGTAGGGAGTTGAAATCCTATTTTAGCATAATTTCAATTTTCGTTTAAAATCGTTAGAGCTGAGATATCTAGGGAAGATGTGCGAATTGGCAACTGCCTAATATCACATGTTATTAACAGCTCCATATGATCCAGAAAGCTCCTTGAAATTTGAAATGTTTGCAACTTGTCTGATGTAACTGACTATCTGTATCATATACATATTGTGAAACAATGCATAATTTTGATGTTTTGGTACCGAATTAGTTCAAAACAGCCCGCTAAAGCACACCTAATATAATTAAATGCCATTTTCCATTTTGTGGAGAAACTATTACTCTTAAGCATACGAGCTGTCAAAACGAAACTTTAAATCTGCTGTTTTCTTCTGCATATACATGTTTTTAATTTTTATTTAAACAAAAATTAGCGAACAAATTAACATTATGTTAAATCTTTATTATCAAATTAAATTAACAGGTACCTATGCAAAAATATTCTAGATAAATCACCCATTATTATCACAAAAGAAAACTGAAACAAAAAATAAACTCAACATAAAATAAAAATTAATCATTCTATCAATAACAAATTAAAAAAGGAGAAAAAAAAATGCATAAATTCCTGCAATTGAAAGCATAAGATAAAGTACATGAAAAAATATAACAAGACATATTAGTCAGTTAATAAATTTCTAAATATTATAAATATGATTTAAGGCACTAGTGTTACAAACTGTACTAGTTAGCAGGCACTTCAGATTTAAGTTCAGTAATTATTTCTTCACTGGCTGGTTTCTCTGGACTGGAGTTATTCTCTCCAGCAGACTCATCGCTTTTAAATTGTGAAGTTTTTTTAGATGTTGAATTAGAACGACGACGATTTTTATTGAACGATCTTGGCTTAAAGTAGCCATATCTACTCCAAGCTAGTTTTGGTTTAACTGGTTTTTTGTCTGGATCAAAGAATCTATCTAGGATATCTAATAGTTCCGTTAAATCGGTGTCTTTGGCGTTAGCAATCTGAATAAAATTAAACATTAATAGAATTAACAAATCAATTTCAATTTGTTCAATTTTACCTCTTCTTTTAATATCTTATCAAGACCATCTTTTGCTCCTTCCTCATATGCTTCTCTTAGCTTATCATAATTAACATTATTCAGGGCTAGTAACCTTCTTAAATGACTGGCATGTTGTCTCTCAGAAGCATCGCCTCTCATCAAAGCACCAAACACTGGTCGGTATGTGTTTTGCCTTTGTAATAAAACCTGGAAATATGTTTAATATTAAATAAAAAAAAATTATCAATTTATTTTAGTCTCTCAAGGTCTTTATAATATATGTGTGTGAACATGTTTCAATACATTTAATGTACACACAGTAGATAAATGGTATATTTTTGAAATAACAATTAGGATGTAAAATACACTCTAAATATACATACAGAATATGATAAAAATATGTGTCGATAAAATAAATACCCACAAAGATAAAAAAGAACAAAAACAATCTGGAATTTTATCATACAGGGGGTTTTCAGAAAAAAAAAATATTTTTTAGTCGAAAGTAATTTAAAAAGATAACTCTGGAAAATAAAAAGAAACCTTACTTTGAAACGTTGAATTTCCTCATCTTCTGATGAAATCGAAAAAACAAAAGGACACACCAATTCCATTAGTTGACGTTCTGTGCCAATTAGCGGTGTAGGGTTCGAATCGCCATCTTTGTTTTCTCCTTGGGCAAGACGTGAAACAACATCAAATACAGCAGATGCTCTTGATACAGCTGTACTACAATCTAAATCATCTCTACCAAGCAAAAGTTTTCCCAAAATTCTAAGATTGTGAGTGTTAATGCAACTCTGACATTTAGCTTTAGCAATATAAAAGCTATTAGCAAAACCTTTGCAAATATTTTCAAAACGTTCCAGTAATGAGTTCCTTCTCATTGCCTCTAAAAGCATTCCCGGAGTCGACTTTCTAACTTCATGGAAAATTAATAGTATCCCATCAGAATCGCCCTTTAGACTTTCAAGCCATTGTAAGAAATCTGTTAACGCAGATATCTCGCTTTTTGTTTTCAGAAATTGACCAGTCTTCATATCCTTTAAGCGTCTGTATCGAATAGTGTTGAAAACCCTTATATTGTGTTTACGACTATAAATTGGATTTAAATCGGAAAATGGCATTATATATTGAGAAAACTTGGAATCAATAGTATAACCAGCAATTTGAACAATCTCATCAATGAGTCTACGTCCAGTTGTGTCTACTGCCCAACCTACGAGACGATAATTTCCAACTGGAATTTCTTTGGCAGGCGTTTCCGGTAATTGAGGTGATGAATTTTCATCGCTTGAACTCGAAATATCTTGTTGAACCATTTTGCCTGTAAATATTAAGAAAATTAATAATGACAACATCCATTTAAATATATAATCCACGTGGTTGGAAAATTGAAAAGAATGTGGGCCCCGCCTATATTTTTCTAATTTAAATAGACGAATTCATAATTGATTTTGATAAAAAACGATTTCTGCAGAATACAGATATTCGTAAACTTTCCCCATATAGGTCAAAAATTCATTCTCAAAATATATTACCTAAAAGTCTTAAACGTGAAACTCCCACTTAAATATTTTTCTACTTACTACAACACTACAGGAAATTGAAATGAGCTGAAAATAGAAATGCATCGCACGTGTCATATGTAGGTGGGGATTTATAAATTTTAAATTTATAGAAAAATAAACGGAAATATAAAAAGGAAAAATTTGCGGGCATTTTGAATAATTTAAAACTTACTTTTTTTTTAACTACTACACACACGACTACTTTTTTAAAATCGCTGTAATAATCAAGTTAATGTTCAGAACAATTTTAAAAGAAATGTGATTTTTTGGGACGACTACTGATGATGACTAGCGGCTTTCACGAAAATAAGATTATTTAACAATGGAACTTTATTTAAATGTACAGATAATTTTATCTTATTTTAATTATATCAGTAATTGACATAAATGTAGATAAAATCACACTATAGCGTCATACACTAACATTATGATACAAATAATGGAATGAAATCATAGTAATCCCTATATGAATATTTTGAATTCAGCGCTTCTTCTTCCTATTTGTATCCTGGATTGAACAGTATTTCTGTCAAAGTCGACGATTTCGAATCATTGAAATTTGAAATGCAAATTCCATTTTAATTCAATTCAACTCGAAACAGTCGAAATGAAACGAAACCGTTCGAAGTTCGAATTTCGGTCAATTACTTTTGATTTCGAAGTCCGAACCAAAGTGTTATTTTTAATTATTTTTTAAACAATATTTGATGTTTGATTGATAACTGGTATTACTGATCAGTGATAACAATAATCATTGCTAAATTGCTAATCTAATTAATTATCTATTTGGTAATACAAACATCAGAGATAGAAAGAGATGTTTATTTAATTCATAGACAATCTTTATCTGTGGTTTAATTTATTTTAAGATGTTATTTGTTTTGAATTCATTAATTTTTTAGACAACTTTAGATTAGTTATTAGTTATACATTTTTTTTAGGGACTATCGAAGTCTTTCTTAACATCTATATTGTGTAAAGAGAGAAAAATTCCACTTTCACAATTCACACTATTAAAAAGCTATTACAGGTATTATAATTACTATTACAAGTTAAAGATTTTTTTCGAATTATCTTTTTAGTTTTTAGGGAAGGATAGTTATACTAATGCTACTGACTGTATTTATTCATGATTTATTGGCTATATGTATAAATAAACAATAAACCATTATCATTACATGCGTATTATTAAAAGAATTACGTATGTTTTGTTTTAGTAGCATCATTGTCATTCTTTCCTGTATTTTTATATAGGCTATTTTCATATTGTTAATGATTATGATATCAGTAATGTTTTCAATAATACATTTACACAATCTACACTAATCAACATTTTTGACCTTTAGCAATTATATCAAAGTTCAGTTGAGCAAGTTGCAATAAATTCTAAAATAGTATACATAGGTATGCGATTAAATATTTATATTTTTCTTATATATTTAGCTACGAATATAAGTGTTTATACCATAAAATTACCTTAGATATATTCTTCTCAATTTACTTTTTGTGTATTTCAATTTCAAGGTATTTGTTCTATATGTTTTTAAACAAAAATATCAAATTATTAAACAAGAAATTGTTAGTTAGTGATTATCAAATTGAAAGTCGTTGCCATGACTAACTCATAATTCCACATTTCAAAAGCAACGTGATATAATTATAAAATAAAAAAATCGTAATATTTTCAGAAAATTCTTAATTTATCATGGCCGATTTGTCTTTTAATGGGAAAGTTGCAATAGTTACTGGTGCAGGAGCAGGCCTAGGGAAGACTTATGCCCTTTTACTTGCTTCAAGGGGTGCTAAAGTTGTTGTTAATGATTTGGGTGGTGGACGACATGGTGATGGAAGTTCATCGAGGGCTGCAGATGATGTTGTTCAAGAAATTATAAAAAATGGTAAATATCTGCTGATCTTTTAAAATAATAATACAAATTTACTGAATTTTTTGGTTCAGGTAGAATTGCTGTTGCTGATTATAATTCTGTGGTCGAAGGCGACAAGATTGTTAAAACTGCATTGGATAATTTTGGTCGTGTTGATATTCTAATTAATAATGCCGGTATTCTTCGAGATAGAAGTTTAGTTAAAATTACTGATCAAGATTGGGGTATTTATAAAACCAATCGAGAAATAAATGATAAAATTTTATGAGCAAAAGTTATTTCAATATAGATTTAGTTCATTCAGTTCACTTAAAGGGCAGTTTTAAAACAACTCAGGCAGCATTTCCAATTATGAAGAAGCAAGGCTATGGTCGAATTGTAATGACCACATCGAATTCTGGATTATATGGTAAATATTTTAATTTTTCGTTTCTCGAATTATTTTTTATATCTATTTTGTAGGTAACTTTGGTCAAGCTAATTATTCCTCGGCAAAATCAGGATTAGTAGGTTTAGCCAAAACGGTGGCAATAGAAGGTGCCAAAAATAATGTTCATTGTAATGTGATTGCGCCAACTGCTGCAAGTAGATTGACGGAAGATATTTTACCATCAGAAGTTTTTGATCAGTTAAATCCGGTGTATATTGCTCCGGTTGTTGTAAGTAACTTAAAAAATGTTAAAAGTCTTGTTAGTGATTAAATTACTTAACTAAATACAGGCATACTTATGCCATGAGGTTTGTGCTGAAAATGGCACTGTAATAGAAGCAGCTGGTGGTTGGGCTGGAAAATGTACCTTGGTTAGATCAAATGGATCTGTTTTGCGCTCTTCGATTAATGAAAAAGTTACGTTAGAGAATGTACATAAAAATTGGGCAAAAATTACAGATATGACTAATGCGGCAGCTTTAGGGTATTGATTAGGTTCTTTACATGATTTTTCTTTATATTTATTGAATGAATTTTGTTAGATCGATTCAAGAAGCCACATTCGCGTTAATGCAATCTTTAGAGAGTTTATCAAAAAATGAAAATAGCAATCTTCATGATATAGCTGATAATCCAGATGTTTTTGAGTTTTGTGATAAAGATATCATTTTATATGCATTGTCCGGTAATGCTTGATGACTTGATTTAGGAAAGCATCTTTTTAATATGCCATTGGTTTCATTTCAGTGGGCACATCTTTAACCGAACCACAAAACTTGAAATTCTTATATGAAAATCATGAGAATTTTTGCGCTTTACCAACATTTTACATTTTACCAGCACTTCAAAGTGTCATATCTTCTAGTGCTTTAACAACAGATTTAATACCTGGGAAGACTATCGATCTTGCTAATGTTTTACATGGTGAGCAATATATTGAGGTAAATGAAAAAAATTTCTTTAATTTAAAAGTTCCGGTAAACATAACAATCCCGTGATATTTGCAGATTTTAGATAATGCCCCTTCTGGTCTATTAACATCTAAACAAAGTATAGTGGAAGTTTTAGATAAAGGATCTGGAGCAGTTATCGTAAATAATGGTATAAAGTTTAATGTAAATAATTACTTTTGTCACTTATTGCTTATTTTTGTTTTAAGTGGATTCATACGATGCAAATGACAATCTTGTAGTGAAAAATCAAATTGTTGTCTTTGCTGTTGGTGCCGGAAACTTTGGTGGAAATCGAACAGCTACAAAAATCGTACCATGTGTAAATAAACCGAATACAAAACCAGAAATTGCTATAACTCACAAAACTACGGTTGATCAAGCTGCTTTATATCGATTAACTGGTAACTGGAGTGTATTGCTTGTTGAATTTGTTTTAATTTAAACATACATTTTAGGTGACAGAAATCCACTTCACATTGATCCTAATTTGGCGAAAGTTTTTGGTTACAAGCAACCAATTCTACATGGTTTATGTTCTCTAGGCATTTCTGTTCGTATTGTTCTACAGACTTATGCTAATAGTGACGTTTCCTTATTTAAAGCATGCAAGGTAATTTGTCAATATTGTTTTTCAATTCACAAAACTTTTTATTTATTCGTTTTGTTTATTATAGGCACGATTCACCAAGCCTGTAATTCCAGGACAGACTCTAAAAGTTAATATGTGGCGAAAAGGGAATAGAATTCTATTTGAAACCGTTGTAGTAGAAACAAACATACCAATTATAACCGGTAAGTATTGATACTTTTTGTTATATATGAACGTATTCATTATTGAACTAAAATAAGAACGGAAGAGATAATAAGATTAGAATAAACTAAACAAGCAAGATTTTGAGAAAGTATTTATTTGCCCTGTAATTCCACATTCGTCATAACCTAATTTTCTGTAAAAGATTTATGATTTAGTTTAGAAGCACATTCAAATTTCGAGGGTTCGCGGTTATATAGATAGGACATGTTAATTTCATATAGCCACTCCCAAAATTTTGCATGAAACTTCTCTCGTTTAGTGGTTTAAAATGTATGTTATTTTACGCTCTTGGTCTTGTTTGTCTGTGCTTTTGGTATTATAAGCGGACACCCCCTCAGAAGTTGACAAAAATTAAATGATAATTGGAAGTTGTTGGGTGTCAGTGGCGTTTCGGTTATGGAAACTTTCACTGTATATCATTACCTCGCGGACGAATATCTGCAACGCTGCCAATAGTCGAAGCGACAAACGCGATGTCTATCTGTCTCTATCTTTCCGTATGTAAGTCATAGACAAGTGCTAGTGAGTCCTTTTCTAATGCACGCGGGTAAGTAATGAAAATTAATTATTGAATAATGGCATAATTAGTAAATGATGTGTAAAAATGTTTTTGGCAATTCATGTATTAAACGTTCCTGTACAAAAATTGAAAGCAAAAATTAACTTGTCTGTAATCTGCATACTTATATACGTACAGACAAAGCGAAATAAAAGTATGAAAAGCAATGGCAACTATGTTCACATATTCAAATAAAATCAATTTATTATGTAAAAATATACCAGGTCAATGTTCAAACTCTTACCATTTTATTTATTTGTTGAAAACGTAAATTTCCCAATAATCAATTTTTATCAGTATATTTCGTTGCAATAATAGTGTAGATTATTGTGAGTAATATTCTTTTTAGCAGGATATTTCACAGACGGTTTATCAGTGGGATATTTCCTTAGTTCTATAAGATATTCATTGTATAAAGGGTAAGCCAAGATTAATTTAATTAAATATCGCTCGTGTTTTGACTTTTTGTTGAAAATCTACCATATCATCAAACTCAGGTATTAAAAGCTGAGTTTACATTTAAAGAAGAATTTAATTTTTATTTTCCAATTGACTTGACACCATTTTTGTCAATTAGGTATCTATTAATTAAATTTGAGAAATTACAACACTTTTGTGTTGTAAATATTTAATTTTTATTGTTGACGCGCGAGTGTCCTATCAGAGACATCAAAATTTTTAATAACAAATTCCACTCGATAAATTACGTACTTACTATTTATGTTGTAGCCCATACTTATAATAACAGCAATCTATATCGGTCTGTTTATCAATTAAGATAATCGTTAATTAGGAATAAGCAACTTAATGTGAATATCAATATAAACTCGTTATTAATACATATTCCAGAAGCATATGGTAATGCCAAAAGAAAATCATACTAATGATTTCTATCATACGAAACATTTTAGAGTAGATAGTATTTACATATATAAATTAATGCAATTAAAATCAATTACTTTATTATTTCTAGGTGCCTTCGTTGATTTGACATCGGTTAAAATGCCTGCTAAAGAAAGTACTAGTAGCAATTTGAAAAGTGATGCCATCTTTGAATATATAATTGAAAGAGTTAAAACTGAACCAGAAAAAGCAAAAAATATTGGAGGTGTCTTCTTATACAAAATAACAAAGAATGGAAAGGAAGTTAAAAAATGGAGTAAGTTTCTATAATGAGTACACCGTAATTTTCTAGTTCGGTCTAGGTTCTACTTATTTTTAAATTTCATCTTCTGCAATAGCCCGTCATGAATTATAAAACTACGCGAAATAACCGATGTTATTGATTATTGTTTATTAATTAAATAAAAATTATATTCCTAATTGTTGTGTCTTGTTTTAGCGATGGATCTTAAAAATGCTAAAGTATATGAAGGTGCCCCAGAATCAAAACCAAATACAACGCTTACTGTATCCGATGAAGATTTTTTACTGTTAGCCGAAGGAAAATTAAAACCACAACAGGCTTTTATGAAAGGAAAATTAAAAATTGCAGGTAACATTATGTTAGCCCAAAAATTATCACCATTATTACATGCGAATGCTGCGAAGCTTTAAAATTGGAAGGGAAGTTTTTATAAACCATAGGGATTATTGGGATTTTTTAGGTTTTTAAAAATTGTATTTTTAATGCATTTCAAACTTGTTTCTTTTTTTTTGTTTTCTTTATATTTTTATATAAATATTTTAAATGGTATTTTATATGTATTGTTAATGAGGGAATAATAAATATGTGGTGGCCAACAGAATATAGTTTTTATTGTACCTATTTTGTTCTAATAACTTTTGGACTGGAAGGAAGGCTAAGGACGAGAGCTGATACAGCCCCAATGCGCATTGAGGTTCGCCTTCTAAATGTATACGAATATCGTCAAATTAAAAATGAACCTTCGAATGTATTTCAGTATACATATTTTTCATCCTTAAGCATAGCATCACAACTCTTTTTCAATATGATTCAAATCATTTGGTTTAGAACACAATCGAGATTCTTCACTACAAAACTTTTTGTCAATATCCTTTTCGTCTTTCTGATAATATTTTACAAGATTGTCTTCAAAGTCCTCGATAATCGTTTCACACTAAAAAATTTGTTGAATTGTGATAATTCTAGTTACTGATTATCAAGAATTACTAAGTACTAGTTGCTTACATAATATTTAAGGCTTTTATTTAGATCACTATCTTGAACTATATCAATATCAGAAATAAATGGATTCATTTTCCCTTCATCAACCATTTTTAATATTGTTAACGTTCCATTTGACTTCCATAAACCTCTAACATAATCTTCCATTTTATCACATATTGTTTCCATTAATTCCGATAGAAAAATTTCCGATTGGGTCAATGGAACACTTTTAGGTGTATTATAGTTTCCTTCGGCATCTAATCGGTGTCCTCCAACATTAATTGTCCGCGATTTATCAGTATTTCCTATAGCCTCGTTTAACTCCCGAATACTGGCTTTACATACTATAATTTTTAAGTAAATTAGATAAGAATCATAATCATATGGTTGTTTTTTTTTACAATCACAAATCACCTATAATTTATTTTGAATAGAAAAAGGATAGTCTTATAGAATGAAGGTTCTCTTGCAGTTATAGGGGAGAATTAATAGGAAAGCTGCACACACTGTAACAAATGAAATAAAATCACTTTCATTTGTTTAGCAGATAAAAACAAATACAATATGTTTATAAAATTAAAATCTATCTATTAATTATAAATATTTACCTAAACATTTTAATTCATTACTATCGAGTTTTACATCTTGAACCATAGATTGGGAATTTACATAAACCGAAAGTAGTAATGCTATTTGAACTATAGTATAATTGAAGTTGAACTTTATACACATTTTTCGCATAAAATATTCGAAATTAACTATCAAGAACTTTGCTGGAAAATAAAATAAGATCCCAGGGAGATATATTTAAAATTTCTTTAAACGTCATTTTGACACGTATGTATTGTTTTCATTGGTTAATATTTATCAACAATATAAAGTTTGGATATTTGCACAAAATGGCATCTTTAAACACTTTAAACTTTAAACAATGCATAAGCATTACCTGTAGCATTATCTTTATTAATCGAATATAATGTAAATTTACTTTGTTTTTAATCATTTAATACAAATAAATAACTGGTTGATCAAAAATTTTATATCTGATTTCACGATTCCCGCCTTATTTTATACGGAATGACACTAGCGACCTCAGTAAAAAATACCACAAATTAGTCATGACGTAATTTTTGGACCAGTCCAAATCTTGGGGGGGTTGTTGATTGTCGGAATGTTTGTATTGGAATTAGTTTAGAAATCGATTAAAATATTTGACAAAAACTTTTATACATATACATTAAAGCAACATTACTTTCGTTATTAAGATCTAATTATTTGTGAAATCCTTGTATGTTTCAAATATATACTACCTTACTGGGTCGTTCCAATAAAAATGGACTCGCCCAAACAAGCTTCCAAGATTTTGAACTAGCCAGTCGCCAAAAGCTCAGCATAGTGTCAGGTAGTAGACATAATGTGTCAATTTTTTTATTTTATAAATTCGAGTGTTAAAATTGAAAAAGCAACAATTTATTCGAATCTCTCTTCGAAAGGCTTAAAAGTGCATTTGCAAAAGTTGGAGATTTCAGTTTTTTCCGAAAAAGAGGCTTATTTAAGGTAATAGCCAATCGTTATGCATGTAAGGGAAAATGCTTATTCTATTGAAAATTTGTTAATTAGTAATAAGTATATTCAAATGTGGTTCATTTGCTTCACTTTTTAATACAATAAGTGTTCACCTTCTTAAAGTTGTGCTTGTTCCAAAATTAGCACTACTTTTTTCTCGAAGTGGGAGGTGATTATGGAATTTCTTAACTTTTATCTTGTTCATGCTATGCATATTTTTGAATTTATTTTTAAGATTTCGTTTATTCCTGTTTTGTTATTCCTGATGTTGCGGCATTTGACCTGGCAACCGTGGAAAGCATGTTTAAAAGATAACAAAGCTTTCGTTTTTTTTTTTTTATCGTAATAGCTAAAAAAAAGCATCTCTGATTTTATAAACATAGTTATATCATGAATAAAGT
Organism: Platypus cylindrus; assembly: GCA_949748235.1. Lineage (NCBI taxonomy): Eukaryota > Metazoa > Arthropoda > Insecta > Coleoptera > Curculionidae > Platypus > Platypus cylindrus. Next base: position 10,467,162 of record OX456489.1, on the reverse strand, counting down.
CATATTAGCTTATAGAAACTGCGTCTAAAAATTTGATTGAATTTAGAGAATCTGTAGAAACCTTTTGTATTTGTTTACTGATGACAAAGCTGCCCCGCAAGCGATTTTCACCTCTAACGACTGTAGATGTTGTAATTTTATGGCGGCAACAATGGTTGCAACGTCCGCTTCCCTCTCCAATCGCTTCGCATATCGATTCCTTAATTAACCAATGGTGAGCTAGTCAGTCAATTCGCGGGAGCTAAACTTCGTTTGCCATGTTGCCACGCCTTGTATACGCGTTCGTTTTCGTGCATAATGTCCGGCGCAGACGGGTTGGCCTATTCCCCGGATAAATGATAAGTATTAACTACCGGCATAATGGATTCGGTTTGTATGTATAAGTATTACGAGTATAGTTGGTTGTAGCTTTCATATTTTATAACTCATACCCATATTTTAACAGATGAACGTTTATTCCATGCTAACAACATGACTGCTGCTGCTGCTACTCCGATTCGAATGATGGTATTGTCTCTTTCTAGTATATTTGACAATGCTGCTTGATGATACGATGATCGACATTGTTGCCATTATTGTTTCCATTTAACCAATGGTAGAAGAAGTTAAATCCGGTATTCATTATTTACCTCGACCTTAAATTTAGTCACCAAGCGAAATGTTCTCTAGCTGGCAGTTTATAGTCGGAACAAAGTTTTACGTTATTTCTATTGCAATAATTGTATTATTTTCAAGACCAATGTACCATTTAACTGGTACATGATTATTAAGCGTATGTAAGTCTATTTTTTTTAATGCCGAATTGAGCAGAGCTCTTAGTATTATATAAGGTTTTGTAAGAACAAACGGATCATTAGTCTTTTTTATAGCATGCCCTTCTAATTTCAATAAAATGCCACTTGTTTTCTGTAGTATTATAAAAATAAGAGAAAGTGTTTATTGTCTTAAAGAGATGTATATTACATTTGCTTTTAAGTTCAATTTCACTTACTTATAAAATAGTTAAAAAATAATTTGGGTATTGAGTTAAATTTTCTGAAGTTATTTGGAAATATTTCTTGGCGTTTTTGGATTGTGTAATCGTAAGTAGGTTTTACATTATTGGTCAATTATTTTTAAATGCGCACGCATTGTATCAGTTTATAAATAATGTATAATTGTCTTGATTATGTTCTACGGTTCAAATACATACATGTACGTATAATGTTCTATTGGCATTCCACAATTGAAGAATACCCGTATAAAGATGATTAAATTGAATACGTTTTTCTTTTATTTCATTGAAATTTAATCAATTGCAGTAAAGTAGTGAAATTCTTTCCTCCTTACGTTACCGGTGTTTACGCGCCTGAAATAGAAGTGGGCGTGTCCTACTGCTCGAACTTATGCTTTTTTTTACATATTAACAATATTTTATAGTTTAGCTTATGCTTAAATGATTCATTATGTTAAGGGTGAACAGTTTTCTGGTAAAATAAATATTATACGGTATAATTTTGTCAAATCAAGGAAAATTCTATGTCGAACTAATAAATTCTTGTTATATTTTTTGACATAATATCGATTATGCAATTGGAAGATTAACCAAATCCTACCTTCATTTAATTTATTGCTTTTTCCTGCTTCTATTGTAATGTCAACCTTTAAATTTGAATCATGAAGGCAAAGTCAGGTGTTTCGTTATTGAATCATTAACTATTCAGACTTGAGAAGGATACTTTATTTTTTATTGTAATATATATTTCGATCAATTTAATAGGAACCTAAATTACGATATTTTAAGTACCTAATCTATAATTTAGTTATTTTAATGATAGTTTATTTCGGCATCTGTTGGTGTTTCATTGGTTGCACCCTGATAATTTTAGTTTAACAAGTCGTATTTCGCTAATTAATTATGCATAGTATTAATAATTTTATTCTTTTTGCAGCCAAGTGAATGTGATTTGAAATGAAACGCCTTCGAGTGGATGAACACTCAAAAGAAGGCAGTGGGCCTCCTTTGCCCAATAATCTATTTCGTCAATCTTTGCCCAACACTGCCACAGCTGTAGCATATTCGCCTGCAGTAAAAGTGGTAGGTGAAGGCATGCAATCTGGACTCTATTCCCCTGCACCGACAATTGGTTACGGTACAATGCCTGTTGCTACAGTTACTCATAGTGGAAAACCACAATCCACAGCTCTTTCAGTAACGGGTCATAATATCATGCGCACAACAACCGGTTCGTCTCCCCCAACGGGGCCCTTACAGGAGGCACCTCAACAACAATCGCCAAGCAATTTTCAACGTTTGAAAGTAGAGGATGCTCTCTCATACCTGGATCTTGTGAAATTGAAATTCAGTTCAAAACCCCAAGTGTACAATGACTTTTTGGATATTATGAAAGAATTTAAAAGTCAAAGCATAGACACGCCTGGTGTAATACATCGAGTGTCCACATTATTTAAAGGTTTTCCCGAACTAATAAGTGGTTTTAATACATTTTTACCTCCCGGTTATAAAATTGAAGTCCAAAAAAGTGATCAAGGCGGATATGCGTTTTCAATTTCGGTTAGCGTTTCGAGTCCAACATCTGAACAAAAATCGGCAATGATACTTAGTGGCAGTGGAAGAATTAACATGTCGGCACCACCAAGTCAACCAGTACCGCAGCCTCAACTTTCGCCTTTTCCATTACCTCAGCATATTACTCCAGTACCTCCACCTACAGCAGCACCACTTACATCCTCTGTAGTGCAGCAGCAGCAGCAGCAACAACAACATTCATCATCGAATTATGGAATACCACCACCGAGTAGCACATATGGACCATTGAGTTTATCTGCTGCACAAGCAGCAGTTAATCATGCATTACAAGGTCATACTGACACCCCACAAAATCAACCAGTGGAATTTAATCATGCCATAAACTATGTTAATAAGATTAAGGTTTGTAAAAATATTTGTATTTATTCTTTTACGATTAACTTTCAGTACATAAGTATGTTGTATAAAGAAATAATAATTATAATTATTATTAATACATTCATTAGTAGTGATTAGTTCGGTTCATGTGTCGAATTAAGTGAATCGTCTCATGCAAGAAATTGTTTTTATTAAAGTAGAATTGATATTTGTAGCAATGGAGTGGTTTATTTTATTCTAGAACCGATTTCAAGGGCAGCCCGAAAAATATAAAAGATTTTTGGAAATACTGCACACTTATCAAAAAGAACAGCGCACTATAAAAGAATCGAATGGTGGTTCAATTGTTAAGCATCTTACTGAACAAGAAGTATATAGTCAGGTAGCCAAACTTTTTGAGAATCAAAGTGATTTACTTGCCGAATTCGGTCAATTCTTACCTGATGCAACAAGTCATATTAATCAAGCCCCAATTTCTGAACATTCGAATACCATGAATAAAAAATCAATAAGTAAGCCATATCATCGAGATCATTTGCCAGATCGTCATATTTCTCACAAATCTAGCCATCAGTCTGGAACAGTGAAACGGTCTCCTCCTTATTCTAGTTATCATCATAAGGATGGACCGCCACCAAAAAAACATAAAATGTCTTCTTCTTATAGAGATGTTAGTTTAGCAGAAGCAGGAAAATATGGTACATTGAATGAATACGCCTTTTTTGATAAGGTAAGGAATTCTTTACAGATCGAACGCAATTCACCAACTTTCTGTAAAATGTAGTTTAAATATATTCACGTTTCGAATTATGGTGGGTGTCGCTTTATTGAATTAGTGCTAATAGAGCAGCAACGTCAAAACCGTTCGGTAAACGGTTTAATCTCTTTGGTTACAGTTTTATAGTTCGTATGGTAACTGCACGTAAGCGAAAGAAAAACTAAACAATTTCAACGGCAAAATTAGTTTCAATTCTGTTGTCTTGAGTATGTAAACATGTACGTTGATAATTGTTATTCTTCGTTTTGTACGATTGTAATGTTTGTTTCATTAAATAAATATTACCTTATCATGTCACTTGAAATATTCTACATGCTTATCACATGTTTTCTTTTTGTTTAATTGAATTAAAAATTTCTGGTAAAAACTGACATTTTTTCAGTTATATTATTATTTAATAATAATATTATTATTATTATTTAGAACGTCTTTTTATAATATTGTTTACATTTTCTTTTACAACGACATGATGAATAGATTTAAATACGCATTCATGTACAAATTTGTTTCGACGTGGTTATTTATTAAGTCTACAGTTGTGAACGTGTTATTAAATGAAAACAGTTAAATTACATATGTACTAGTTCCTACTAATTTTTTTTTTTTTTTTGTATCTGTTTGTCTTAGGTGCGGAAAGCTCTTAAGTATGAAGAGGTTTACTTCAATTTCCTGCGCTGTTTGACACTATTCACGGATCGTATTATATCAAAACTTGAACTTGTACAAATTGTAACACCATTTCTGGGAAAATTACCGGAGCTATTCAAGTTCTTTCGTGAATTTGTCTATCAAAACGAAACCGATCCGATACCATATAATGTAGCCAGAACCGAACGTCCTCAAGGCGACCACGCCCTTGAAATAGATTTAGCTACTGCTAAACGTATTGGTGCTAGTTATTGCATTATACCGAAAGTCGATGAAGAAGAAGAGAGTAAATCAAAGACGGCGCTTTGTAGGGAGGTATTGAATAACGAATGGGTGTCCTTTCCTACTTGGTCGGAGGATAGTACATTTGTCAGTTCCCGTAAAACGCAATATGAGGAATATATGTACAGGTGTGAAGATGAAAGATTTGAGCTGGACGTTGTCATAGAGACTAATGCCTCAACTATAAGAGTATTGGAATGTGTACAGAAGAAAATAAGTAGAATGTCACAAGATGATTTGGCGAAGTTTGCTTTAGATGATACATTAGGTGGACAGTCGACAACGCTACATCAAAGGGCTTTGAAAAGGATCTATGGTGATAAAGCATCCGAAATCATTGAAGGATTGAAAAAGAATCCAGCGATTGCAGTACCAATTGTACTTAAAAGACTGAAAGCAAAAGAAGATGAATGGCGGGAAGCGCAAAAAGGCTTCAATAAAATATGGCGAGAACAAAATGAAAAGTATTATTTAAAGAGTTTAGATCATCAGGGCATAAACTTTAAACAAACAGATGTTAAAGCTATACGAACAAAAAGTTTATTTAATGAAATTGAAACGATATTTGATGAGCGGCATGAACAGAATGAAGAAGGAACTGAACCAGTGGTTGGGCCACATTTGGTTCTACCATATCTCGATAAAGAAATATTAGATGACGCCGCTAATTTACTAATTCATCACGTGAAACGTCAAACTGGTATCCAGAAAATGGAAAAAAAGAAAATCAAACATTTATTACGTCAATTTCTGCCAGATTTATTTTTCCATCAAAGGCAACCAATAAGTGATGATGAACGCGAAGATGATGGTAATTTTTATTATCATTAATTAACATATTTAACTTATAATGGTTGGTATTATTAATGCTAATTTAATGCCTTTTCATAATTAGATGAAAATGAAGACAGAGAGAGCGCAGGAAACTCTCCGAAACAAGAGCAACAATCAAAGGGAAAAATTAATACTTCCATATCCATAAGTAACAGTGACGATAACAAGGAAATCAAATATGATGTTGATATCAAAGATGAAGATATAAAAGTACCTTTATATGCCCAAACAACAAATCCTGTTAGTTGGACATTTTTTTGTTGTGATGTAGATAGTATCTATTTACTAAGATACAATTAATTGTTTCAGGATGAAGCTTACACTTTATTTATGGCGAACAACAATTGGTACATTTTCTTGCGTTTGCATGCCATTTTATGCGAACGCCTACTAAAGATTTATCAAAGAGCTGTACAAATGGCAAATGAAGAAAAACAAAACAAACCCAATAGAAAAGAAAGTACGGCAATTGCCCTCAGATTAAAACCGAAACCGCAAATAGCATTAGAGGATTATTATCCTGCATTTTTGGACATGGTCAAGAATCTCTTAGATGGTAATATGGAAGCAAATACATATGAAGATACATTAAGGGAAATGTTTGGAATTCATGCTTATATTGCTTTTACATTAGATAAAGTGATATCGTATGCTGTAAGACAATTACAACATTGCGTGACTGAAAGGTAAGAATCACCAAATGTTAATTTAATAATTAAAATTGTAGCACTAGCATATAGAAGGTAGAATGATAATGAATCGCATACAATGATTGAATAAATAAATGAAAAAAATGTATCAAACTAATCGCAATACAAACTTGACAGTAATTAATTAATGTTTCACTTTCTACATTTAATTAAACTAAGTGTTGCTGTCGTACCGTGCTTTTAAAATACAATTTATAATATACACGTGGAGTCATTTTTGTTAGGACTGCACTGGGTGTTACTGATTTATATATAAAAGAAGCGAAACGTGGAGCAGCTGGAGGACCATGTAACACGGCGTATAAAAGGATATATGCAGAGTTGGCTTATCAGCGAGCAGCTGAGAAAGTTGTACAAGAAGAAACTTGTTTTAAAATATATATTTATAAGCACGATTGTAAGATGACAATAGAGTTGCTTGACACGGAGCCAGAGGATCCGAAAAAAGTGGAAGAAGTACATGTAAGAACAAATAAAAACATATACAGTAAAACTTCGATTACTTTGCTTTTACCGCACAATTTATAATGTACTATTTCTGTTATTTAACATCTGTATTTAGAGTGGTTAATGACCAATTAAGCTGGTATTTTGGGTTACAATTATGTAGAGGTTTTACTGTATATTGTGAGTTGAAGTGATTTTAATTACTTTTAAATTTTGTACCAACATAAATCACTATATTACGTACTTACCATTACAGAAATGGAGTAATTATAAAGAACGTTATATATCTTTAACTCATTCCGATAGTACAAAACCAAGTTCACCCGTCTATTTAACTCGTAATATCATATTGTACAAAAAAGGAAAGCAAAGAATACGAAACAGCCGTGAACGAGAAAATAACGAAAATAAGAAACATGATATAAGAGAAACGAACAATAGTGGTCCTTCAAGGCTTTCAGAAAATTCTGGCAATCTTAATATTTTTGAAGCGCTAGAACGAAAATTAAATGAAAGAATAGAACGACATCAAACTGAACATCCTGGTTATGATGTTGATGATGAACAGCAGTGTAAATTAAGTTTGCATGATACCAAAATAACTTTTACTATGGCAAAAGATTCGTACTTGTACAAACTTGGTGCTTTTTCAAAAGCAAGACAGGTAAATTAACGTTTAATTCACTTCTTTTCTTAAAAGATTAAATTCCATCTGTTTTTTTTTCTTATAGATTCACTTAAAAGTCACCAAAAATAAAGCGGGAAAATTTCGTGGCTGGTGGAAAAAATGGTCTGTGTGTAATGTTAGTGAAGTACAGTCGAAACAGTGTACAGATTGGTTGATGGGACGAAGTGAAGGTGTAGTGCCTAATAGAACGCGTGTGTTATCTGACAATGATCTTGAAAGGACTCCATATGTCCCATATAATAGATATAGAGTGGAAAGATTAAGTGAAAGTTTGATATAAGATAATTAGTTTTACTGGAAAAAATTAATGATTACAATTACTTATTAGTATTAAGAGTTATATTATTTATTATTTCAAAAATTAGTTATTAATTTGCTACTATTTTTTAGTTTATTTTAATTTTGCGTTTGTATTGTAAGATACGATGGATGTATTCCAATTCTACTAGTTTCCCGGCAACTCGTTAATGATTTTGCTGTCGCTCAAATTTTTCGATATTCTTATAAGCGTTCCGCTTTTTTTTATTTTTCATTGTTATTGTATTAATTTAATACTGGTCTAATTCATTTATTAAGTTTTGTTTTTGAATTTGTATGTTTTTTTTTTATATTTTCAAGGATGATGCATGGTTTTAGTCATATCATGGTCCCCATGTTATGAGCACGGCCCTCGAAATCATGACTTGTTTCTTTAAATTTAAACAGATCAAGTAATTTAATGCAATCGTTATTTTTGTTCTATTTTTAAGGGTTGTTTTAAACAAGATGTCATTTTGGCGAAATTTGACTTATAATCTAACGTATTATCTATTTTTTGTTATGAAGCCGGAAGTGAACAACCTTATTAATCTTCTAAAATAATATCTTGTTTTCAACGATCGTAAAACATTCGGTTAATTTATAATTCTGTTTTATATAATAATTTCAGTCATAACCAGAAGTTTCTAGTTTCTCATATATTGAAAGAACATTGAGTGGAATGTGCTTCCTATATACAGTAATTTAATAAAATTTGTAAAAATGTATAGTATATTTTTGTATTAGAATTTGTAAAGATATGTTTATGATATATCGCTGCAATTACATATGTAAATAAACATTGCAAAATGACACATGGGAAAATAACCAAGTAAAATTGTTTCTATACGAGTTATTGAAAGATTACATTCCATTTTTGATAATCACTTTTGAGCAAAATGAAAATCTTGGTTATTTTCACATCTCATCAAATTTTTTATTTAGTTGTAAATTGTACAGAAAATGGCAGCAATATGTACACAGTTTTAAAATAATTAAACGATTATGCCATTTGTAAAAAAGTACTGTTGTTTTATTTCATTGCAATTTGTTTTAAAAAAATCTATGTATTTGCATACATATGCAATATGTATAAACCCAAGGTATTTAGAGGAAATAGATGTTTTTCCTCCAACTGCATAGGTATAAAGTAAACTATGTGGAATAAAAAGTGAACCACAAAATATCTAGTGTGTATACTATAGAGTAGTATAAGATCTTCTATCTTGACCTCAAACAATAAAATTGTTTTTAGTGCAAGTCACCAGTTTTGTTTCTGAACTAGTTTGTAATTAGTCCACTTTATTATCAATTTTAATTGACAAATTGACAATTATTTAACTTTAAATAATTGTCAAACTATTTGTCAATTTATTTTTATAGATTTATGAATTTACAAACTCAAATTAGAGAAATGATCGACGATTCACTTACAACAACAGGAACAGAAAAGAACGAGACATTTGAAAATCGAATAATTTATTCGCTACCAGTACGATTAGGATTATGGAATGAAACTTTAGCTATTGAGGAGCACAAATATTCTATTACATCTTATAAAAAAGAACATGGTGAATTATTACTTGACAAAACTAGAAGAATGATGAAGGATATTATCAGATCAGTTGATTTAGCTTATGATAATAGTTTTGTTAAATATGGTGAACATTATCAAATTAAAACGAGATATCCGTATTTAAAGGAAGATGGAGCTAAATGTACAGAAAATTTTAATGAATTATTTTTATCTGGTTTGATAACGGAAAATGAAATTGATTATTGTCAATCCTTTAAGCACGGTTGCATATTAGTAGCATCATCAATAAGTAAAGCTTGTATTAGAAACACATTCAAAATAATCGATTGTGATGGAAATAAAACAGAAGGAGAACAAGTACGTTGCGGTGAAGATGTGTACATTCAAATTGTAAATACAACAGATAGCCCACCACTTTACGTACGTTGTCCGAATGTATCGATGGATTCCGTTGGAACTGGTCGCCGGATTTATTTATCACAAGTTCCTGATTTTTATTGTCGCTTTAAAATGTTTCATTGGGATCCCTCTAAAAGAATGATGACAAATGGAACACCATTTGCACCTAACGCATGCGTAATTATCCAACATTCTGCATCAGGGCAAAATTTAGCTGCTGAAATCAGTCAACGCATTCTAACATTTTTCGGTCCTGAAAGTTTGGTGGATTGCCGCACATATAAGGATTCACATAAAGTTGAAACGTCTGAGAATTTGTGGATGTTTGTTTGCCATTCTGATAAACAAAGGGAGATAAATGTTTCCAATGGAGCAAATTAATTCATTTTGTATATGTAATATTGTAATATTTTAGAATAAAAATTTTGTGCAGATATAATAAATGCATGGTGATTGTACAGAATGAAAAAAAAAATCTATTCCTAACATCAATACATATAAACAATCTCTCTTAATGGCGAATAAAAATTTGTATATTTCTTGCTTTCATTTAGTTAATTCAGATAATTCCATTTAGCTTATTGTGAAAAGTTGCTCGCACTGTATATGTGTAAATATTATGAAGTGCAATTTCAAAGTTCGGGTTACCCCTGGTTAAATTAGTAGTTCTACCAGAGCTGCAATATTTCATTTCAAACAACTAGCTGAACTTTTGTTAGGTTACGTCTCAAATTTATTTGAGTATTTATGTACATAAGAAATTCATACATTTTTAATGAACGGATTACGAAAAAAACCCTGTAGAAATTATTCTTAATAATTTCGAAACTAGTTTTATTTTAATAATAGTTTTTAACATGTTTCCTTAGTTTCTTTTAATTTCCTATCCTATTATTATTTTAACATGTTTCTTTATACGTCTAGCTAATTAATGGAACAATTTCAATCGATACGGTACTGGGTTTTCTACTTCTTATCGGTACGAAACCACTATACATCACAATAATTAAAATTAGGAGTATCTAATATGATAAGGCATCATTCATCAATCCCAAAAATAAAGTAATATAATTTTAATTGAAACTGTGTTTTTTTTCAATCAACATCGATACGCGTTTCGATGAATAATATGCATACATAGAATAGATTGATACAAAGTAATGAAACTCCAATCATAACAAATATTCATTTAAGTCTTATCATTGTTTGCTCTCAAATTATCTGTTCCTGTATTTTAACTTATTTAATTATCTACAGAAAAATCGAATTTGTCTAAATAACATTCGGACATATTGTATTATAACAGAGAAACTCTGATTGTTAAGATTCATCTATTAAAAATTAGTAGCACACCAGGTATCAAAAGATGTTTAGAAAGTTTGAAGTTTTTGGACAATACACTAATCCGAAAAGATTACTGGCTAGTATTGCTAATTCGCCTACATCATAGTCGTCAGTAAAGGAAAAGCCTAACTAATAGTTTTCCCCGTAGCATGGTAGAAAGCCCTTTTCCAGGGGGCAGGTCTTTTTCCCGATGAATACCAGTTACGCACCTGTCAGCGTGGTTGTCATTCACCCTACGCTACATTAGCAAGTCCTGACATGGTGCCAATTTTTCTCGCGGTTTGCCAATCATAGGCCCTTGGCCGACTAAAAAGGCTACCTGAAATCAACTGACTGACCCGTACTACTCGGGTAGTGGATGTCGTATGCCTCCTCTAATGATTTTTCACCCACATCATCAGTTCCGGTCAAGGAATTGACTTCCTGGAGGCGGCTGTTTTAAAAAGGCCCTAGGCCGCTTTGCTTCGATAAGAAACGCTGTCAGTTCTTCACAAAACTGCTACCAGAATTGTCTCAGCTGTTCTTATGCTATTGTTATACTTTGTCAGGGCTCTTCTGCAAACCATCAACTACTCCGTTGAAAGGAGCAGTTGATGGCTTCACGTTCAGCCGGCAATTGTCACGATATGAGTCCTTCATGGCAGATTGTAACTGCATAGATAGCTAGTGCAAATGGTGTGGCACTATTTCTCCTATCATATCCAATTGATATGTAGTTCGTGCTACATAGAGTCCAGCTTTGTTTTGAGACATTCTTAGAACTCTATACTTTCTCAACAACAGAAGATATAATTATTAAGTTATCAATCTCAATCATCTTGACATATCTGACTTGAAATTATTTATTCTAGCTTTTGAATTGGAAAGATTCAAAATTGAAATAGGAAGTATTAATAACTCGTATGAAAAGCAATTATTGATGAAAATGTCCTCGCTACTCGTGAACTTGTATTTGTATCTACTGCCGGAAATTTGATCTGAAATTAAGTTAAGTAATTAGAACAGGTATTTATTGATTTCTCGCAACTTATCAATGAATCCAATCCTGTAAAATAAAGTATTATCATTTATATCATAACTGCGCGAGTGATAATATCAATATTCGCTATCATTCACATGTTATCAAGTTAGTCTAGTTAATTGCTATTTAAAAGTGCATATAGCGTGCCATAGAAACTGTTTACGTTCAGTGTTAATTCAATGTGTTTAATTAGTAATGTGGCAGTTTCTTATGTTATTCCTGAATCTATTTTCTGTCATATTTGATTATACTTTGTCCGCTGCTGATTTCGATAATAGTATATTGCCAAATCCAGTATGGCCTACAGAAAATTGTACAGTCATACCAGAAGAAATTAAATGTAAAGTAGTTACAAATCCAAAAGAAACTTGTCAGGTTTGCGACGACGATGGGAACTGTAAATTAAATATTGCTATTCTATCACCGAATAGTAGTGAATATATAGTGAATTTGCAGAGGGTAAATTATGAAACTCTTTGTGCGTTGTTTTTTGTCCATTTTTAATAATTGCCTTTTAATTAAAATGAAACATTACTTGAATAACTTAAATTATTGTTAGGCGCCGCTTCTATTTAAGTGCTACCAAATTTTTATTGCCTTCAAATTCATTTCTCTTTTGACAGACTAATCAAAACTTGTTATGTATAAAATGTATCTCATTGCGCATCTTTTTTCTTGAATTATTATACTGTTAAATGTGATTACCAATTAAAAAAACCGATCATGGATGCGGCTGTTGGAACTTGTTTTTATTTGTAGATTACTATCCAAAAAGTATCTTATCTGAAAAAAAATCAAGCAAATCGAATTTGATCTCTTCGCATAGTTCGGGCGATAGTTATTTTCCAACTATAGAAAAACCAAAGTCAGTTTTTTCGAATTGCTGTTCCATCAGCTAATTCACTATTTATGTTTTGCACCTTATGATCCACAATTTATACTTCTTTTTCGATCAAAATTATTATTTTTAAATGATGTTAAATAGGATTAGTTAAAAAGAAAATGCAGTGTATAACTCGTGAGACAGATATTTTTCAAATCGCTGTTAGAACTATTGACACCCAGTATACTCAATATGCTCTATTTTGAAATAATTCACTATACGCATAGTTATAAAAGACAACTACTTTTTTCAAGGTAACTGAAAAATTTCGAAATGCTGAAGAAGTAGCACGTACTATATTAAATATTACATATGATCTGAAAATACTGGATGATGAATGCCGACCAGAAGTGGCTTTGGGCAATTTGATTGATATCAATGAATGGTGTCCTCATGTTATATTTGGTATACCGTGCGATTATACTTTGGGTTCGTTTTTATATACAGAGTGGTCAATTACTAGTGTCCACTCCGATTTTGAGCTTGGCTATTTATTGGATTAATATGATGTCGCTCTGGTTTTTTATGGTTGCTTGAGGGCCTCATTATTTTGACCGATAGAGGCAAAGATTAGAGTTTTTTAAAATAGAGTTTTCCTATCCACTTTAATTTTTTTAAAGGAGTGTAGTGCTTTTTCTTATCTAGTAGGGTAAAGAATGAACACCTCAAATCAGTTTCTCAAACCGCACATCAAAATTCCAATGCCATCAAAATCAAAAATCTCCAATAAATTGGAGAATTTATTTTGAAAAACTCGGTCGTCAATTAAAATGAGCTTATCGAGCAACCATAAAAGACAATACAATAAATCGTGTCAATCTGATGAATAGTCAATTCCAAAATTGGGGCGGACACTAGTAAACGACCACCTTATATGTATTTTTTTTGCTAGCCAATATTCGACTAGTTGAATTATGAACGTATGAAAATATACAATAATGTCTTAAAATTCTTTATTTATTTACAGCTAGTGTAGGTAGAGTACTCAAAACATTAGGAAATGCTGGAACACCGCTACTTTCACCCGGAGGATTTACCTTTAATTTCATTCTAAAAAAGACAGATATGGCCGATGAATTTTATCACTTAGTTAATGTTGGGCATACCGATTTTACATCGTTAGCTGAATTTTTACATTTAATTGTTCAAAAGTAAGATCATTTGATTAAAAAATGACAGCGATCGATAGATCTCTGTGCCGTTCCAATAGATTGAAATAAAATCTCCAAAGTAGAACCAATACTTTTGTGTAATTTCTCTCTTATGAATATAAACAGTCTATTTTTAGGTATAACTGGGAAAAGGTGGCATTAATGTACGAAAAATCTGGATTGAGCGAATTGGCTGGCGACAGTGCTTGCTATTTATTAATGTCAACAATAATTAATAATGAATTATCAGGAATCAATTTCTTCTCTGGTGATTTAGTTCAGCGTAATTACAATGATAGCAAAGGGTACAATACATTTTTAAAGGAGTTTATTGGTGTTAAATATGGAGGTAGCATAACTAATTAATTTATAAAGCTTTCTAATATTCTATAGAGTAGCAATTTAGCTAACATAGCTAGTTGCTCATGTTAAACTAAAATTGTTTTCAGTTATATTAACATGTGCCAACCATACGCGTTTTAGAAAAATGATGATTGAGGCAGCCAGAATTGGTATGATGGAACGTGGAGAATATATATTTCTTAATTTCGCGTTATACAACAAGTAAGTTTCTGCATAACACAAAAATGTCTTGCAAAGACAAATTGTTCAATGAAATCATCAAATTAATGTAGTACAAATCTGTTTTCAGTGCCAATAAATCTGATCAGCCATGGTATGATCCAGATGATATAGAGAATAATGAACTGGCCAAAAAGGCTTTCAATTCAGTCATGACATTTTGTCCATTTAGGGAAGCTGTATTTGAAGAGGTTGAAAGACAGGAATTTCGTGGATCTTTTTATCTCGACGATATTTACGAAAGTCTCTTGCTCTATGTGGACACGATTAAGGAAAGATTGCAATATAAGAATGTTACAAATCTACGTGGATGCGATGTACTTCAAAAATTAAGAGGGAAGAAATATTCCAGTAAGTTAATGATGTATTCGAATGCAATAAAGAAGATGTGATGATAAATTTGTTCTGTTAAAGTTAATTAATCAATTACCGAAACGTAGAACGAATTAAGCAATTAGTAATTGTGCCTCTTTATTTACGAATAATGAAGTATATGGCTGCTAGGGAAAGCTATATTTTTCGCAGAATTGATCATTATTTTTTTTATTACTTTATTTATTATAGAGGACCACTTGACCAATTGGAAAATAAAGGAAAGCAATGGCTTGTGGTCCATTTGGCAGGGAAAGCACTGCTTCCTTAATCTAACAATAATGTTCAATTTAATGAATTTAATAAAGTTTGAACTTGAAAAAAGTTACATGTTATTAAATCGCTTATTTTTTTAAAATTTTTTTACAAATTTAGTATAATTTAATTAAATCTATTCAAGCTTTAAAGGAAAACATCACATTAAATTGCAATGCTCAAAAGCTATCAAAATACGCACTAGTTGCACAGGAAAATGGAATATCTAGAATAATTGGTATCTATTCAATAGAGAAGAAAACGGTAGATTATTGGAATCCGGGAAATTTAACTTTTCCACTAGACGAACCGGAATGTGGATTTGATTTGTCCAAATGTCCTAGTAAGTTTTAATAAAAATAAAATACTTTGAATGTAGTTTATAGTCTCGTTTCGTTTTTGTTATTCACAATTATCATCATTGAATTTTTAGAATACGATAAAGTTAATGTGCTTCTTATAAGTCTTATTTCAGTCGTATTTGTTGGTCTGCTAATAGTTGCAATTATAATTTATAGGTAAGCGAATACCTATTTGACTGATTATTCGAAAATATTTAACAGACGACGAACTTTAAATGTTATTAATCATGTTCAACGTCCACACAAAAATATTGAGTATGGTCTGTTTTCATTTCTTTTTAGGCAATATAAACTTAAAGCGGAAATCTATTCTGAAGCGTGGAAGGTGAATTATAATGACATCGTGCTTTTGTCAAACAATAAAAGAAGCAGCTTACATTCTCTTATTCCTGTTAAGGTTTGAAAATATTTTTATCTCATACTAAACCATCATTCGAATTAATTTTTGTAGAATAACTTAAGTCCATAACAAAATATCATACCGACAGAAACGCATGTTTTTTTTTTCAGGACATCGATGAAATGAGTTTAGCGGGAGATACACAATTATTCACAACTGTTGGACATTACAAATCAATTCGAGTAGCTATAAAAAAATTACCTGACCTTAAACTTAATTTGAAACATGATCAGCTATACGAATTGAAAGTGATGAAGGATTTATCAAACGATAACCTGGTAAAATTTTATGGAGTATGCATTGAAAGTCCGCATAATTGCCTTCTAGTTGAATATTGTCAAAAAGGCAGTCTTCAAGATATCTTAGAGAATTCCGAATACAGTTTAGATTGGACATTCCGTTTGTCATTAATTATGGATTTAGTGCGGGGAATGCATTATTTACATGGTAGTGCGATTAAATCGCATGGCGCATTAAAGTCTTCGAATTGTTTGGTAGATAGTCGTTTCGTTTTAAAAATATCAGATTTTGGCTTGGATTTCTTAAAAGGCGAGAAATATGATGAAAGCGAAAAGAACTCGTACGAATACTGGAAAAGTGAGTAGCTGATCGTCATTATTACTATTTATAGCTTACCATCTCAAAAAAATTAGTAAAATGTATGCGGCTATCATGGGATAGATCCGATATTCCGTTGGGAATGTTTCCTGAATTCTATTGGCTATCGGCTGTATATCTACGAGAATTCCAAAACTGGCGAGTTGGGATTCTAAAGTTTGTCATTGAAGACTATCTCTTATTATTGAGTATATCTCTATACTCTATCATTATAGAGTATGCCCCCGCTACTCTATGATGTAATTTATAAAGTGAAATACGCATTCTTTTTTCTTTCTCTCATACAGGATTGCTTTGGACAGCTCCAGAGTTGTTAAGAATGGATAATCCGCCAGCGAAAGGAACTCAGAAAGGAGACGTATATTCTTTCGCAATAATCATGCATGAAATCATTATTAGGGAAGGTGTATTCTATATTAAAGAATCAAATATGGAACCAAAAGGTAAGGTTGTCTGTTACTATCAAAATACTAGCGATGTCCTCGTTCTCCAAATTTTCTGACAACTTCAAAAATAAATTTTAGTCTAGACGATCTATTGATCGGCAACGGTCTTTATACCTAAGTATTTATTGCACATCATAAAGATATTGATGTAAATGTTTGTTTCAGAAATAATAGACAAGGTAAGCCAAATCCCTCCAACTTTTGGTGGGAAACCGTTACGCCCAAGCTGCTTCACCGATGGCATCACAGATGATATCGAAGAAATATTCTCTTTGCTTGATAGATGTTGGTGTGAAAATCCACAAGATCGACCCGATTTCGCTACAATCAAAGCTGGAATGAGACGACAATACAAACAGTAAGGGAAGCATTTTTTGTTTAAACAACAAAAATTACAGATATTTGCTTTAAGAGAATCTAAAAACCTTATGGACAACTTGTTGAATCGCATGGAACAATATACCAATAATCTTGAGACTCTTGTTCAGGACCGTACTAAAGATTATTTAGAAGAGAAACGTAAATGTGAAGAATTGCTTTATCAATTGCTTCCTCAGAGTGTTGCACGTCAATTGATTTCTGGAAAAGCAGTCACTGCTGAGGCATTCGATTCTGTCACAATTTACTTTAGTGATATCGTTGGATTCACCGCATTGTCAGCTAAAAGCACTCCGTTGCAAATTGTTGAACTTTTAAATAATCTCTATAGTTTGTTTGACTTTAAAGTTGGAAATTATCAAGTTTACAAAGTAGGTAACAAAAAAAGTTCTGGAAATTTTATTATTTTTTAGTCCTTTTCATTTATCTCTAATTACTTTGAGTACTTCTGCAATAATTACCGCATTTTATCCCCTTATTTTAAGGTAGAAACTATTGGTGATGCGTATATGGTAGTATCTGGATTACCAGAGCGCAATGGCATCAGACATGCCTACGAGGTCTGCCGTTTGGCACTCGATTTATTGGTTTCTGTTAAACAGTTCATGATTCCGCATATGCCTACTATACCATTACTATTGCGCATTGGAATTCATAGCGGGCCTGTGGTAGCTGGAGTGGTTGGTCATAAAATGCCACGCTACTGCCTTTTTGGGGATACGGTCAATACTGCTTCACGCATGGAACAAAACGGTTTACCACTTAAGATTCATATCAGTTCAGCAACTAAGCTCCTTCTCGAAAAAGTTGGGCTGTTTGATACTAAATTACGTGGTGAAGTGGAAATGAAGGTATTTGCAGCTTCCAAATTGATTTGAAGTCGAAAACTTAAACCATAGTTTTCATCTCTTCAGTGACTTTATAAATGAAGTTGGCATTTTAATGCGATTATACTCGAACTTACAAACTCCAAAGTCTTTTTTTAATTCTTGGTGTATTGCTTAAATATTTAAACCTAATTTGTTAAATAATAATAAAAACAGGGTGAATTACAATTCATATTTACAGGGTAAAGGAAAGGTAATAACCTACTGGCTCAATGGTGAAAAAGAGAACAATATTTATTTGGGAGATCCTTGCGATAACATTTCAACAGATTCAACAGTTCCTGAGAATTACGAAGAGAGTAAGCCACTATCAAAATCACCTTATACTGATACGTCTCCAATTTGTAATAATCCTATATATGGTAATGTCAATAATTATAATTCAAAACTTAATGATTACGTTGATGATAGGGATATCCGGAAAGTTTCAATATCCGAGGAAACACAAATTCCTCTGCTTAGTATCAGTCAATCAATATACGACTCGAATTCCTAAATAAATATAAATAAAAAAAATAATCATTCCATAGAATAATTTTCTTTTGTAAATTTATGAGTCATAATAATTGTATAAAAATCGCTGCATTTAATTATAATCGCATGCACCAAAAGCATATTGTATATTTATTTAAAGCAGAAAATAAATGGCAGTTATTAAAAATATGTAAAAATGCATTTAGTCAGCTCACTTATTAATCGAATTAGAAATATTTCGAGTTTTGTCCTCTAGGGCAGTAAAAAAAAAAAATTATGGATGTGTAATGGATAAATATATAGAAAAAATAACATAAAAAAAGAGATACCGTGCTGACTGAGCACGGTGTAGTAAAATTGAAGAATTTAACAAATACTAGAACATATCGTTTAATTAATAAAATAAGACAGCAATTACAAAAATATCAAAAAACTCTTGAAACAAACAATCAATTTGTCTAAAACTTTTCAGTTTTCTAAACTAAGTAATAATGCAGTGCCTTGTTTTATCCAAAAACTTGGATTTTCGTTGCCAGACCTTAAATCGATCCCCACGACATAAGCTGGATGATTAGCTGTTCCTTCTCTAATTGGAAAATAATAGCACGGGCAAAGGTAGAATCCTATAAAGATGGCTGAGTTTAATAAAATACCAAAGAACGAAAATAATGAAAGCAAAAATTTCCGTTAGATTGCAACTAAAATAACCTTTGGATTTCTTTTTCAATTGTTCTACTGGTTTGAAATGAATTAGAGGCATTGCACAAACAAGTTGCATTGGCTTGGGTTCTATTAACATTGCATTCTTTTTATCCCATCCGGCTCCTTCTAAGTACATACTCCTTACATATACTCCAAATTCAGGTGGTTGTTGTATTGTTACTTCATCTAATGTTAGAACAGTAAACTCCCAGCTTAGTGTATCAATCGAAATTTGTTTTTGACGGGCTTCAGTCTGTAGAGAATTTCATTTTAATTGCTTTATTTACTAACAATTAATATATTACATTTACCTGCAACACAGCCATTAAGAATGCCGTAGGAAATGTATAGGCAGCAAGCCAAAAGAACATGGGTGGATGTGTGGTTACGGCCCATTGAGTAAAATGTTCTACTCTCGCAACTAGATCTCTTGTCCATGAGCCTAATAATTTTAATGAAGGATACACTACGAGGAAAGGAAGAAATCATTAGCTTTTGTTCAATAAATTGAACATTTGAAATCAATTTACTTATAATGTATCGAAAATAAAATTTTGTTATTTTTCGTTTTACGTTTACTGCCACGTTTAACCACGTGGCAGTAAGATTTATTGTTACTGGATAATATAATCTATGATAGCATCTATGTGTATCAACTTTTCAAATTACCTTTAAGCCATGACGATGGAACCCGTGCTTCAAAAATACAAATGAATATGTCTTCCAGCTCGGATGACATAACAACTAAACCTTTAATACCATTTTGTAGATTTCTCAATGATAAATTGATTTGTTCCAATAAATTATTATACCTTAAAATGTCAGCAGTAATATAATCAGTATTCATATGTAGATTGGATATTTTCTACCGTTGTATTTCTTGTAATAATACAACATCTAAAGGAGTTTTATTTACACCAGTTAGTTTATCTGTAGTTTCATAATCCATTAACGGGGGAAGTTTAACTAATACATCAGCAGCAAGTTTGGTAACTTTCGATTCTTTACTTTCGGTAGCACTTATTGCAGACTGGAAATAGTTAATGTTTAATTAATGAACTATTTTGCACAATGAATTTTGAACAAGCATTGTAATTCGTTTGGACTGAATTTGCGCGCGCAGTTTCAGTAAGTATTGAATTTTAATGTTAAAATTAATCTCGTGTTAGAAGGATTCAACAGGATAATCTCATCAAAATAGTATCGTATAATACATTCTAACACTTTTGGCTATGTACTAACCGAAAGTTACTAGTGTACACTATTCCATAAGGCACAGAACATTACTCTAGGCTATAATAGACTTACTACAGTAACTAGTAAGTTCCATTAGATAAAGTAATAGCTATTACGAATAAAATTCAAATGTTTTACTTGTAATTGTAGAGACATCAAAGTATCAAATAAATTTCGAGTCTCTGTAATCAGTGAGGTAATATCAGCATTGGCATGTTGTCCAAATGCTTCTGGTCGATCAATATTAGGAAGCAGAGTAATATAATCTTGATAGGATTGTAAGGAACCATCGCGGGGTACATAATACGTACTTAAAGATGATAAGCTAAAATTTAGAAGAGAAGGAATTTAACTTCAGTTTTATCATTTATTCTTCTATTGTTCTTTGATAGACGAAAGTTTAGAATACAAAAGTTATTATTTACCGAAAATAGGCTACCGTTAATACATCGTCACAAAAATATTGATTAATGTACGTAGTAAGTAATCTTCTATCCCACTCATCAGTAACGTGACCTCCGTAATTGATACCAGCAATTAAAAACTTTAATGCATCCCATGGCGTTTCCTGTGTGTACTCATCTAAATAAATTTGAAGTAAATTTTCTGATACCTAAGAAAATATCCGTTAGATTCATTCAATGGGATTTAAATAATTAACGTTTACCAAGAAATCTGAATCGTTAAAACTGTAAACGACATTCCAGCCTAATTGTTGAAACTTTTTTCTCTCCAATAAAATTGAATGGAAGTAACATAATGAAAATAATAATTTTTTATATTTTTCTGGATGTTGAGTTGCGTTAAATTGACTATCGTTGATTAGCTGATATAAACGTTTTAAATTTGATTTTAGGCCCTTAAAACAACAGATATGCATTTCTAACATAAATCAGCTCTAGTACGTAATTGTATAATATGTATAATGTTCTATTATTAGTCTATGTGGTCGAGTAGCTGAAAAAAAAGTCTGCTTTTTAGTTTACAAATTTCTATTGCCATTAATGTTTTGACATTAATTGATATGATGTCGATCATATAAACTTTATCCTACACAAGCTAAAAAACAGAATTTATTTTAAAATGTACTTTTGGGGGTTCAGTAGTCATTTTGATTCCAGCTTGTAAAATGGATATGGGAAAATCGGGATGTGGACTGGAACTCAGCCATAATCTAAACTTAGGATTCACTCTTCCAGTTTGTAAAATTTCGACTATTTTATCTAAGTTTGGCATCCAGCTGAGTGAAAGATGACAATTAGCAAGATAGATCCAATGCCCTTCCTTGGCTCCTGTTTGTAATAGTCTGAATTTAAAATTAGAATATAATTATAGAGTATAATTACAATGAAAGGTAAAAAGAGATATGCGTACTTTGTAGCTATTGGTGCTTGTCCTT
The DNA here is from genome assembly GCA_949748235.1 of Platypus cylindrus. Taxonomy (NCBI): domain Eukaryota; kingdom Metazoa; phylum Arthropoda; class Insecta; order Coleoptera; family Curculionidae; genus Platypus; species Platypus cylindrus. The sequence goes on along the minus strand of OX456489.1, from coordinate 10,445,124 downwards.
GACCTAAACTTAACGACTGAAATTTTCCACTCATTTTAGTAGATTCAGCTAATTGATTTAAATTGGATGTAGGATCGACGCCAGGTGATAACACGAAAATTAAAGGAGTTTGATGTACCGACTCTTCGAAAGCTGCTTTAATATCTAAACATTAAGAGAAAATTACAGAAAAGTTAAATTTATTAACTTTTAGGGTTACGGTTCTAATTCGGTTAGAAGGCATAATAGTGAGTAGACAAGTTGATAATAGTACAATATAGTTAGTTATAATGTAAAAATGCCTAGGTATATTCATACAAATCTTGAAATAACATTATTGCACTTAGTAATGTGCAATGTTAGTGAATTATAGTTAAAATTCGAAGTACATTGTGAACTGTGACTTAAAATTGGCCATAGAAGCCTGAAAACAACAATTTATTTCAAAGTGTAATGTCATGAGTATTTGGCCCAAGGTAAGTCAAATATTCACTAGGAAATGAATATTTTGATCGGAACTGGGACTTATAGTTAGTAGGCGATAAGTGATGCGGTAGTTTGACACTGACGCAGGAGTTAGTAATACTGGTTATTGAGGTAGGAGTAGATAAGCCTTAAATAGCTCACTTATCCACCCAATTGCAAAGCATATCTTAAGGCCTTGAAAGGATAAGTTAAAAAGCTTAGTACGAAAAAACAACGATCAGAATTGAGTTCGGTGATTACGGCAATTTAGAAGAAGGCCTTTAATATATTTATTAAATATATATGTTACGTTATTACCAGTCGACTCCATACAGAATAAAATGTGATGGCCGTCTCTTAATTAATTACATAATGTTAGTTTCTATAAAAACAATAATACTGCAGGCAATGAAATCACTTCGGGATACCACCTAAGTTAGAAACTTTCTGGTCAGAATCTTGTATACGGTTATTGCATTAGAAAACTTATTTATATGTAAGTGGATTGTAGGTTGAAAAAAAAACTAAAAATATTAGTTTAAACGCATATACACTTTATTTACTTCTTTTAATATGAGTTAATCATTTAATACTAAGAAAATCTGAATTTGGTCTCGATTAACCGAAAAGTGTAATCTTATATAAGTTAAATATATATAAGTAATACAAATTGACAGATATTGAACGACTATGTTCCTCGAAATCATACAAAAAGGTTATATACAAGAAAATACAACAAGAAAATTATACCAGAAGTATATGCCTTTAAATGCCTAATTTGAACTATATGTATGTACCTAAAATCGGAGGTTCAATAAATTGTGGTCCCAATTGATTCGATATAAAATTAGATATCGAAAATGATACTCTATCTGCTCTTAAAGATCGAATAAAAAGCATTTTTTGAAATTCATTGCATATTCCATCCCATTCACCTTGAATTAACAAGATGTAACTGTGATTATTGATATGCTATATTTTACTTATCCTTATTATATAACTGATTAATTTAGTCCTGTTTTGCCCTGTCGGAAATCATCTTTGGTTTATTTCCAATATTTATCAATAATTACTAAGCTAAACAAAATAATTAATTCGATTATAAAGATAAGTAAAATAATATATCGTCATTGTGAAAATTGATACTGTTTAAATGAATAATATTCCACCTATAAGTGGTAGTGTTTCTGGTTCAGAATGCGTATACCAATTATACCAGTCTCTGGGATATTGTTCAAATGTATCGACCACACCATGGAAACCCTGTAGTTTATCCAACTCTGTTACATTATCCCAAGCAATTTCAGTCAGCCAAGCTGCAACAATTCGTCTTTATTGCCCCCATCACATTTGATCTAATTAATTTGACTTTATTTTATTTACCTGCACATGGATTTTCCATTTGATTTTCTCGATCTAAAACTACACCTCCTTTAAGTAGAAAATTATATTCAGCTGGGACAATTTTATCTTGCGAACTTAAAATTTTAATGCACATATGAAACGAGAACAGTAGTTTATGTTTTTCGAATAATGCTCGGCATGTGTTTCTACAATTTTACAATAAAATTTTTATTTATCTAAAGCTCTGTTAATAAAAAAAGCATAGAATTTTGGGAAAATTTGAGTCTTTTATTTTCGAAACCGCTCGAAATTTAAATGTGCGATTTGTGAAGCTAATTGGAAGTACAAGTTTACTATTGTTAATGCTTCTGTCTAGCTACAGTAATTAGTACAGCAGATGTAAGTAGCATTTTCTATTTGCAAAAGTTAAAGTGCACTCGAAAACTATTTGGCAAAACTCGAATCTAAAACCGAACTCTAGGATAAAGAATATTATGTCCAAAACAAGTTCGGACACTACAAATCGATCACCTTATAAATGGAATCGAATTATTTACCTATAAACCGCAAACGTATGATATTCATTTAAATGGTGAATTCTTTCTTGTAAAATCACAGCTTTGGTACTTTTTCTAATTGATGTTAAAAATAGAAAAATATAAGAATCTAGTGCAAATTGATACATAGGATCTATGTTTCCTAAATCGTTCAAAACGAAAAATAAAATCGATGCCCTTTTTGCACATGGTCTGTATCCCTGGAAACAAAATGTTTAAAAAATGAGCAACTAAATAAATATATATAGAGTATCCGAAACAAGTAGCTACCTACCTCTCTTGCTGCATCAATTTGAACTTCCGTTTTCTCAGAAATTTCCAAACTTTGTTTAACACCTTCAGATGTTGCTTTTGATACTTGCAATGTATTAAATAATTCTGCATCTTCCAAAAGTGAGCCACGCGTTTCATTTAACAAACGAAGCAGTTCACTTTCCAGGTTTGAAAGTGTTCGTTTGCCTATAAATTATATACATTGCGTAGCTACTTAAGTGATAACTTATTAATTGATCCAAAATTGTTTCACCTGTTGCAATAGTAGTTACCAAGTCATCTTTTTGTTGTTCTAATTCCGGTTTTTCTTTTCTAACAACTATCCCTAACAGTTGGGCTTCTAAGCCTTGCTCCTTAACAGCGAAATTGACTAGAGTAGCTTTTGTTGAAATTTCAGGAGCATAGTGAGGATTAGTTAATTTTGTTGTAATGAAAAATTTGAAATTGGTATCATAGGTGACGTATTTTTCCTCCAACTTAAGACCAGATGAAAATTGAACATTTACATACTGAAAGTGTACTGATTAGGTATATATGTATGTTACCTTAATCATATCTTGTCCAGCTTGTTTAACAATGGCTTTGGATAAAATCGGATTCACTGATGGATCAATTCGATCTAATATATTCTGCAATAATACCGGTTGACCTAACTGTATAGCATTTTCTAATATTGACATGTAATTTGGCATTCCAAAGTCTATTACCTATTGTACAGTAAATCATAAAAACGAATATCATGAATACAGGATTGAATCTAGGACTAAGCTTTGTTTGTGGCTTATTTTTGTTTTCTCTATTGTAATATCAACAATACAGTAGTTGATATTTTTGTACCAGATGTGTATTATTCTTATAGTGGTCTGCTAACAGAAAATATTCTAGGAAATAGAAGTACTAGCAAGCAGTGTGGACAATACGCCAAACAACCAACAACGGCGGTCCTTATAGTACTGCTAACATGAATACGTGTATTATTTCGCTATAGAAAATTATGCTATGAACACTTATTTGTTATAAAGCTGTTTTATTTTAACTGGTTGCCACTTATTCAACTTTTTCTTCAATACACATTTCAGACTTAATCAATTTATTGTCTATAGACGTTGCCTACAGGAGACATTGCCTGTAGGCCAAACGTTCGACAATTTTTACTTGTAAATCATTTTTTTCTTCCATTGCTTTTATCCATTTTTGAGCCTGGCACTGCGGATCAACAATTAATGGCCACCTAGATCCATTTGTTACAATAATACCATTTTCCGTACTGAAATTGTCAGCTGGAAGACCCTGTATATTCCATTCTCTAATTGTTGTTGGATCACTCAAAAAATTAATTACGCTAAAATCCAACGATGTTGGTATTTCCAAAATAAGAATCTGAAAATATATTTGTATTGTTATATTTTAATCTCACTGTATAGATACAAAAAAATTATTGAAACTTACATCTTTATGCCAGATTCCAGTTATATTATCTCGATAAGAGCTTACAAATGGTCCCATATAGGATATAAAGGCTGTCGCTAATAAGCAATCCCCTGGTAGAAACATATATTTTGAATCCAAATCAGAAACAGTTGCTCTCCATCTTTGATGTTCACCAGCTAGGCAATCGACCAGTGTAGCAGCACGTTCCAATTTGAGTTTTAAAAGTTGGGCCTTGATACAAAGACAAATCAATTTTTGCATGATTTTCATAAAATTTTTGATGTGATGCGACAAAAATATGAATCAAAATTACCGTTCTATTTAGTTCCTCCTTTTGTTTTAATTTCTCTTCATATTCTTGTTGCAACTTCTGTAAATATGCGTTTAACTCAGCGAGTTTCGCTTGGGCTTCAGCCAACATAAGTTGTTTTTGTCTTAGAGATTCTAAAGCATCATCTAATTTGGCTTGTTTTGGACCAACAATTCTAGAGTTGAAAAAATCAAATTTAAAAAATGAAAATCAATTAAAAAATGAAAATCAATCAAACAAATCAACTTGTTAATAACATGGATCATATTAATCCAATGATATCGTAATAAGCTAATATTGTTAATATTATTTTAATGGCTTATATGAAATTTATATTAGGGCTTGCGGTAGTTTATAGAGATTTAAGTTATTTTCATGTGAAAATGTGTCTATTCTATTTACGAAGCATTGAAAAATATGGATAGTTGAAAAAAATTAATTCCGTTTATATCATTGTATTGTTTTAATTATCAAAAAACATTTCTTTGACCAGTATACAATCTGCCCTTAGAGAGATTATGGTTGTCACCTATCAAAAAATAGCTTCAAAAAATAAGTCTGCTACTGTTATATACGTATGTTTAATAATTTAATATTTTTATTAAAAAATACTGTTTCGTACTTCCAAACTTTCGCATATTTTTCTATAGCAATAACCCATTGGCATAAAGATTTAGCAGCAAATGATACAATTCCAACTTTATCTGGTACAAATTCTTCATTCATTGTATAATTTGCAATTTTTTTCAATGTTCTTTCACTTATGTGATTTTTATCGAATTCCTTTAAATCTTTTAGAAAATTAATTTCACCTAATAAACGTTTTGCTTCAGCCCAACTGGGTTCAAGCTTTTAGAAAGAGAAAAGAATTATTTCAGAAGATTAATCTAGGGCACTTATTAAAAAATCGCTTACTCCTTTTAAAATATTTATGGCTTCCATAACCATTTTAACTTTCTGCGGTGGTGTACCATAACTCTTCATTTCACTAATATCCTTTTTGCTTAAAGAATCTAAAGCTCTAATAGCTTCTTCTAACGCTGGCATCGCTTTATCTAGATCTGCTTGTGCCACATCTGCTAATTTTTTACATTGAATTTCTTCTTCACCAATCTTTATACTTTTCTTTACAACTTCTTTCTGAAATTTAAAAGATTAGTAAATGGTCACCAACTGAATAGTACCCCAAAATTATAGAATACAACAAATTACAGAATACATACATATAAAATATGTATGTATTCAACATACAATAAAATTATATGAATTGAGGTATGTTTCACAAAAGGTATAAAATCATACCTGTTGCTCATCGGCTTCTTTTGTCTGCGCCACAATAATAACCAAATAATCATCACACTGTTGTTGAAATTCGGCAACTTTAATTTGTGCCTCTTCCAATTCAACCGACATTATTTTTACTTTTTCTTTTGTATCATCAATTTTCCATAGACCATTTCTTAATTTATTTGCATGACTTGATACTTCACCTCGTTTTTTAACTAGCATCCTATATTATACGATAATTTTGACATGAATGAATTGCTGCCTATGATTTTATAGTTGACATCCATATGCATACCTTTTATATCCAGAAACCAATTCCAAATAATTAGTTGGAGTAACATAATTATGCCTTTTCATTTCTGTTAACATTAATTTGGAATATGACATTACAGAATGATGAATAGTAGCAAACATTTCAGATGTTGCAAGTACCATTTTATCTTGTGTTGTTTGTATTAACGATTCTCTTCTTGTTTTCTAAATAAATAAGGTAAATTGTGTATGATAAATATACTGAGATTTATTATTTAGTAACTTAATGAAAGCAAGGATTAGTTTAATATTAAGGTCTTTTTTTGTTTTTTGACTACTACTGAAAAAGTACATTTTATACTTACGGTTGCTTCTTTTCCAGTAATTATTTCGTCGAAATTTACTTCAGCCATAAATTTTAATGCAACTTCTAATAGAGCTTGTTTAGACCATTCGTGGAACCAGTCAATCGTTGTGCAGCTGATCAATGCTGGATATTGTCTGAAATAATAAAAAAATTGTCAGAAAATATATCTAAAAATTTCTAAGCCTATCTACCGTAATCTATTTCTAAACTTATCTCCAATAGGGCTCATACACAAAACTATATGCATATTCTCTCTCACTCTATTAATAAGAAAATCGTATATCGCCTCGTTGGTATATATAATTCCTACTTTGTTTGCAGCATTTTCCAGTTTACTTTTCACCTAGAGAATTGCTGCATTATTAACTGTCATTTGCACCAGTTAGAATAATGTATTTATACCTCCTCAAATTCATCAGGTTTATATAAATTCGCCACTTCCCCACTGCTCAACATATTGTTAATTATTTCCAAAAAATGCTCGTCAGTTATTTGCGTATCATTGAACAAAAATGACGTTTGTTTTGCTGAAACTCCAGTGACAAAATACAACATTTTCAAATCCTCTTTGAATTCTGGCGTTTTATACGTTTTTGTTATTGAAATTTGGAATGTATTATATTCACAAATATATGCTGCTATTCTGGAAAGAGATTGTCGACCACTACCACCTACATTTTACAAGATCAAGTTTTATTCCGTAAAATAAATTCTACCAAGTTCGTTTTACCGATTCCCACTAACAACATATTCCCCCGTGGTTGCGACAAAACTCTTACTATGCGGCAAATATGTTCTAAAGCTTCCTTAAATAATACTATATCGGTTGCTACAACACCAGGCGAAACATTATATTCTTCTATTTGTGTTTGTATGAATTTTCTTAGTGGCACTTGATCTGGATGTTCCTTAAAAAGTCGTTTTTTTTTTTTAACAGGAACTAAGTTTCGCTTATGGCATTTGAATAATCCAATTATTTCTACCTCGTAAATTCTCCATGGATTAACAAAATCTGCAAAAACAGGAACTTCTTTTCCAGGGCAAAGGCTATGTAATGTTAAATCGAAATGTTTTCCTAATTGTTCATTCATTTGTTGATAGAACCATGCTTGATCACTATAAGATTATTGTGGTAAAAAAGTAGAACATTTCATTAAAAAAAAATTCAAAGTATTGATTTCACATCAAAACTATCAATTTTTAAAAACTCGGATCTACGTTATTATTAGTAAAAAAACGAAAAAAAAAAAAAAAAAAAAAATGATGGAAGAATACAAAACTCTAAAAAAATCATCTAGGTGAGATCAACTTTCTATTTATTCTAAATGCAACTTCAATTCAGTTATGACCATTACTAAACTTACACCCTGTATAGCTGGCCTGATATGAAATTTCCAAACGAGTGAGCTCAGCTCGTTTGGAAAGCTGACGGATTCGACTGGATATGAGTAGTACAGGGTGAATAATAATCGTAGTAATCAATTGTGAAAAACATTATTATAATTTATAAACAGGTAACTTTAATTGTGAATATTTAAGCACCCTCCATTTGTGCGTGGATATTTCAGAATAAATATTCCGAAATAGATAGAACGATATTACGTTTAATTTCTGTTTCATTCCGAAGTAATGTTAGATAAATTATTTTTCCTTTTCTTTCGTTAAAAATAGTTTAAAAATAGTACTTTTCGTTTACTAATCGGTCGTAAAATACTCTGAAACATTCATGAATCCACATTCGCAGTATCGAGTTCTTATCATTTTGATAATCCTTATGACTTCTTAGTAAACCTTGAAAAATTTTTGATATATCTCTCAAATTGAAGAGATAATGAATTTTAGTGGGTGTCGGTAGCATTTTTTCAATGACATTCTCGTATAAATCTGTAAACATATTGTCTTTTAAATTAATAGAAAAAAAAGGAAATAAATTTACCAATCGTTGTTTCAGTGATGGCCTTTCCAACTACTTTAACACCCTCATCAAATACTGAAAGATGTTGCGACAACATAGTACCATAAATTCGTAATAGAGTAGCTTCAGTTGGGAAAGTTATGTTAATCAAATTGAATCGGCTCTGGAGCCTATCGGAAATAACTTGTCTTCCAGCACCGGGTGGCCCCATTGCTCCCAACATATACATTTTCTAAATCACATGACATTCAGTTAATCGCATAATATTTAAACTAAGTCAATCGAAATTTGCCTCAATGTATTTTCGTGTTTGTTGCGTCCTATCATACCAGAATCCATAATCTAACCATTGTCTTAATAGTTCCAATGGTGGTTGTGATCCATATATTTCCTTCTCTGGCATATTAAAATCGTCCAAAAATGTTACCATAGTTTTATTTCCAACTGGAGCGTAATGTCCTTTAGTGCGTTTTTCAAGTCTACTCTCAATCGCGTTCTATAGATGGATGCAATAAAAACGTTGATTTTTAGTATCTGTCAATTGATGTGATTTCCATTATACTTGTAAATTGGATGAACTTGTTTGAGCACTCATATTTATATTAAGTATTGTGTATTCTCCAGAACTAAGTGGACCCAAGACCGATTGGGCTATTGATGTTTTTCCACATCCCGTTGGACTAACAATTAGTACTGGATATCCTTTGGTTAGTAATGATTTAACTATAAACTGATATCTGGCTGTATCAATAGTGGGGACACTAATTTTATAAAATGGTTCCGACGGGTTATATTTCCAATCTGAATATTAATTGTAATAAAAAAAGAAAATGATTTTTATAATTATGCAGCAATTTTCAGTTTCACCGTATTGCAATATAGTTTCCCAACTGGTAAATGAGTAATTTCCCACGTCATAGTAATATTCATATACACTGTCTTTTAACGGAAACACTCCTTCCTTTTCTCTTATGAGGTTATCGAATTTAATTCTACCCTCCTCATCAGTTGTACAGCAAATCGACCAAATCATACAGAATAGGAACCAAAATCGTATTGAATCCTCATAGTGTTCCTATAAATCATATATAACTTAATATGATGATTCAACAATATACAAAAAATTGATCGAACAAATCGTCTCGAAAGAATGCTATTACCTCATCTGATGGATTGACGCCGTTATCTTTAGTAGTGAAAACAGTCAACATTTTACATAACGATGACACGAGATTAATTTCACAACATTCAACAGCTTCATTGCAATTTAATCGTTTGAATTCCAGTATTAGATTTAAATAAATGTCAAATAATTGCCAAATTATATCTCGAAATTGTTGACCTTTATTGTTTTGTGTGGCTAAAATGTATACTATGATTAAGATGAACTCGCCGTCATAGTTTACATTCAACTTTACCTATCCATGATTTAACATATGGTTCCCATCCCCAACTTTTGTAATCATTATAAATCATACCACATCTGAAAAATGCCTGGAGATAATAAACTTATGCACACATTTATTTTAACATAGAGTATACATATACCTGCTAACAGTAGCAGGAGAAGCTGCAGCTAAATCACCAACTTCAAATAGTAACGACACTGCCATTGGCATTGTTATTCGGTCACTATTAATCAATGTTAAAACCTAAGTAGAATTCATCACAAATAATTGAAATAACCGGAATACTATGTATATATTATAATACTTTATTATCGTCCATTACACTATTCATATTCTCTATCCATACAGCATCAACTGGCCCATCAAATAGAATCCATTTTTCATCTACAGTATCTTCTGCGCATGTTTTCCGCATAATTGCGCTAATCAATCCATCCAACCATTCATTCGTACTTAAATTAAATTCACCGTATAGTTCACCGAGATTTAATGCTTTTGGATTAATTGGATAAACCTGAATTAGCAATTAGAGTAAAAAAGGGTTCTATATTAAGAACCTATTTCTAACTTTAACATTATTAAATCCGGCAATACTAAGTCGTTTAAGTTTGGCCATGGCTCCTTGCAATACTTTCCATGTTACCGATTTAGCCGTGCCAGTTTTTCCTATTATCATTACTGAATGTCTTGAATTTTTGGTTTCATACAACTGAATTACCTATTGAGCAATCAGTTTCAAATATTAATTTACAGAAAACATTTTCTTTCGTAGATATACAAAAAACAAAAATAATAATGGCTTTTGAGTCAAAAATGTACTTTTCTAATCGCAATAGGAATTGGCTGAAGATTATTATCTGTCATATAATCTGTGATGGCCGTATTCAAGTCCATATAATCAACAGTTGGTATTAGAATGCCAGGAAATATATCAGACATGATTCCGTTGAAAAGAGGCAAGTCATTTGCTGTAAATCTAAAAAAGTATGTAGACTAAACTAATTTAGAGCACTGAGCGTTTTACAAAACAGGGTAAATTGTTTCTGTCGACCTGAATATACATTCATAATTGTCATTGTCATTAGTAATAGAATATTTTACATCATTGGTATCATTCTGCAATTACCGCATACGACATACGACATGACGATCATTTTTAATAATACCTAGACTGTCGTCTAGGTATCACCTAGGTGGGTCCTAGGTGATGGTAAAACAATTAGTAGACTTTGTTAGAAATGAATAATATACTTAGTTCATTACCCAGAGTATATATGGCATATTTGATAAAATTACTCACCTTGCTATATTCATATCTCTCATTGCCAAATAAACTACTTGTTCTTCTGGTACTAAAGGCATTTGACGCCTTTTTAATCCAGCATATCTTAATAAGGCAACCATTGATCGTAATCCGAAATCATAATGATCTTGTTGGCTCAGTTGTTGCATCGCCAATTGGTATAAAGTAAAAACCTGTTAAAAATATTCATAATTTTAAAAATTTGACGATGTTTACACAGAAAAACTAATAGAATAACTTAAAAGCTCAATTTTTTTGCATATGTCACTTGCATGCTTTAAGTATGTGGAAGGATACAATTAATGCATACCTTTTTAGCCAAAATTTTAGTATTTGTAAATCCATCGCTAAAAAGTACATTTTCAGCAATAATTGCACTATCTGGGACCATCATAGCAATAGGCCTGAACATAGATTTCAAATTATCTGGTAATTCAGTTCTACCCGCGTAACCTGGATTCATTGTAATAAATATGCCTACACTCGGTTTTAAACGAATTTCCCAACCTACAATTTTTATCTGCAGTTTTTTTACATGTATAATCAATTTCATAGATTGTTAGAACCAAAAATCACCTTCAAACACAAATAGGTCACATTGTTTTGACAATGCTTGTAAAATACACAGAATCTGTTGTGCTACAACTGATAGTACTTCAGTATTTATTCGATTAAATTCATCGAAACATCCCCAAGCACCTGTTTGTACCAAACCAGCAAAGCATTTACCCATACTCTAAAATGTCTCTCGTAATTTCATCAATAATTTCCTAATTGTATTCTATATACTTTATAATCAAGTCCTTCTGAACAGTTATTTACAATTACCCACATTCCCATTGCTTTTCCTAGATCTTTAACTGTTTCGGTTTTACCTGTACCAGCCGGTCCTTTAGGGCTACCGCCTTTGTATAAATGCAGGGCAGTGGTAAGAGTAATATAACATCTACATTGAATATGATTTTTAAGAAATGCTAGTTCTAATAGAAAGCATTTACCGGTCCGTTAATGGTGTAATAACCAATCTACCCGAATTTCCAATATACTCATATCCATAGCAAAAGGATGTATTTGTTTGTTTAATCATACAATCGTCTAGTCCTTTGTCCCAATAAAATCTTAATTGGGAAAACCACTCGAATGCGTTCACATCTCTACAATCTGAGTACAAATTGTTATTTGTTCGTATTGTGAATTAGAGAATGAATTTTATTGTATCAATGGGTTATAAAAGTTGTAGAAATATCTAGCATTACAATGCTATACAATTCTGACCAGCAGAGAAATACCAGTGTTATACACTCTAGTTTTATGCCTAGAATCCTAATATTTTCTACCACTTTTACAGAAAATAGTATATTTGAATACAAGTGTGAAAAACCGCTTGTTTTTTGGTGCGAACGAGTTTGAAACACGAGCTGCGAAGCAGTGAGTATTTCATTAGTGAGCACGAAAAATCGGTTTTTCACACGCGTATTCAACGCTATTTTTTCTAATGAGGTAATTTTAATCAACAAATAATTAATTTAAAAAATTAATTATGTCTGCCATTTAATCCAGAAATTGCTTTGTGTTTGCTGAAAGTAGATTTTGTGGTAATAAGTGAATTTAGAAGATGAATTTTAATATAATCTAACAAATAAAACTACGAAATTGCGTTATTATACGTCATTAAATTGCGTGCGAAAAACTTCTACTTTTCGGCACTCAAATCGACTAAAACGGGTACCGAAAAGTGCACTTTTCGGAATTAGAAAAACTTTATTTTCTTGCCCAAATTATTAGTATGTATTATGGAGGACTATAAGATTATATATTTTTATATTGATTAGTTTTTTTTTGTTCGACACCATTTATTATTTTCGACGACAACCATTAAATCTCCGCACTATTATTTCATGAATTCGGTCTCCTGTTTTGAGTCGTTGGCGCTTCATATTGCGAATAGTTACATGAGATTACAGGTTGTAATACCTTTTACAATTCACATTTACAAAAAAAAATTATTGCCAATTTCTAAGGCAAAGTCATAGTAGATGCGACTTTTCATTTTAGCAGCCTTAATACTCTCTTATTAAAGTATTAACAATAAATGTCATTTTATTGTAATAAAGTGAATTTGAAATTAGAATTTTTTTTGGGGTTATTTTTGAAATGAAAATTTCGGTTTCGCCATCTCTTACACAATAGCCAAACTAATACCGACAATTTCCGTTCAACTATATGTTTCTGTAATTTAATTTAAGAAAGAATCCTTTAAAATGCAATCTGTAATAGTCGGTACCAGTTTGGCTATTGTGTAAGAGATGGCGAAACCGAAATTTTCATTTCAAAAGTAGCTACAAAAAAAATAAAATTTCAAATTCACTTTGTTACATTACAATTATGGAGAACTATAAGAAGGAGTGAACACTAGAAAAAAAAAACGGGCAACCGCCAGACAGCGCTGTGACCAACTGAGATAATGTTTTTAACATTGCTCCTATGAGAAAATCAAATTTTCTTATTTTTAAGGAAATTATTTATATTATATTATAGATCTCCATACTTACAATAAAATGACTATGTATAGATATATATGTATATTATAGTTCTTCATAATGTGTATAGTATATTGGTATACTTGATGGTCTTACTCATTTTATATAATTTATCAATAACATCTCTGGAATGAATCTCGATGGTGATCAATGTATTTGCCTTTAATCGTTGTATTTTCGTCAAATCTTTTCTACTCAATTCGGATAATTTTAGTAGTGTTTGATTTTGTTTCCTTCTCAATCGTTTTAAAGGTTTTTTATTTTGCATTATTTTGGAATGTATTAATGCTCTTGTACAATCAGTTGTCCATTGAATCTAACATAAAGTAAAATGATTGTTCAATTGACTTTGTTTAAAAGATTTCATTAATCTCTATTACTAGGCTCGATGTGTTACATAATTGTCCGCAATTAGCCAGTAACCATTTTTCTCGTTTATTTAGATTTTTTTTCAATTCACTTCGACATGGTTTAAACGATGTTTTCAATGCGAAGCGCATATTGGATTCAACTTGAAGCAACCACTTCTCAACTGGCCCGTCTAGAAAGAAGGTTCTTGAAAATTCCATATACTCTCCATCATTGGAAAACATGCCAATACATTCTGGTTTGTTTATTGCTAAAAAGAGGATAAACTAAAAAATTTAGATTTTAGCAGAATCTTATTTTCAAGAAGTTACCCATATTTTTTTGAATTTTAATTCTTGTCAGATTATCAAATAATTTCTTTAAATGAGGTTGAACTATTTCGGGTTTCTTTGAATTGCCCAGTATTTCCAACATGTCATCATTGGAAATAAAATAGAATCGAGGAAAAATGCGTCGCTTCGTTTCCAAATAACTACAAACATTATTCGAAATACTATCAATTCTGTTTAATCTATTGTATTTATTAACACACCGTTCTAATGCCCGTTGCATTAAATCGAGTTTATCGTTCATTTTTGCCAGTTTATCGTATATATACGGTGCCGATCTTCGAAGAACTGCTCGTAATGCCGTTTTGGTAGTATAAAAATCAGTAGATATTTGTCTCCACTGTTCAGTTAATAGATCAAAATCTTCAGTTTCTTTTGGCAATTGTTTCCTGATATCTTCGCCGAAAAATATATTCTTGATATAAATTGTTTTTAATTAGTACAATAAGGTTCCTATTTAGTTATAGTTATTAATAGAGTTTTTACTTCTAAATATAACCATTGCCTTTGAACTTGTAACGCCATTTCCAAACTTTCCAATATGTAAGATAATGTTCGCTCCCAATAGTCTACAATTTTTGTAAATGGCTCTACGAATCTAGTACTTTTCATTGCCGATAACTGCATGAGGTTTTCCTCTAAAGCTGTGAAACAATCATCGACGTTTCTAATTCTAAATAAAAATTGATATTCATTCATCTAGACTAGACCACATATATATATATATATATATACATATAACACATGGTATTACCTATAAACTTCTCGATCTTTATATGCTACCATATCAATTTGCATATTCGTCCAAATTTGCACAATTGCTTTTAATCCATTTTCAATTTGAAGTTCCATCGTTGCTGCATTGGAAATTTCATTAATTTCTTCCGCAAATCTGAAAATATATATTGGGTTCAGGAAAACTGCACTGAAATAAGCACGTTTTGTATGCAAATTTACTTATGCATTTCCATTGCGTAAATGGCTTCCAAATTGAATTCCGGACTATTTTCATCAAAATCAGCTTTCATGGCTACTTTCACCCGTTCCCAATGTCTTGATCTCATAGCTGGATTTTTCAAATTACCTAGTAATGGTAAAGTTCGTCGAAAAGCATCAACTTGATTTCTTGTATCATCGATAATTTTCCATCTGAACAAAACAGACAAATAACTTAATTCTCATAATTAATCGAACAAATGCCAACTGTATACTTCTTGTCTTCTAATTCCCTACTCAATCTTGTTAATTTTCTGAACAACGTTTGGGCTGTTTCCTCCATTTCTGCTGTTTCAATTTTCCAAAATTCACCAGATTTATAATTAGTCCAAGCATTGTGCCATTGGGCAACAAGCGCCCATACTTGCTCTAGAGCTATTAATTCCTAAACAGATCAGTAAATTGAGTAGTATTAGGAATTTCAATTAAGATTTTCCGAGCAGTAGATCAGATAATATTACAGTTTCTAATTTTGCTAAATCAATACTTTCGTCGTAACTAAGACCGAAAATAGCGAGTTCTGCACGCAATTTGTCATCTTGTGATTTTAATTTTTTTAAATGTGCTCTTATTGATTTTAAAAATGCTAATCCTGATTCTACTGACCAATCAGATGTAAATGGACCTGCAGATGAAGATTTACATTATTGCTATTTTATTGTTAGATTTCACAAATTTATACCTTTTATCATAAAAGTTTCTAGAAGTTTTTTTGCATTATCTCGTGAAACTTGAGTCTGTTCCAATAAGCTTGACTTGAATTGTTCCTGTTATAGAACGGGATTAAGGAATAGGCATTAAGAATTTTGGATACACAGGTTTTGGAGAGATGATTTGATGGATTTAGAATGGAAATAGAAAGGAATTATTATTATCCGAACAATACCTTCGAATTTTCCAACATTTGTTCTGCTACTTCTAATATTTCTAAATAAGCTGCCCAATCTTTATGTAAAGATTTCTGCATTTTACGCATAGTGGGTGGAATTGGAATAGCATACTTTTCTAATGTAAAAATTTGATCATTGATCTGAGGAAATTTCTCCTGCTGAACTGGTATGTCATTTTTTAATTGTGCAAATAAAAATAATGCTTGTTGCATATGATCCAGATTTTGTGGCTCCTTTAAAATTCTTCAATAGCAACAAATTATTAAAACGAGCAATTCAATTATCAAAGCACTTACTCTTTCCCATTAGAATCCATATACTCGTAGATCTGAGTCATTTTTGTTTCAGTTAGATTAAAAAGTAACACGCAAAGTTTCTCTTGCCATTCAACACAATGTTCAATAATCGAGTTTTTCAATTCTAAGCAATTAATTTCCAAGAAATGTACATCGCACACAGTTTCCTCTATTTGCACGTTATTTGCTAATTCTGTATAACGGTCGATATTTGCATTAAATACTGCAGCACTAGGATTCTGTTCTGCATATCGTTCAATAAATCTTGAAAAAGATGAAAATTTGCTGTTATTAACTGACTAAAATGTCGGGTTCTGTGCGGGCAAATCATAAATGCAAACTAAGTGAATGTCGGTTAGAAAAGGACACAATTCATACTGACCCACCCTACCAAAATAGACACCATATCCCAGATGTGGGGAATATCAGGTAACTAATTCGAATAGCTATCTGAGAACCAGCAATCTTCAGCTGATACAAGGAAAGAGAGCCTTTTTATTTGGTTACCCAACTTACCTCATACTGCAAAGTATGAGACTTCCCAATAAATAGATCAATAAGCACAATAAATAGAGACATCAATGTCTTTCGACAAAGTTATTACTTTGACGAATATGTTACGTTCCATGAAGGCACTTCGCATGCAATTTAATGGCAAAAATCGGCCTAAATAAAAACTTTATCATAATCAGTTTAGACTTTTGTCACGGGATGGCGCCACTATTTTATCTCTTTACTAATCAATTAATTAACTCTTATCTTATCTTATGTATATGAATAGTGAATGCATATACACACAATCAGACAATCCAATAGATAATGAAATTTTCATTTGCATTATATCGAACCTACTTGTCTTTATCTACTTCCCAGAGATCTCTAAATGGTTCCCACACTTTAATATATTCTTTAACACTTTCCACAGCCACTCGTACTTCTATTAAAAGAGAAATTAGTAAATTTCATTTAACAAAATAATTCCGGTCATTTTATATATATTAACTACCAGTATTTAATAATTGTTGTATTCGTTTGCATTCATCATCATTTCTAATTAATTGAGCATAGCCTGTAATGGAATCTTCATCTGAAGTGCGAAATTTATCATTTAAACGTGGCAAAGATTTAACAGCTTCCACTAATGTATTTTGAACATTTGAAATAACTCGAGCAACAGTTGCAAGTGTTGGATCAAAGTTAATCTATGGAAAAAAATATACAATAGGTTATAGCAAGAGGAAAATATGAATTGATTTCTTTTTTGTGCAATTTTAATTTTAGTTTACGTGCTTAGCTCTACAATGTCTAATGTAAAAAGGTAAAACTATATTCGCACCATACGAAACGTTCCGAATATAAGTCCGTTCTGCATCAAAAAGCCAATTTTATTGTAACGATAACAAGTTTAGTACAGTTATCTTCGAATACTCTGCAGGACTTGCATTAATCGAGGCAAGCCAGAGGCATCCAATTCAAAATCGAAGTTACACGCTCTCTTTTTTCCACTTTAACGGCACTGCTTAATTCCTTTTAATATTATCACAATCCTACGTACTTTATTGTTACCCAAATTTATATTAATCTTCAAAATTGGATTTGGATTGGTAGTTCCATCACCATGTAATGCTTCATAGAAAGATAACAGTGAATTTTTACAACATATCTTTAGTGATTCTTCCATTAATTTATCAAAATTATTAATATACCGAACCCATTGATTTATCATCTGAAATATAACATTAATTTCATTATTCTTGATCTAATCACTCTAAACCGGAATATTTTACTAGTCCAATAACATGTTCAAATCCTTCGAATACCATTATAAGAAAATCTATTATTTTATGATAATAATTAATTAATACTGATAAGGTCTCATTTATCGACTTGCTTAATTCAGCTACCAAAGTGTCAAGATCCATAATGGTATGATGGGACAAATCAATTAATGGCGTATCGCAGATTTTTTCACAAATCGAAACAACTTGTAAATTACATTGTTTATAATCATCAACAAAGTCTTGTAACTGGAGAAAGTATTGATATTTTTAAATGTCACATCATATTTTCTCAATGGCAAAAATCACCGAATAAAAGAAACTCATATATAGTGTCATACATGCTATATGGATTTACCTCGGCTGTACTATTACTACATTCTGTAATATATTCTTCTCCAATATCAGTTGCCCATGTTAATGTACTTAATCCAGGTGCAATTTTCTTTTCCACATTACTAATCAGTGGCTTAAATAATAATTGCTCTTCGTCGGATAGAGAGCAGACAATTTTATTATAATCTTTTGCCACATTTAATACACATTCGTATATGTACACGATCTGCTCTGATTTTTTATAAATTGATTTTACATATGGTGGTATGTCGCATTTCAGCGCATCCCAATTATGTGCTTCATCGAATATTTCTAATATAGACCTAAAAAAAGTGGTTATATTCCAAATCGTTTTATTTAATTTCTACGACTATTGCAAGCAATCCGTATATACCTATCTATATTACATTCTAATAATCCTGGTTTCGTAACACTTCGACACATAAGTGATCTTTGTAATCTTAAATTCACATCTTCCCCAATACTATCAACCCACTTTCGATATAAATTAACAATTTTATCATCAACTGATGATTGCAGTTTATCATACTGAGCGAAAACTTCTTTTGCAATACTGCACGGCATCATCCAGCCAGCATCATCAAACATCTGTTCATAGTTAAAAGAGTCGGTCTGTAGTTGACTCAAACTTATGGATTTTAATAATTAGAAAATCGCTAATTATATTATTTCAGCCTGTGTCAAGTCTAGTTTAATCAATTCACTATAGTATACTAATAAATTATTATACCTTTTTAAGTAATTGTAATCTGTATTTTTTCATTTCTAACATTTGCGCTCTACCGGAATAATAAGGAGTCGTTGCTGGATACATATCAGCTTCCGATTGAATATCCTGTTTTGTATCTAAAATTTCTTGCCGAAACATTTTATAAACCTAAATAAATAAGGATAAGTTAAAAGAATGCTTTAAACTTGAATAAAATATAAGTCCTGTATTGACCTGTAAAGTTTTGCCATTAAATAGCGTAAAAAGCGTTTTCCGTTTGGAAAAATTATGCAAGGCAGCTAATGATTCAATGCCTTCTTCAACATTGGCTATTTCATCAAATACAGCATTTGTTAGATTCTCAATTACAACCTCAATATCTTTCATTCGTGTTCGAAATCTTAGTATATCATCGTACCATTCTGCTTGTTGTACGTCCAGGGCTCTAAATGATATCTGAAATTTTTATTGTTATTATTTCATTGCTACTGAATATATACAAAATACTGGATAAACAAGGTAGGCAAGCGAGATGACCGAATTAATAAAGATTTTTTTGTATATATACAGGGTGGTCGATTACTAGTTTTTAACAATTTATCAGATTGACATAATATCTATCTTGTCTCTTATGGTTACTTGACAGCCTCATTTTAACAAAGACGGGACTTCGCTCCGGGTTTCCCAAAATAGAGTTTTCCAATCCATTTTAATTTTTTTAAACAGAATGTGCTACTTTTCCTTATCTAATACTATACAGAATAAACACTTCAAATCAGCTTCGAAAACCGCACATCCAAATATCGAGCTGATTCGCAAATAATACACTCTAAAGTGTACTAAAATTCGATGGTTTTTATCGACAAAAGCGCTGCAAATTACCCAAAGCTCAATTCTATTGTTGAATGTTTTTAGAATCCCTTAGAAACTCAAAATCATGTTGGACACTAATAATCGACCACCCTATATAATATATGGCAACTATTTTAAACTGCTTAAAAAATAAAGAGATCATTTAGTAAAGCGGTTATAACACTACAGATTTTAACTGAATGACGTGAAGCTTTTTTTTTGTCATTAAACCATAAGTAGCCTATAAGCGTTATTAAGCAATAAACAAAATTTTAAAAGATTAATAAAGTATAAAAATTGTTTTTACTTTGTCTATATCGTTCAAGCTGTCATTAAACATATTTTCAATACGTTCAGCCCAATTTTCGAATTGTTGTCCTTTCGATGTACCAAAAAGTGATTTTGGAATATGTTCAATTTCATCATATCTGAAGTTGTGAAAATTACATAACATTTAAGAAATGCACTATTGTTTATAAAAAAAAGGTGCACTAGCAAATTTTACCTTCCGAATGTAATCATTGCTTCACATATTTCAATCATATCTTTACATCGTTGCATATAGGAATTAATATTGTTGAAAATTGGAGCGGAATCTAGATCCCATGGACGTTCACCAAATTGCGTATGAGATTCAGAAACCTGTTTAAAAATTGCAATTCAATTGATACGATTTATAGAGTCAACGTCTAGATTAAATATTTGTAGATGGAAAAATTAATAGGTACTAGGTACTACTTTTTAAACTAGATACGCTATTTTACCAGAACATAAGTTCGTATATAATTTGTTAAACATTTAATGCAAATGTTGAATAGGTTAATGGCTTGTCTGGTTTCTTTTTTTACAAAAACTGTATCCATATCAATGAAATTCGTACATATAATCATAATTTGATTACTTAGTGCCCTGAAAAAAAAAAGTTTTTTTAAATTTAATCTAATGGTAGCAAGGGGAATTCATTTTCTTAAGACCACTATGCATAACCGGGCTTAAATAAAACATACGCACACAATTCACCTGCGTATTGAAAATCTTATTTTACAAAATAAAATATCATCACATCTGACCACAATTTGAACACTCAAAAATATTTTATCTACAAATAATTAACAATTACCTGTATAACATTATAACTTTTTCATGAGTATTATAATACGGACTTTTCATCCAAATGAATCGAATCGCATTTAAAATATTCACTAATAATGGAGAAATATCTGCAGGATGCTTAATACTTGCTAACTCCTAAGAAAAAGAAAATATCATTCAATCAATGCATCTATTGCAGCAATAGGCTCTTCATAATTACTTGACAAGGAGCAGTAAGTACATTTAAATATTCAATATTCGATTTAGATTCCTCTATACATTGAACAATTTCTTCACCCATTAATCGAAATTGTTTCACATAAGATGATTGAACTGCAGCTAACATTTGACATATGTGTTTAACACTTACATTTTCCAATTGGAAATTTAATCCCAATAGATTTTCATCTAACAATTAAAAATTTTATCATATAAACATTTTGTAAGTTATTTTAAAAATAATATTTAATTCATTACATCTATATTTCCAGAATGTATAAATATCTAGTGGGCACAATATATCTTCGGAGACATTTTTATCTTGACCCTGCAGACCCAGTCGAACCTAATTTAAAAGACCATGATGTAACATCCAGTATACAATAAATAATAGATATTAAAAGTAAAGTAATAAAGCGTTCATTGCTTGAACCCAAGTACTAATTATCACAGATTTGTGGAAACTAATTTATCGTACTTGTTTTGTCCAATGTACAATAAGTCCTTCTAAACGCTTAATAAATTCTTTATTTTGGCTGCCTTTTTCTATAGGTACATTAGATATATATCTAGGCATATAGAGTATTGTTAATCCAAGTAGTTTATAATGAATATCAGTTATTTTTGCCAGGAACATATGCAGGGAACTTTCGAAATCATTTTTTACACCTGTTATATTATAAGGAAACTTTTCTTTTGCAAATGGTAAAATAAATTAACAAAAATTTTACGGTTTCCCAAGGATACTGTCTGGCCAATTTTTCGAATTTAACAGCAATGGAGCATAAGCATTTTGTATGATATGCAATACGGTTTGTTCCAGACATCCATCTACTGTACCAAATAGAATCGAGTCATAAATATTTGATACGTCGTAATAAACTCCTGGAAAATGTTTTTATATAATTTTATCGAAATCAGTTTATCTATATATATATATTTTAAATTTATTACCAGGTTCCCTTAAAAAGTAAACAGCATCATTTATAGGAATATTTGGAATGCGAATATTACAAATCAATTCATTTTCATGAAAATAAATTATTAGCAAAGGTTCCATGGAATCATTTAGCCATTTTCTAAAATGTGTATTTATTTTTTTCAGTAAATATATGAGATTTCAAATTTATTTTACGTTGTACAAAAAAATTTTTGGTTTTAGATATTTTAGAGATGTGTGTTATTAAATTATGATCCCCCTGTATGCTTTTTAAAAAAAGCTGTTTACTATTTATTACATTGAATAATACTAAGAGCACAATTTTTTGTTGAAAAAACGAAGAACTTTTCAATAATAGTTCTATATTACCAGCATGTTTCTTTTATAAATGTGTAAATACCGCAAATGCATTAAAAATATGACATTCCGTAATCAAAATAAAAGTTTGGATCACTCCCGGTTACAAATCGGAAGTTGTACCAGAATCAATAAAAATCATTCATAATAATTAAGAGATTGTTGGTATGCCTCATACTAAATTTACAGAATTTTATTTGAATGAGAAAACTTTTATTGAACCAGTTACGAAAGAACCTAGTGTAAAATGGTGGCGATTTTGTAAATAATACTGGGTAAATAATTAAATACCTTGAAACCAATCTTTTTTGGTACTCATAATGATGAGAAACTTATAACTATCTTATTAATGACAGTTTAATTTTTTTAATTTTTTATTTTGAAAGCGTCTTTATAAGACGATAAGACAAAATCAAAATTCGTGTGAAAGTGGTAGACATCAGAGCGTCGAAAACTCACTGCAAAGTATGCAATATACAAGGTGATACAGGTATGATTCCACTCTGTATTTATTCACATACCTGATAATAATGTCACATTGATTAGTCCAATCATCCGGTCTTAAATCGTAAAGATTTGTAAGAGACTTAATACATGAGACCAGAATATTTAAGTCTTCTTCAGTGTATTCATGCTCAGGCGGATGTCCTTCGGATTCATCAACTTCTACGTGAGTGGCTTTGTCTACGAGAAATTTGAAGACAAATTTTGATTGTACAATAAATTTTGTTAATCGTTACCGTCAGCTATTTCCGAGGAAAACAATGAATCTTTCTCATCACCATTAGGGTCATTTAATTGATGATGATGATCCAATGCTGTAGATCCAGTAATAGTTGGATTTTGTTCAGATGACATATTAATAAAAATTTTTTTTAAGAAATATATATTTTGTTAATTTTGTTTTGTATATTGAAGCAATATTTTATATTGTATATTGTTATTGAAGCAATAGTTACCTAGTAACATTCTTGTTATTTAACGTTACTCAGGCAACGGCACGGTAGAAATTCTTTGATATAGTTTTATTTATTAAATATATACTTTGATATATTTTGCACATAAAATAGCTGTTTTGTGAAACTGAAATGCGCCATGAACCATGATTTACCTAATGTACAGAATTTCTAAGATACGGGTCTGTTCTAGCCTCGGCTAATAGAGATGGCTCTTGCCAGAACAAGAGAAATAGATAGGTGCTGACTCAGTTGGACTTCACCAACAAACAAAAACAAATTTGGACTATGTACATTTATTTACAACACTGGTTGAGAGTATTGAAATAATATAACTTTGATGTAAATACAAAATAAACCACCTCAGATTTATGTAGTGAGAGAAAGTCTTTTGCCGTGAATATAAACTTTACAGTGCTAATCTTGTTCCCGATCAGTAGATTTCTTTTACTGTCGCGATGGAGTGAGCTAGTGATTTATTTTATCACTTGAGGACAGGTAAGTAACTTTACTGTTACGAGAGAGAGAGGATTATGCTTGTCGACACGTAAGTAACTTTACTGTCGCGAGAGAGAGAGAGAGCTTATGCTTGAGACACGTGAGTGATTGGTTGTGAGATATGATTCTTGAGATACACTTGTGTAGAAACACTTTAACTTAGTCACTGTAAAATTGTATACTGTCTTCTTGAATGTTCCATTCCCATATACATAATAAATAGGACGCACTGAGCACTGAACTACCATTAAACGTATATTGATGGGCCCTCTCTCAAGCGTGAATTTAATCTGAGTGGTGATTGGAAAATTCTTATAATTACTAAATTTGAACAATTTTCGATGCAAGTTTGATAAGAACAGAATGTGGAAATCTTATTCTACAATGCATATCACTACTGAACAAAAATATCAATCAATAAAAAAGATACAATCAAAATCATATAAAAATTAGTAGAGTTCATCGTTCAGAAACGATAAAAAAGTGCATAGTAATTAACATAAATATTGTATACAACCAAAAATTGTGTGAAACGTAAATACATACTTAAATCTACATAACAAATAAAAATTATTAGTAATTACAGAGCCAAAACAACATATAGCAGCGAAATTTAAATCGCCGGCAAAACAAGTGCCATATGTGGTTAAGACGGATTTCTTTGGCTACTCCTCTGACGTCACGTTAATAAGCAGTAAACTGTATTTTCGAATGCCTTAGTGTTATGTGCTGGTAAAAATGTGTTATTTTATGTGCCTTGTACTATAAAGCAGATGTATTGTTTCTTTGCAAATTTCCAATGTATGCAGATTTACTCACGTAGCGTATATGAAAAGTAATTCATATGGTAGATCTGCGTTAAGTAAAAAACTTGAACCGTTATGTTGTTGTTAATAGTTTGCAGTTTGTTTGAGTTCATAATTGAATGGTATTATTTATATGGGTCAAGAGCATTGGTTATATTTAGTCGTTGTATGTTATTTTATTCATTTGAAAACTAGAATTATCATATGAATAAATGGTCAAAAATTGGCCCAATAAATCGTAGATAGAGCAGCAACATGATTTTACGTGTGTTACATATCTATTTCAATTATTAACAGACAATTCATTGTTTGAAATGATTTAGAATAATCAATGTAGTTGACTCTGCATGATAACAGACGCGGGGTGGAGCTTACGATTAGAGACGGGTTGTGCGGCAGAGGAGAGGTAACGAGCATAAAAAGACGACAATACCAGCGAGCGACCGCAGTAGCTGGTCCTGCGTTTGGCGACATCACATCATCACCTAGACGACGGTTACAAACCAATCTGTTCTTTTCAGAACAAATTGAACATTGTTTCGGAAACAACATAAGCAATGGGGCTGAAATTAAAATCGTTCTTTTTCAAGAACACAAGAGAAGAATAGAAATAGAAGATTTGGATCGAAATCTATTGTTCTGCTTTAAATCAAAGAAGAGATATTAGTGTTGTAAACAAATCGTTCTTTTTCAAGAACAAATTCTGGAAAATCGTCCTGAAAGTAAATCGTTCTTTTTCAAGAACCAAATGTAGAAAATCATACTAAAAGTAAATTGTTCTTTTTCAAGAACCAAATGTAGAAAATCATACTAAAAGTAAATTGTTCTTTTTCAAGAACCAAATGTAGAAAATCATACTAAAAGTAAATCGTTCTTTTTCAAGAACCAAATGTAGAAAATCATATTGAAAGTAAATCGTTCTTTTTCAAGAACCAAATGTAGAAAATCATACTGAAAGTAAATCGTTCTTTTTCAAGAACCAAATTTAGAAAATCATACGGAAATACTAAATGTTCTTTTTCAAGAACCCAAAGAAAAAAAAAGAAAATCGTGTTAATGTAGCAGTACTTAGTAGTAGTGTGACGTCACGTCGAAAACAGCACGTTTCTAAGTGAAATACGACCCGCATTTTGTTGTGACGTCGCGTCATTGTTATTATTTTTAAAGAATGCCATAAATTCTCTTGTTGTTTTACAACAAACTCCCCCCTTGTGTGAACGATCTGGGCAATGATGTGTGTCAATGTTTTGAGTGAGTGACTGAAATATGAGTGGCCTTAATGCAATTTGAGAAGCTGAAAAATATTTACAAGTACGTACATATATATACAGCGTGAATGCTGGATAGTAGAATGAACTATTTACAGAGTGGAAGCGGGCATAGGTGCGTAATGTTCCTAACAAACTCTCCCTGTTTTGTTTTAATTCGCGCAACCCTTACCTTCCCATCCTTTCCAGGGAATACTTCCAAAACTCTGGCTAATGGCCACTCGAGTGGTGGGGAATTTTCTCCCTTTAAGAGAACAATATCGTCATTTTTAATATTTGGAGCAGGGGTGATCCATTTGGGCCTATTTTGGAGGAGATTGAGATAATCCTTTGACCACCGAGACCAAAAGGACTGTTGGATTTGAGTGAGTCTTTTCCAACGATTCAACCTGTTTAATGGAATTTCTGTTACATTGTGCTCGGGGTATGCAGTTAGAGGTCCTCCTATTAAAAAATGGCCTGGAGTTAAGCATTGGTTGTCACTGGGGTCACTGGTTAAGGGTTGTAGTGGTCGTGAATTTAATATAGCCTCGATTTGGCAGAGAATAGTGGTGAGTTCTTCAAAAGTACAAGCTTGATTGCCCATTATTCTGTGTAAGTGATATTTTGTACTTTTGATGCCTGCTTCCCATAACCCACCCCAATGAGGTGAAAGCGGAGGAATGAATTTCCAAGAGATTTCTTTGGTGACGAGAAACGACTCCGTGGTAGCGCGTGTGTGTGTGTTATTTACAAAGTTATATAAATCTTTAAGTTGATTTTTTGCTCCTACGAAATTGGTGCCGTTATCACTGTATATGCTGCTAGGACAACCCCTACGTGAAATGAAACGTTTTAACGTTGCTAAGAAGGCTTCTGTTGATAGACTTGACACTAATTCCAGATGAATTGCCTTGGTGGCCATACATACAAATAAGGCGATGTATGCTTTTTCGGTTCTTGAACTTCTTAATGTCGATGATTTAATTAAAAATGGGCCTCCAAAGTCCACTCCAACTTTTTCGAAAGGGCGGCACGGTGTAAGTCTTTCTTTAGGGAGCTGGGCCATTATTTGTTCGAAGTTTTTTGCTTTAAACTTGTAACATGGGTGACACTCTATGATTAATTTTTTGATGTCCTTGAGTCCATTTAAAGGCCAATATCTTGCTCGGATATTGGATAATACTGCTTGCGGACCTGCATGTTCTAGCTTGATATGTTCTCGAGTTAGTATTAGAGTAGTCACGTGATCCTTTGAGGGTAGTAGTATAGGAAACTTTTTATCATACGGTATAGCTGCAGCTGCTAGTCGACCTCCAACCCTTATTAGTTTATTATTATCCAAAAACGGACTTAATTTTTGTAAGTATTGATCGGTGATGCTTGATGAGTTTTCATTAAGTTCCTTGTATAATTTTGGAAATGCATGAGCCTGTGTCAGCTTACAGATTAGTGCTTCAGCTTGTGTCAATTCTGCTACTGTTAACCGTCCTTGGATTTTGTCAACATCAGACTTGCAATTGTTTGTGAATCTTATTATATAAGCCATAGTGTATTGCAATCGTGAAAATGATGAGAATTTTTTGAAAATTTCTTGCCAATATTCAATGGATGTGTGTTGTGTTGCCAGACAAGCTGAAACTATTGGCTTTAATTTTCTTTCTTCACCTATTAGCACGGGGATGGATGGTGATGGTGATCTGCTTTTAGTTGTGATTTCTTCTTGTTGAAGAAAATTAGGGCCGTGAAACCAAAGTGTTGATGTTGACAGTGTAGCCGGCATAAGACCTCGAGACAAACAGTCTGCTGGATTGTCCGTCGAACAGATATAATTCCAAGTGTAATTTTGAGTAATAGTTTGGATTTGAGAAATGCGATTTGATACAAATGTGTTGAATCTTGATGAGTCTGAATTCAACCACGCGAGAACAATTTCCGAATCAGTCCAGCAGTGGATATTAGTGATGGATAATCTGTTTGTCAAGATAGATGCTACTCTTTTCATTAGAGTAGAAAGCAATAATGCTCCACACAACTCCAGTCTAGGGATGGTGATTTCTTTTATTGGTGCTACCCTGCTTTTTGATGTCAATAACTGTGTCGAAATGTTTTTTGAAGGGAAAATAGCTCGTGCATAAATACAAGCACCATATGCTCGTTTGCTTGCATCACAAAATCCATGGAGCTCTACTATAATTGGGGTGGCATCTTCCATGATGTATCTTGGAATTTTTAATTCCTTCAACTGGCCAATGTTTTCAAAAAAGGTATTCCATTGTTGGAGTAGTGTAGCTGGCAAATTGTCGTCCCAGTCAATTTTTAATTTCCATAGTTCTTGCATAATAAGTTTGGCGATGACAATGACTGGACCAATCAACCCCAATGGATCAAACATTTGAGCAATTTTGGATAACACCTCTCGTTTTGTTGCTTGTTTATTGACAGTAGAATTTGGCAAAGTTATGGAGAATGTGTCATTATTAGAGTCCCATAATATTCCAAGCACCTTATTAGACTGATTGTTGTCCGTAATCTCGTGAATACCATTGCTGTCAGTATCTATGTCATTGGATAGATTTCTGAGTAGAGGGTGGCAATTTGTGGACCATTTATGAAGTGTGAGTTTAGCTATTCCGCATAAGTCGACCAGCTGCTGGTGTAGGGTAGTTACTGATTCATAGGAGTCATGCCCTGTTAATACATCATCTACGTAACATTGATTGAGGAGAGATTCAGCTGCTATTGGATATTCAGCTGCATGTGTTTCAGCTAATTGTTTTAAACACCTAGTGGCCAAATAAGGTGCACTATTTGTACCATACGTCACTGTGACTAACTCGAGACATTTTAAATCTTCAGATGGACTCTCCCTCCATAAAATATTTTGAAGGTAAGTCTGTGAGGGGTTAATTGAGATTTGACGATACATTTTTTGAATGTCACAAGTTAAAGCAAATTTGAATGTGCGAAATCTTAATAAAATGTCGTACAGTTCTGGTTGTACCGTGTATCCTTTATGCATTATATCATTGAGAGATAATCCAGATGTGCTTTTCATGGATCCATCGAACACTACGCGAAGTTTAGTTGTTTTGTTTTCCTCTCGTATTACACAGTGATGAGGAAGAAAATACTTAGAGGCACCAAGGTCGTTTACTAATGTGAGTGGAACTATTTTTGCGTGATTTAGAGCGACATATTCGTCTATAAATTTTTTGTATTCATCGTGCAGTTGTGGAGAGTTTTGTAGTCGTTTCTCGAGGTTGAGGAATCTCTTTTTGGCGATACAGAATGAATCACCTAATGGAAATTCTTTGGTGGGCTGTTTAAGGGGTAAATCAACTTGAAAAGACCCGTTTTCTAAGATACGTGTAGTGTTTTGAAAGTGTGTTTCAACTAATTGATTTTCTTTTGAAAGGAGAGAAGGCGAGAGTGATTCTGGGTTGTCTATTTCCCAGAATTGTTGCATGAGTTGCTCTATTGTAGGGCGTTGGGTCAAAAAACAACTGTGCTTCCTATTCGGTGAGAGAGATTGCTTATTAGAAGCTGTGTCAGGAATTATACCTGATAGTACATATCCAAATTTGGTTTGGATTAGTGTGAGAGAGTGATCATTAATTTTTTGCATATTGGGGAGGAGAATTTGATAGTATACATCCGCACCTAAGAGAATGTCGACCCTGGAAGGAACGTTAAAGTTTGGATCGGCTAGTGGAAGGTGATGTGGCAAAGCTAGCCTTTGCCTACTTATGAATCGTTGTGGTGTGTTACCAGTGATTTTGTCAAGCACGCAGCAATTGACCTTTATGGAATAGTTAGGGTCAGTTGACGAGTTCACATCTATCGTAACTGAGTTGTTAGATTGCCTAACTATTCCAGATATGCCCGAGATTTGTACGTGTTCTTCATTTGGAACTTGTTTCAATTGCCGCATTAATGACGTAGTGAGTATGGATATGGTACTTCCAGGGTCGAGGATGGCTTTAGCTTGATGTAGCTGTCCATCCACATCAGAAACTAAAACCACACAAGTGGCCAACAGTACCTCATAACTATCAGATCCAAGAACTGATAATGTGGTCTGTGTATTAGCATCATCATCTGTGCTGGACTTCACTACATTGGTGTTTTGTGTGGATTGTTGAGCTTGTGTGTTTCTAGATGTGGTTGCTGATCGATAGGCACGATCAGCTGAGTGATTAGGTGCGAATTGGGTTGTGTTGTGTGTATTCGCTAACCGAACTGATTGCTGAGGGTTGCGAGATGAATCGTGAAGGAGGGAGTGATGCCTTTTTTGGCAAATAGAGCAGAGACGTGGAGATATACACTGCTTAGAACTATGTCTGGACCCTAAACAGTTATAACACAACCCTTTTTGTTGAACAACTTTACTGCGTTCAAGTACCTTTAGAGAGTTAAATGAAGGGCAACTATAAATTTTATGATTTGAGTTAGTACAGTAAGCACATTGTAATGAGGGTAAAGGTGGTTTATTGGAAGATATGGTTTGTGCATGATGTGCCACTCTATGCACACTACTTGGATATCTAAAGTTATTCCGTGATTGTGGAATTGGTTCAGACATATCTTCCAATACAATACACCTTTGTTCCAAAAATGATAAAAAATCAGAGATCGTAGGTAATTTTAAAGTTGTACCAGATCTAACGCGACTGCCTCTATCAGCGATATATGCCCTTTTAGTGGAGAAATCTAATTTATTAGAGAGTAAATAAATTAGTATTAAATCCCAATGATCAGTTGGAATGTTTTGAAGTTTTAGAGACGCGATATTTTGTTTGATTTTTACGATAAAGTCTCTAAGAGTGTGAGCAGTAACTTTAGTGAGCGTGGGGATATCAACTAATAATTTGATATGAGCAAAGATAATCGAAAGTTGATTATCATATCTGTTTTTGAGGGTCTCTAGTGAAATTTTAAAATTGTCATTAACTAATGGTAGTGTTTCTATCAAGTGCAGTGGTTCTTTTTCTAAGTAAGAGCGAAAATATACTAGCTTCTGTACGTCCGTTAAAGTGTGGTTGTTCGATATTAACGCTTCAAACAGCTCGATGAATGCGTTCCATTTTGTGATATCTCCACTAAACTGTGGAATATTAAGTTGTGGCAAATTCACTGGTTGAATTGAATTACAAGCTATCGCACTGGTATTTTGTGAGATTTCAGAAGTAGAAGTATGTAGTTTCAATGCTGCTAATTCTGATATTTTTGTACAATATTTCGTTAAACAATCGAAATACCTTTTTTCCACATCCTCTGAATCTTCATTCAGAGGATCTATAAGCTCAATTTGAAGTTGTATATCTGAATACTTGTGATAAAATTGACTCAGTGAATTTCGCCTACTTTCGTACATGAAGCATTCAGTTTCGACCTCATGGTTTTTTTTCATACCATGAGTTGAGAGAAGTGATTTTACCCTTATAGGCACCGCGTGATTTGATAAGAGATTCTAGTGTCGCCATGATAAATGTCAAGAGGAGTACGACAAAGAAACGGCGTTATATAATCAAATACCAAAAAAAATGTAAATAGAGAATTGTTGATTATTCGTATGATTAATTAGAGCAGCTATTTTGTAAAATAATTAAGGAGTGATTAAATGTGTAGTGTGTAGACAATTATTTATTTGCTTAAACAATCATTCATTGATTAACGAATAATCAAAATTCAAAACAAAAAATTAAAATTTAGCCAAATTTGTTGAATACTCGTCAAATAAATTACAAAGTGTACTATATCGTGATATAGATACAAGCAAAAAAGATAGTCACTATTTAATTAGTTAACAATTAATTGTAAGATTTATTTAAAAGAAATTAACTCTGACTTGACGAATACTCAAATTACAATAACTTAACGGTACCTATGTGATGCGATGCGGTTGTCTGCTGCGTACCGATCCAATTCCGTTGATTTATGTCGATGAAGATCCGGCTCGAAGGACCAATTTGTTCTAGCCTCGGCTAATAGAGATGGCTCTTGCCAGAACAAGAGAAATAGATAGGTGCTGACTCAGTTGGACTTCACCAACAAACAAAAACAAATTTGGACTATGTACATTTATTTACAACACTGGTTGAGTGTATTGAAATAATATAACTTTGATGTAAATACAAAACAACCACATCAGATTTATGTAGTGAGAGAAAGTCTTTTGCCGTGAATATAAACTTTACAGTGCTAATCTTGTTCCCGATCAGTAGATTTCTTTTACTGTCGCGATGGAGTGAGCTAGTGATTTATTTTATCACTTGAGGACAGGTAAGTAACTTTACTGTCACGAGAGAGAGAGGATTATGCTTGTCGACACGTAAGTAACTTTACTGTCGCGAGAGAGAGAGAGCTTATGCTTGAGACACGTGAGTGATTGGTTGTGAGATATGATTCTTGAGATACACTTGTGTAGAAACGCTTTAACTTAGTCACTGTAAAATTGTATACTGTCTTCTTGAATGTTCCATTCCCATATACATAATAAATAGGACGCACTGAGCACTGAACTACCATTAAACGTATAATGATGGGCCCTCTCTCAAGCGTGAATTTAATCTGAGTGGTGATTGGAAAATTCTTATAATTACTAAATTTGAACAATTTTCGATGCAAGTTTGATAAGAACAGAATGTGGAAATCTTATTCTATAATGCATATCACTACTGAACAAAAATATCAATCAATAAAAAAGATACAATCAAAATCATATAAAAATTAGTAGAGTTCATCGTTCAGAAACGATAAAAAAGTGCATAGTAATTAACGTAAATATTGTATACAACCAAAAATTGTGTGAAACGTAAATACATACTTAAATCTACATAACAAAAAAAAATTATTAGTAATTACAGAGCCAAAACAACATATAGCAGCGAAATTTAAATCGCCGACAAAACAAGTGCCATATGTGGTCAAGACGGATTTCTTTGGCTACTCCTCTGACGTCACGTTAATAAGCAGTAAACTGTATTTTCGAATGCCTTAGTGTTATGTGCTGGTAAAAATGTGTTATTTTATGTGCCTTGTACTATAAAGCAGATGTATTGTTTCTTTGCAAATTTCCAATGTATGCAGATTTACTCACGTAGCGTATATGAAAAGTAATTCATATGGTAGATCTGCGTTAAGTAAAAAACTTGAACCGTTATGTTGTTGTTAATAGTTTGCAGTTTGTTTGAGTTCATAATTGAATGGTATTATTTATATGGGTCAAGAGCATTGGGTATATTTAGTCGTTGTATGTTATTTTATTCATTTGAAAACTAGAATTATCATATGAATAAATGGTCAAAAATTGGCCCAATAAATCGTAGATAGAGCAGCAACATGATTTTACGTGTGTTACATATCCATTTCAATTATTAACAGACAATTCATTGTTTGAAATGATTTAGAATAATCAATGTAGTTGACTCTGCATGATAACAGACGCGGGGTGGAGCTTACGATTAGAGACGGGTTGTGCGGCAGAGGAGAGGTAACGAGCATAAAAAGACGACAATACCAGCGAGCGACCGCAGTAGCTGGTCCTGCGTTTGGCGACATCACATCATCACCTAGACGACGGTTACAAACCAATCTGTTCTTTTCAGAACAAATTGAACATTGTTTCGGAAACAACATAAGCAATGGGGCTGAAATTAAAATCGTTCTTTTTCAAGAACACAAGAGAAGAATAGGAATTGAAGATTTGGATCGAAATCTATTGTTCTGCTTTAAATCAAAGAAGAGATATTAGTGTTGTAAACAAATCGTTCTTTTTCAAGAACAAATTCTGGAAAATCGTCCTGAAAGTAAATCGTTCTTTTTCAAGAACCAAATGTAGAAAATCATACTAAAAGTAAATCGTTCTTTTTCAAGAACCACATGTAGAAAATCATACTAAAAGTAAATCGTTCTTTTTCAAGAACCAAATGTAGAAAATCATACCGAAAGTAAATCGTTCTTTTTCAAGAACCAAATGTAGAAAATCATACTAAAAGTAAATCGTTCTTTTTCAAGAACCAAATGTAGAAAATCATACCGAAAGTAAATCGTTCTTTTTCAAGAACCAAATGTAGAAAATCATACTGAAAGTAAATCGTTCTTTTTCAAGAACCAAATGTAGAAAATCATACGGAAATACTAAATGTTCTTTTTCAAGAACCCAAAAAAAAAAGAAAATCGTGTTAATGTAGCAGTACTTAGTAGTAGTGTGACGTCACGTCGAAAACAGCACGTTTCTAAGTGAAATACGACCCGCATTTTGTTGTGACGTCGCGTCATTGTTATTATTTTTAAAGAATGCCATAAATTCTCTTGTTGTTTTACAACAAACTCCCCCCTTGTGTGAACGATCTGGGCAATGATGTGTGTCAATGTTTTGAGTGAGTGACTGAAATATGAGTGGCCTTAATGCAATTTGAGAAGCTGAAAAATATTTACAAGTACGTACATATATATACAGCGTGAATGCTGGATAGTAGAATGAACTATTTACAGAGTGGAAGCGGGCATAGGTGCGTAATGTTCCTAACAAACTCTCCCTGTTTTGTTTTAATTCGCGCAACCCTTACCTTCCCATCCTTTCCAGGGAATACTTCCAAAACTCTGGCTAATGGCCACTCGAGTGGTGGGGAATTTTCTCCCTTTAAGAGAACAATATCGTCATTTTTAATATTTGGAGCAGGGGTGATCCATTTGGGCCTATTTTGGAGGAGATTGAGATAATCCTTTGACCACCGAGACCAAAAGGACTGTTGGATTTGAGTGAGTCTTTTCCAACGATTCAACCTGTTTAATGGAATTTCTGTTACATTGTGCTCGGGGTATGCAGTTAGAGGTCCTCCTATTAAAAAATGGCCTGGAGTTAAGCATTGGTTGTCACTGGGGTCACTGGTTAAGGGTTGTAGTGGTCGTGAATTTAATATAGCCTCGATTTGGCAGAGAATAGTGGTGAGTTCTTCAAAAGTACAAGCTTGATTGCCCATTATTCTGTGTAAGTGATATTTTGTACTTTTGATGCCTGCTTCCCATAACCCACCCCAATGAGGTGAAAGCGGAGGAATGAATTTCCAAGAGATTTCTTTGGTGACGAGAAACGACTCCGTGGTAGCGCGTGTGTGTGTGTTATTTACAAAGTTATATAAATCTTTAAGTTGATTTTTTGCTCCTACGAAATTGGTGCCGTTATCACTGTATATGCTGCTAGGACAACCCCTACGTGAAATGAAACGTTTTAACGTTGCTAAGAAGGCTTCTGTTGATAGACTTGACACTAATTCCAGATGAATTGCCTTGGTGGCCATACATACAAATAAGGCGATGTATGCTTTTTCGGTTCTTGAACTTCTTAATGTCGATGATTTAATTAAAAATGGGCCTCCAAAGTCCACTCCAACTTTTTCGAAAGGGCGGCACGGTGTAAGTCTTTCTTTAGGGAGCTGGGCCATTATTTGTTCGAAGTTTTTTGCTTTAAACTTGTAACATGGGTGACACTCTATGATTAATTTTTTGATGTCCTTGAGTCCATTTAAAGGCCAATATCTTGCTCGGATATTGGATAATACTGCTTGCGGACCTGCATGTTCTAGCTTGATATGTTCTCGAGTTAGTATTAGAGTAGTCACGTGATCCTTTGAGGGTAGTAGTATAGGAAACTTTTTATCATACGGTATAGCTGCAGCTGCTAGTCGACCTCCAACCCTTATTAGTTTATTATTATCCAAAAACGGACTTAATTTTTGTAAGTATTGATCGGTGATGCTTGATGAGTTTTCATTAAGTTCCTTGTATAATTTTGGAAATGCATGAGCCTGTGTCAGCTTACAGATTAGTGCTTCAGCTTGTGTCAATTCTGCTACTGTTAACCGTCCTTGGATTTTGTCAACATCAGACTTGCAATTGTTTGTGAATCTTATTATATAAGCCATAGTGTATTGCAATCGTGAAAATGATGAGAATTTTTTGAAAATTTCTTGCCAATATTCAATGGATGTGTGTTGTGTTGCCAGACAAGCTGAAACTATTGGCTTTAATTTTCTTTCTTCACCTATTAGCACGGGGATGGATGGTGATGGTGATCTGCTTTTAGTTGTGATTTCTTCTTGTTGAAGAAAATTAGGGCCGTGAAACCAAAGTGTTGATGTTGACAGTGTAGCCGGCATAAGACCTCGAGACAAACAGTCTGCTGGATTGTCCGTCGAACAGATATAATTCCAAGTGTAATTTTGAGTAATAGTTTGGATTTGAGAAATGCGATTTGATACAAATGTGTTGAATCTTGATGAGTCTGAATTCAACCACGCGAGAACAATTTCCGAATCAGTCCAGCAGTGGATATTAGTGATGGATAATCTGTTTGTCAAGATAGATGCTACTCTTTTCATTAGAGTAGAAAGCAATAATGCTCCACACAACTCCAGTCTAGGGATGGTGATTTCTTTTATTGGTGCTACCCTGCTTTTTGATGTCAATAACTGTGTCGAAATGTTTTTTGAAGGGAAAATAGCTCGTGCATAAATACAAGCACCATATGCTCGTTTGCTTGCATCACAAAATCCATGGAGCTCTACTATAATTGGGGTGGCATCTTCCATGATGTATCTTGGAATTTTTAATTCCTTCAACTGGCCAATGTTTTCAAAAAAGGTATTCCATTGTTGGAGTAGTGTAGCTGGCAAATTGTCGTCCCAGTCAATTTTTAATTTCCATAGTTCTTGCATAATAAGTTTGGCGATGACAATGACTGGACCAATCAACCCCAATGGATCAAACATTTGAGCAATTTTGGATAACACCTCTCGTTTTGTTGCTTGTTTATTGACAGTAGAATTTGGCAAAGTTATGGAGAATGTGTCATTATTAGAGTCCCATAATATTCCAAGCACCTTATTAGACTGATTGTTGTCCGTAATCTCGTGAATACCATTGCTGTCAGTATCTATGTCATTGGATAGATTTCTGAGTAGAGGGTGGCAATTTGTGGACCATTTATGAAGTGTGAGTTTAGCTATTCCGCATAAGTCGACCAGCTGCTGGTGTAGGGTAGTTACTGATTCATAGGAGTCATGCCCTGTTAATACATCATCTACGTAACATTGATTGAGGAGAGATTCAGCTGCTATTGGATATTCAGCTGCATGTGTTTCAGCTAATTGTTTTAAACACCTAGTGGCCAAATAAGGTGCACTATTTGTACCATACGTCACTGTGACTAACTCGAGACATTTTAAATCTTCAGATGGACTCTCCCTCCATAAAATATTTTGAAGGTAAGTCTGTGAGGGGTTAATTGAGATTTGACGATACATTTTTTGAATGTCACAAGTTAAAGCAAATTTGAATGTGCGAAATCTTAATAAAATGTCGTACAGTTCTGGTTGTACCGTGTATCCTTTATGCATTATATCATTGAGAGATAATCCAGATGTGCTTTTCATGGATCCATCGAACACTACGCGAAGTTTAGTTGTTTTGTTTTCCTCTCGTATTACACAGTGATGAGGAAGAAAATACTTAGAGGCACCAAGGTCGTTTACTAATGTGAGTGGAACTATTTTTGCGTGATTTAGAGCGACATATTCGTCTATAAATTTTTTGTATTCATCGTGCAGTTGTGGAGAGTTTTGTAGTCGTTTCTCGAGGTTGAGGAATCTCTTTTTGGCGATACAGAATGAATCACCTAATGGAAATTCTTTGGTGGGCTGTTTAAGGGGTAAATCAACTTGAAAAGACCCGTTTTCTAAGATACGTGTAGTGTTTTGAAAGTGTGTTTCAACTAATTGATTTTCTTTTGAAAGGAGAGAAGGCGAGAGTGATTCTGGGTTGTCTATTTCCCAGAATTGTTGCATGAGTTGCTCTATTGTAGGGCGTTGGGTCAAAAAACAACTGTGCTTCCTATTCGGTGAGAGAGATTGCTTATTAGAAGCTGTGTCAGGAATTATACCTGATAGTACATATCCAAATTTGGTTTGGATTAGTGTGAGAGAGTGATCATTAATTTTTTGCATATTGGGGAGGAGAATTTGATAGTATACATCCGCACCTAAGAGAATGTCGACCCTGGAAGGAACGTTAAAGTTTGGATCGGCTAGTGGAAGGTGATGTGGCAAAGCTAGCCTTTGCCTACTTATGAATCGTTGTGGTGTGTTACCAGTGATTTTGTCAAGCACGCAGCAATTGACCTTTATGGAATAGTTAGGGTCAGTTGACGAGTTCACATCTATCGTAACTGAGTTGTTAGATTGCCTAACTATTCCAGATATGCCCGAGATTTGTACGTGTTCTTCATTTGGAACTTGTTTCAATTGCCGCATTAATGACGTAGTGAGTATGGATATGGTACTTCCAGGGTCGAGGATGGCTTTAGCTTGATGTAGCTGTCCATCCACATCAGAAACTAAAACCACACAAGTGGCCAACAGTACCTCATAACTATCAGATCCAAGAACTGATAATGTGGTCTGTGTATTAGCATCATCATCTGTGCTGGACTTCACTACATTGGTGTTTTGTGTGGATTGTTGAGCTTGTGTGTTTCTAGATGTGGTTGCTGATCGATAGGCACGATCAGCTGAGTGATTAGGTGCGAATTGGGTTGTGTTGTGTGTATTCGCTAACCGAACTGATTGCTGAGGGTTGCGAGATGAATCGTGAAGGAGGGAGTGATGCCTTTTTTGGCAAATAGAGCAGAGACGTGGAGATATACACTGCTTAGAACTATGTCTGGACCCTAAACAGTTATAACACAACCCTTTTTGTTGAACAACTTTACTGCGTTCAAGTACCTTTAGAGAGTTAAATGAAGGGCAACTATAAATTTTATGATTTGAGTTAGTACAGTAAGCACATTGTAATGAGGGTAAAGGTGGTTTATTGGAAGATATGGTTTGTGCATGATGTGCCACTCTATGCACACTACTTGGATATCTAAAGTTATTCCGTGATTGTGGAATTGGTTCAGACATATCTTCCAATACAATACACCTTTGTTCCAAAAATGATAAAAAATCAGAGATCGTAGGTAATTTTAAAGTTGTACCAGATCTAACGCGACTGCCTCTATCAGCGATATATGCCCTTTTAGTGGAGAAATCTAATTTATTAGAGAGTAAATAAATTAGTATTAAATCCCAATGATCAGTTGGAATGTTTTGAAGTTTTAGAGACGCGATATTTTGTTTGATTTTTACGATAAAGTCTCTAAGAGTGTGAGCAGTAACTTTAGTGAGCGTGGGGATATCAACTAATAATTTGATATGAGCAAAGATAATCGAAAGTTGATTATCATATCTGTTTTTGAGGGTCTCTAGTGAAATTTTAAAATTGTCATTAACTAATGGTAGTGTTTCTATCAAGTGCAGTGGTTCTTTTTCTAAGTAAGAGCGTAAATATACTAGCTTCTGTACGTCCGTTAAAGTGTGGTTGTTCGATATTAACGCTTCAAACAGCTCGATGAATGCGTTCCATTTTGTGATATCTCCACTAAACTGTGGAATATTAAGTTGTGGCAAATTCACTGGTTGAATTGAATTACAAGCTATCGCACTGGTATTTTGTGAGATTTCAGAAGTAGAAGTATGTAGTTTCAATGCTGCTAATTCTGATATTTTTGTACAATATTTCGTTAAACAATCGAAATACCTTTTTTCCACATCCTCTGAATCTTCATTCAGAGGATCTATAAGCTCAATTTGAAGTTGTATATCTGAATACTTGTGATAAAATTGACTCAGTGAATTTCGCCTACTTTCGTACATGAAGCATTCAGTTTCGACCTCATGGTTTTTTTTCATACCATGAGTTGAGAGAAGTGATTTTACCCTTATAGGCACCGCGTGATTTGATAAGAGATTCTAGTGTCGCCATGATAAATGTCAAGAGGAGTACGACAAAGAAACGGCGTTATATAATCAAATACCAAAAAAAATGTAAATAGAGAATTGTTGATTATTCGTATGATTAATTAGAGCAGCTATTTTGTAAAATAATTAAGGAGTGATTAAATGTGTAGTGTGTAGACAATTATTTATTTGCTTAAACAATCATTCATTGATTAACGAATAATCAAAATTCAAAACAAAAAATTAAAATTTAGCCAAATTTGTTGAATACTCGTCAAATAAATTACAAAGTGTACTATATCGTGATATAGATACAAGCAAAAAAGATAGTCACTATTTAATTAGTTAACAATTAATTGTAAGATTTATTTAAAAGAAATTAACTCTGACTTGACGAATACTCAAATTACAATAACTTAACGGTACCTATGTGATGCGATGCGGTTGTCTGCTGCGTACCGATCCAATTCCGTTGATTTATGTCGATGAAGATCCGGCTCGAAGGACCAATTTGTTCTAGCCTCGGCTAATAGAGATGGCTCTTGCCAGAACAAGAGAAATAGATAGGTGCTGACTCAGTTGGACTTCACCAACAAACAAAAACAAATTTGGACTATGTACATTTATTTACAACACTGGTTGAGTGTATTGAAATAATATAACTTTGATGTAAATACAAAACAACCACATCAGATTTATGTAGTGAGAGAAAGTCTTTTGCCGTGAATATAAACTTTACAGTGCTAATCTTGTTCCCGATCAGTAGATTTCTTTTACTGTCGCGATGGAGTGAGCTAGTGATTTATTTTATCACTTGAGGACAGGTAAGTAACTTTACTGTCACGAGAGAGAGAGGATTATGCTTGTCGACACGTAAGTAACTTTACTGTCGCGAGAGAGAGAGAGCTTATGCTTGAGACACGTGAGTGATTGGTTGTGAGATATGATTCTTGAGATACACTTGTGTAGAAACGCTTTAACTTAGTCACTGTAAAATTGTATACTGTCTTCTTGAATGTTCCATTCCCATATACATAATAAATAGGACGCACTGAGCACTGAACTACCATTAAACGTATAATGATGGGCCCTCTCTCAAGCGTGAATTTAATCTGAGTGGTGATTGGAAAATTCTTATAATTACTAAATTTGAACAATTTTCGATGCAAGTTTGATAAGAACAGAATGTGGAAATCTTATTCTATAATGCATATCACTACTGAACAAAAATATCAATCAATAAAAAAGATACAATCAAAATCATATAAAAATTAGTAGAGTTCATCGTTCAGAAACGATAAAAAAGTGCATAGTAATTAACGTAAATATTGTATACAACCAAAAATTGTGTGAAACGTAAATACATACTTAAATCTACATAACAAAAAAAAATTATTAGTAATTACAGAGCCAAAACAACATATAGCAGCGAAATTTAAATCGCCGACAAAACAAGTGCCATATGTGGTCAAGACGGATTTCTTTGGCTACTCCTCTGA
Organism: Platypus cylindrus; assembly: GCA_949748235.1. Taxonomy (NCBI): domain Eukaryota; kingdom Metazoa; phylum Arthropoda; class Insecta; order Coleoptera; family Curculionidae; genus Platypus; species Platypus cylindrus. The sequence goes on along the minus strand of OX456489.1, from coordinate 10,403,661 downwards.
CGTCACGTTAATAAGCAGTAAACTGTATTTTCGAATGCCTTAGTGTTATGTGCTGGTAAAAATGTGTTATTTTATGTGCCTTGTACTATAAAGCAGATGTATTGTTTCTTTGCAAATTTCCAATGTATGCAGATTTACTCACGTAGCGTATATGAAAAGTAATTCATATGGTAGATCTGCGTTAAGTAAAAAACTTGAACCGTTATGTTGTTGTTAATAGTTTGCAGTTTGTTTGAGTTCATAATTGAATGGTATTATTTATATGGGTCAAGAGCATTGGGTATATTTAGTCGTTGTATGTTATTTTATTCATTTGAAAACTAGAATTATCATATGAATAAATGGTCAAAAATTGGCCCAATAAATCGTAGATAGAGCAGCAACATGATTTTACGTGTGTTACATATCCATTTCAATTATTAACAGACAATTCATTGTTTGAAATGATTTAGAATAATCAATGTAGTTGACTCTGCATGATAACAGACGCGGGGTGGAGCTTACGATTAGAGACGGGTTGTGCGGCAGAGGAGAGGTAACGAGCATAAAAAGACGACAATACCAGCGAGCGACCGCAGTAGCTGGTCCTGCGTTTGGCGACATCACATCATCACCTAGACGACGGTTACAAACCAATCTGTTCTTTTCAGAACAAATTGAACATTGTTTCGGAAACAACATAAGCAATGGGGCTGAAATTAAAATCGTTCTTTTTCAAGAACACAAGAGAAGAATAGGAATTGAAGATTTGGATCGAAATCTATTGTTCTGCTTTAAATCAAAGAAGAGATATTAGTGTTGTAAACAAATCGTTCTTTTTCAAGAACAAATTCTGGAAAATCGTCCTGAAAGTAAATCGTTCTTTTTCAAGAACCAAATGTAGAAAATCATACTAAAAGTAAATCGTTCTTTTTCAAGAACCACATGTAGAAAATCATACTAAAAGTAAATCGTTCTTTTTCAAGAACCAAATGTAGAAAATCATACCGAAAGTAAATCGTTCTTTTTCAAGAACCAAATGTAGAAAATCATACTAAAAGTAAATCGTTCTTTTTCAAGAACCAAATGTAGAAAATCATACCGAAAGTAAATCGTTCTTTTTCAAGAACCAAATGTAGAAAATCATACTGAAAGTAAATCGTTCTTTTTCAAGAACCAAATGTAGAAAATCATACGGAAATACTAAATGTTCTTTTTCAAGAACCCAAAAAAAAAAGAAAATCGTGTTAATGTAGCAGTACTTAGTAGTAGTGTGACGTCACGTCGAAAACAGCACGTTTCTAAGTGAAATACGACCCGCATTTTGTTGTGACGTCGCGTCATTGTTATTATTTTTAAAGAATGCCATAAATTCTCTTGTTGTTTTACAACAAACTCCCCCCTTGTGTGAACGATCTGGGCAATGATGTGTGTCAATGTTTTGAGTGAGTGACTGAAATATGAGTGGCCTTAATGCAATTTGAGAAGCTGAAAAATATTTACAAGTACGTACATATATATACAGCGTGAATGCTGGATAGTAGAATGAACTATTTACAGAGTGGAAGCGGGCATAGGTGCGTAATGTTCCTAACAAACTCTCCCTGTTTTGTTTTAATTCGCGCAACCCTTACCTTCCCATCCTTTCCAGGGAATACTTCCAAAACTCTGGCTAATGGCCACTCGAGTGGTGGGGAATTTTCTCCCTTTAAGAGAACAATATCGTCATTTTTAATATTTGGAGCAGGGGTGATCCATTTGGGCCTATTTTGGAGGAGATTGAGATAATCCTTTGACCACCGAGACCAAAAGGACTGTTGGATTTGAGTGAGTCTTTTCCAACGATTCAACCTGTTTAATGGAATTTCTGTTACATTGTGCTCGGGGTATGCAGTTAGAGGCCCTCCTATTAAAAAATGGCCTGGAGTTAAGCATTGGTTGTCACTGGGGTCACTGGTTAAGGGTTGTAGTGGTCGTGAATTTAATATAGCCTCGATTTGGCAGAGAATAGTGGTGAGTTCTTCAAAAGTACAAGCTTGATTGCCCATTATTCTGTGTAAGTGATATTTTGTACTTTTGATGCCTGCTTCCCATAACCCACCCCAATGAGGTGAAAGCGGAGGAATGAATTTCCAAGAGATTTCTTTGGTGACGAGAAACGACTCCGTGGTAGTGCGTGTGTGTGTGTTATTTACAAAGTTATATAAATCTTTAAGTTGATTTTTTGCTCCTACGAAATTGGTGCCGTTATCACTGTATATGATGCTAGGACAACCCCTACGTGAAATGAAACGTTTTAACGTTGCTAAGAAGGCTTCTGTTGATAGACTTGACACTAATTCCAGATGAATTGCCTTGGTGGCCATACATACAAATAAGGCGATGTATGCTTTTTCGGTTCTTGAACTTCTTAATGTCGATGATTTAATTAAAAATGGGCCTCCAAAGTCCACTCCAACTTTTTCGAAAGGGCGGCAGGGTATAAGTCTTTCTTTAGGGAGCTGGGCCATTATTTGTTCGAAGTTTTTTGCTTTAAACTTGTAACATGGGTGACACTCTATGATTAATTTTTTGATGTCCTTGAGTCCATTTAAAGGCCAATATCTTGCTCGGATATTGGATAATACTGCTTGCGGACCTGCATGTCCTAGCTTGATATGTTCTCGAGTTAGTATTAGAGTAGTCACGTGATCCTTTGAGGGTAGTATTATAGGAAACTTTTTATCATACGGTATAGCTGCAGCTGCTAGTCGACCTCCAACCCTTATTAGTTTATTATTATCCAAAAACGGACTTAATTTTTGTAAGTATTGATCAGTGATGCTTGATGAGTTTTCATTAAGTTCCTTGTATAATTTTGGAAATGCATGAGCCTGTGTCAGCTTACAGATTAGTGCTTCAGCTTGTGCCAATTCTGCTACTGTTAACCGTCCTTGGATTTTGTCAACATCAGACTTGCAATTGTTTGTGAATCTTATTATATAAGCCATAGTGTATTGCAATCGTGAAAATGATGAGAATTTTTTGAAAATTTCTTGCCAATATTCAATGGATGTGTGTTGTGTTGCCAGACAAGCTGAAACTATTGGCTTTAATTTTCTTTCTTCACCTATTAGCATGGGGATGGATGGTGATGGTGATCTGCTTTTAGTTGTGATTTCTTCTTGTTGAAGAAAATTAGGGCCGTGAAACCAAAGTGTTGATGTTGACAGTGTAGCCGGCATAAGACCTCGAGACAAACAGTCTGCTGGATTGTCCGTCGAACAGATATAATTCCAAGTGTAATTTTGAGTAATAGTTTGGATTTGAGAAATGCGATTTGATACAAATGTGTTGAATCTTGATGAGTCTGAATTCAACCACGCGAGAACAATTTCCGAATCAGTCCAGCAGTGGATATTAGTGATGGATAATCTGTTTGTCAAGATAGATGCTACTCTTTTCATTAGAGTAGAAAGCAATAATGCTCCACACAACTCCAGTCTAGGGATGGTGATTTCTTTTATTTGTGCTACCCTGCTTTTTGATGTCAATAACTGTGTCGAAATGTTTTTTGAAGGGAAAATAGCTCGTGCATAAATACAAGCACCATATGCTCGTTTGCTTGCATCACAAAATCCATGGAGCTCTACTATAATTGGGGTGGCATCTTCCATGATGTATCTTGGAATTTTTAATTCCTTCAACTGGCCAATGTTTTCAAAAAAGGTATTCCATTGTTGGAGTAGTGTAGCTGGCAAATTGTCGTCCCAGTCAATTTTTAATTTCCATAGTTCTTGCATAATAAGTTTGGCGATGACAATGACTGGACCAATCAACCCCAATGGATCAAACATTTGAGCAATTTTGGATAACACCTCTCGTTTTGTTGCTTGTTTATTGACAGTAGAATTTGGCAAAGTTATGGAGAATGTGTCATTATTAGAGTCCCATAATATTCCAAGCACCTTATTAGACTGATTGTTGTCCGTAATCTCGTGAATACCATTGCTGTCAGTATCTATGTCATTGGATAGATTTCTGAGTAGAGAGTGGCAATTTGTGGACCATTTATGAAGTGTGAGTTTAGCTATTCCGCATAAGTCGACCAGCTGCTGGTGTAGGGTAGTTACTGATTCATAGGAGTCATGCCCTGTTAATACATCATCTACGTAACATTGATTGAGGAGAGATTCAGCTGCTATTGGATATTCAGCTGTATGTGTTTCAGCTAATTGTTTTAAACACCTAGTGGCCAAATAAGGTGCACTATTTGTACCATACGTCACTGTGACTAACTCGAGACATTTTAAATCTTCAGATGGACTCTCCCTCCATAAAATATTTTGAAGGTAAGTCTGTGAGGGGTTAATTGAGATTTGACGATACATTTTTTGAATGTCACAAGTTAAAGCAAATTTGAATGTGCGAAATCTTAATAAAATGTCGTACAGTTCTGGTTGTACCGTGTATCCTTTATGCATTATATCATTGAGAGATAATCCAGATGTGCTTTTCATGGATCCATCGAACACTACGCGAAGTTTAGTTGTTTTGTTTTCCTCTCGTATTACACAGTGATGAGGAAGAAAATACTTAGAGGCACCAAGGTCGTTTACTAATGTGAGTGGAACTATTTTTGCGTGATTTAGAGCGACATATTCGTCTATAAATTTTTTGTATTCATCGTGCAGTTGTGGAGAGTTTTGTAGTCGTTTCTCGAGGTTGAGGAATCTCTTTTTGGCGATACAGAATGAATCATCTAATGGAAATTCTTTGGTGGGCTGTTTAAGGGGTAAATCAACTTGAAAAGACCCGTTTTCTAAGATACGTGTAGTGTTTTGAAAGTGTGTTTCAACTAATTGATTTTCTTTTGAAAGGAGAGAAGGCGAGAGTGATTCTGGGTTGTCTATTTCCCAGAATTGTTGCATGAGTAGCTCTATTGTAGGGCGTTGGGTCAAAAAACAACTGTGCTTCCTATTCGGTGAGAGAGATTGCTTATTAGAAGCTGTGTCAGGAATTATACCTGATAGTACATATCCAAATTTGGTTTGGATTAGTGTGAGAGAGTGATCATTAATTTTTTGCATATTGGGGAGGAGAATTTGATAGTATACATCCGCACCTAAGAGAATGTCGACCCTGGAAGGAACGTTAAAGTTTGGATCGGCTAGTGGAAGGTGATGTGGCAAAGCTAGCCTTTGCCTACTTATGAATCGTTGTGGTGTGTTACCAGTGATTTTGTCAAGCACGCAGCAATTGACCTTTATGGAATAGTTAGGGTCAGTTGACGAGTTCACATCTATCGTAACTGAATTGTTAGATTGCCTAACTATTCCAGATATGCCCGAGATTTGTACGTGTTCTTCATTTGGAACTTGTTTCAATTGCCGCATGAATGACGTAGTGAGTATGGATATGGTACTTCCAGGGTCGAGGATGGCTTTAGCTTGATGTAGCTGTCCATCCACATCAGAAACTAAAACCACACAAGTGGCCAACAGTACCTCATAACTATCAGATCCAAGAACTGATAACGTGGTCTGTGTATTAGCATCATCATCTGTGCTGGACTTCACTACATTGGTGTTTTGTGTGGATTGTTGAGCTTGTGTGTTTCTAGATGTGGTTGCTGATCGATAGGCACGATCAGCTGAGTGATTAGGTGTGAATTGGGTTGTGTTGTGTGTATTCGCTAACCGAACTGATTGCTGAGGGTTGCGAGATGAATCGTGAAGGAGGGAGTGATGCCTTTTTTGGCAAATAGAGCAGAGACGTGGAGATATACATTGTTTAGAACTATGTCTGGACCCTAAACAGTTATAACACAACCCTTTTTGTTGAACAACTTTACTGCGTTCAAGTACCTTTAGAGAGTTAAATGAAGGGCAACTATAAATTTTATGATTTGAATTAGTACAGTAAGCACATTGTAATGAGGGTAAAGGTGGTTTATTGGAAGATATGGTTTGTGCATGATGTGCCACTCTATGCACACTACTTGGATATCTAAAGTTATTCCGTGATTGTGGAATTGGTTCAGACATATCTTCCAATACAATACACCTTTGTTCCAAAAATGATAAAAAATCAGAGATCGTAGGTAATTTTAAAGTTGTACCAGATCTAACGCGACTGCCTCTATCAGCGATATATGCCCTTTTAGTGGAGAAATCTAATTTATTAGAGAGTAAATAAATTAGTATTAAATCCCAATGATCAGTTGGAATGTTTTGAAGTTTTAGAGACGCGATATTTTGTTTGATTTTTACGATAAAGTCTCTAAGAGTGTGAGCAGTAACTTTAGTGAGCGCGGGGATATCAACTAATAATTTGATATGAGTAAAGATAATCGAAAGTTGATTATCATATCTGTTTTTGAGGGTCTCTAGTGAAATTTTAAAATTGTCATTAACTAATGGTAGTGTTTCTATTAAGTGCAGTGGTTCTTTTTCTAAGTAAGAGCGTAAATATACTAGCTTCTGTACGTCCGTTAAAGTGTGGTTGTTCGATATTAACGCTTCAAACAGCTCGATGAATGCGTTCCATTTTGTGATATCTCCACTAAACTGTGGAATATTAAGTTGTGGCAAATTCACTGGTTGAATTGAATTACAAGCTATCGCACTGGTATTTTGTGAGATTTCAGAAGTAGAAGTATGTAGTTTCAATGCTGCTAATTCTGATATTTTTGTACTATATTTCGTTAAACAATCGAAATACCTTTTTTCCACATCCTCTGAATCTTCATTCAGAGGATCTATAAGCTCAATTTGAAGTTGTATATCTGAATACTTGTGATAAAATTGACTCAGTGAATTTCGCCTACTTTCGTACATGAAGCATTCAGTTTCGACCTCATGGTTTTTTTCATACCATGAGTTGAGAGAAGTGATTTTACCCTTATAGGCACCGCGTGATTTGATAAGAGATTCTAGTGTCGCCATGATAAATGTCAAGAGGAGTACGACAAAGAAACGGCGTTATATAATCAAATACCAAAAAAAATGTAAATAGAGAATTGTTGATTATTCGTATGATTAATTAGAGCAGCTATTTTGTAAAATAATTAAGGAGTGATTAAATGTGTAGTGTGTAGACAATTATTTATTTGCTTAAACAATCATTCATTGATTAACGAATAATCAAAATTCAAAACAAAAAATTAAAATTTAGCCAAATTTGTTGAATACTCGTCAAATAAATTACAAAGTGTACTATATCGTGATATAGATACAAGCAAAAAAGATAGTCACTATTTAATTAGTTAACAATTAATTGTAAGATTTATTTAAAAGAAATTAACTCTGACTTGACGAATACTCAAATTACAATAACTTAACGGTACCTATGTGATGCGATGCGGTTGTCTGCTGCGTACCGATCCAATTCCGTTGATTTATGTCGATGAAGATCCGGCTCGAAGGACCAATTTGTTCTAGCCTCGGCTAATAGAGATGGCTCTTGCCAGAACAAGAGAAATAGATAGGTGCTGACTCAGTTGGACTTCACCAACAAACAAAAACAAATTTGGACTATGTACATTTATTTACAACACTGGTTGAGAGTATTGAAATAATATAACTTTGATGTAAATACAAAATAAACCACCTCAGATTTATGTAGTGAGAGAAAGTCTTTTGCCGTGAATATAAACTTTACAGTGCTAATCTTGTTCCCGATCAGTAGATTTCTTTTACTGTCGCGATGGAGTGAGCTAGTGATTTATTTTATCACTTGAGGACAGGTAAGTAACTTTACTGTCACGAGAGAGAGAGGATTATGCTTGTCGACACGTAAGTAACTTTACTGTCGCGAGAGAGAGAGAGAGCTTATGCTTGAGACACGTGAGTGATTGGTTGTGAGATATGATTCTTGAGATACACTTGTGTAGAAACACTTTAACTTAGTCACTGTAAAATTGTATACTGTCTTCTTGAATGTTCCATTCCCATATACATAATAAATAGGACGCACTGAGCACTGAACTACCATTAAACGTATATTGATGGGCCCTCTCTCAAGCGTGAATTTAATCTGAGTGGTGATTGGAAAATTCTTATAATTACTAAATTTGAACAATTTTCGATGCAAGTTTGATAAGAACAGAATGTGGAAATCTTATTCTACAATGCATATCACTACTGAACAAAAATATCAATCAATAAAAAAGATACAATCAAAATCATATAAAAATTAGTAGAGTTCATCGTTCAGAAACGATAAAAAAGTGCATAGTAATTAACATAAATATTGTATACAACCAAAAATTGTGTGAAACGTAAATACATACTTAAATCTACATAACAAATAAAAATTATTAGTAATTACAGAGCCAAAACAACATATAGCAGCGAAATTTAAATCGCCGGCAAAACAAGTGCCATATGTGGTTAAGACGGATTTCTTTGGCTACTCCTCTGACGTCACGTTAATAAGCAGTAAACTGTATTTTCGAATGCCTTAGTGTTATGTGCTGGTAAAAATGTGTTATTTTATGTGCCTTGTACTATAAAGCAGATGTATTGTTTCTTTGCAAATTTCCAATGTATGCAGATTTACTCACGTAGCGTATATGAAAAGTAATTCATATGGTAGATCTGCGTTAAGTAAAAAACTTGAACCGTTATGTTGTTGTTAATAGTTTGCAGTTTGTTTGAGTTCATAATTGAATGGTATTATTTATATGGGTCAAGAGCATTGGTTATATTTAGTCGTTGTATGTTATTTTATTCATTTGAAAACTAGAATTATCATATGAATAAATGGTCAAAAATTGGCCCAATAAATCGTAGATAGAGCAGCAACATGATTTTACGTGTGTTACATATCTATTTCAATTATTAACAGACAATTCATTGTTTGAAATGATTTAGAATAATCAATGTAGTTGACTCTGCATGATAACAGACGCGGGGTGGAGCTTACGATTAGAGACGGGTTGTGCGGCAGAGGAGAGGTAACGAGCATAAAAAGACGACAATACCAGCGAGCGACCGCAGTAGCTGGTCCTGCGTTTGGCGACATCACATCATCACCTAGACGACGGTTACAAACCAATCTGTTCTTTTCAGAACAAATTGAACATTGTTTCGGAAACAACATAAGCAATGGGGCTGAAATTAAAATCGTTCTTTTTCAAGAACACAAGAGAAGAATAGAAATAGAAGATTTGGATCGAAATCTATTGTTCTGCTTTAAATCAAAGAAGAGATATTAGTGTTGTAAACAAATCGTTCTTTTTCAAGAACAAATTCTGGAAAATCGTCCTGAAAGTAAATCGTTCTTTTTCAAGAACCAAATGTAGAAAATCATACTAAAAGTAAATTGTTCTTTTTCAAGAACCAAATGTAGAAAATCATACTAAAAGTAAATTGTTCTTTTTCAAGAACCAAATGTAGAAAATCATACTAAAAGTAAATCGTTCTTTTTCAAGAACCAAATGTAGAAAATCATATTGAAAGTAAATCGTTCTTTTTCAAGAACCAAATGTAGAAAATCATACTGAAAGTAAATCGTTCTTTTTCAAGAACCAAATTTAGAAAATCATACGGAAATACTAAATGTTCTTTTTCAAGAACCCAAAGAAAAAAAAAGAAAATCGTGTTAATGTAGCAGTACTTAGTAGTAGTGTGACGTCACGTCGAAAACAGCACGTTTCTAAGTGAAATACGACCCGCATTTTGTTGTGACGTCGCGTCATTGTTATTATTTTTAAAGAATGCCATAAATTCTCTTGTTGTTTTACAACAGGGTCCCTTGATTGAAATACTTTCAATTCAGAACAGACCATACCATAGATCATAGGTGGGGAACCTGCGGCCTCCGCGAGGTTCTTGTGCGGCCCTTTCCACCTAGTACAAAATGGTAGAGTTCGTTTCAAACAACTATTGTACATCAACGCCATGACAGTTGCGCGAAAAATCCCGCCAAAGACAATCATATTGTAACATAACGTCAGAATACTAGTCTGAAACGGACTCTAACACGCATGAGCGAGGGTCTGACCCACTGACCATCCGTTTCAGACTTGGACACTCAATGTTAATTTTTTAAACAGTTTTTAGCGCCCCCATGTTGCAATAAAAATGAACTAAACGAAAAAAAAGCCGGCTTATGTGTGTGTGTGTGTGTTTTCTTTTTCTTATTTATTTCTTCTTTAATTTAGAAGGAATATTGGGAATTAAAAAATTGTAGAATTTTCAGGTAAGTGAAAAATTATTTATTCGGAGATTTCAGAATTTCAGAAATCAATTACGCTTTTTTCAGAGTATTGCCGAAATGTTGGTTTTATATCCAAATAAATAATTTTTCACTTTACTGAAAATTCCACAATGTTTATGTAATTTACATTTCTAAAAGAATTCTGATTTTGACGAGCACACTCCTGCTATGAAACTGGCATTTGAACCACATTTAATAGATATATCCGAGGCTCCTGCAGAACTACAAATAGAGTTAATTGATTTAGGGGAAGATAGTATCATCAAATCCCTTTTTAACGCTAAAAAGGATCCCATAGAAATCTGGAAAAATGCTGTTGAATATCCATGCCTTCGAGAACATGCTCGCCGTTTACTTTCCTGCTTCGGAAGTACCTACTGTTGCGAGACAACATTTTCTCTCATGTCAAAAATAAAAACAAATTTAAGAACGCAAATTACAGATGCACATTTAGAGGATCAATTAAAGCTGTGTGTTACGAAGCTTGATTCAAATATACAATTACTGTCAAACAAAAAACAAAGCCAAATAAGTCACTAACTTAGTGAATAAAAAAATATTTTTTATTGTATTTTTTTATAATATTTTTATATTATTTTATATGTATATTATATTTAAAATTTTGTAGTATTATGTTTTATTTTTTCTATATAATGCAATAAATTGTTAAATCTATAGAAAAACTATAATAATTTCACAAAAGTCACTTTCTTAGGTCAATCAGCTTATGCGGCCTCTCTTATTGCTTCTTAATTTAAATGTGGCCTCTAATGGTAAAAAGGTATCGAAAAATTAACCATTAAATTTTCAGAAATTAAGTTGATGGAATTAAATTTCGGTTTCAATTTGATGTTAATAAATATGTGCTAACAGCACACTTTAAATAAAAATTGTATGCAAATAATTAGGGAATTTCATATTATTTTTTTAAATAAATAACACTAGACAACGCTTGATATTATTATTACATGTATTTTTATTCATCTGGAACAAATTATAATAGAGATATTAAATTACCTTATTATTGGAAAACATAATATTTTGTATAAATATTATCAGATACGACATGACTAGTACACTTGTTTCATACAATACAAAATAAATGCAATATGATTAAGACCAATAGAATTTATTTTGATAATTTGATAACACACGCAAAGGCACATTTCCATGAATTAAATCGCTAAGACAGGTTACTGCGTCTTATTAAACTATTTCGTTGAAATTTCGCCCGATGAATGTTAAACAAATATGCAAATTAATCAACTAATAAAATCATTTTGATAAATTATAGAATTAAATTTTAGTAGCCTGTCTAACACCTTAAAATACATTTTAAAAACTTATATCTCAATGTTATTAAAACGTCCAAGTTATCCTTACTATCCGAAGTAAATTTGAAATTTATTTAGCCTTCTCCAATAATTAGTAACTAACAGAAGATTTTTACTAAATAAATGATAAAATAATATATTGTATAAAGAGTTTAAAATAATATTGTATTATTTTATTAAAGATAGTAATACAAGCAGCAAACAACTGCGTGCTGGAAAACACGCCTATTTCACAACGTTTTCTTTCGAATGCTTTTTTGGTACCTATTTTTGTGTACCAATTATATACGTCCATACCTAATAATTATTAATAGAATGGAAAATCTGAATTTAAAAGTGTGTATTGGAATCAAATGATACGCCTCAAAATAAAACATTTTGATGCATCTGTTTTGCACTTTGTTTTGTTTTTTGCTGCAGCAAAACGTTTTGTTGGACAAAGTTTTCCTGCATCAGTATGTGACCAATCTAATAATCTGTTCTATGTCACAATGAAAAATTATTAATAATTCTACCCAGTTGCTTATGTTAACAGTACAAAATATTAAAATATCATGTAACAGAAGAAAAAAATTAAACGAAAAAACAGGTAATGAAACGTAAACATGTAATACCTCCTTGAGAAATTATTTGTTAGTTCATTCCAAGTTTTATAAAAAAATATTGGAAACTTACCACTGCTTCAAGCAGTTATCAAAAGATGTTATCCTGTCATTGAAAATCAACTGTTATTAAGCAGAATTGTTTTCGTCAATAGATAAACTATTACTTTTTATACTGACCGATTTTTTTTCTTAAACTACTTTAGCTTAAATTACCATCATCAGTCACAGTTGAATTTAAGTTTTGAATTATAAGTTAATCTTGGCACTAATTATTGGAAAAACAGTTAGGTACAAGTTATACGGTACAAGTTACATTGGTCAACTGGTGCTTCAAGACAATGAAGCGTATATCTAAATAAATACTATAAAAATGTGGGTATGTAGATGTACTTATATTTTACTAATTAATTACCTTTGGTTTTTGGAATATACATTAAAAATTACATACTTAAATATAAATATAATAACATGAAAATGTGCAATTTTAATGTTTAATACGAATACGTTAAAACCAAATACTTATGCCTCACTTTTAGTCTAAGTCTTAGTCTAAAAAATTAATTAAAATTAAATTTCTCAATTTTCTTTTTGTAATTTTAAATGAGAGTAGATTTCAGACGGACTAGTTAGTTCTGAATTTTCCACTAAATCTTTTCGCCTAGGTGGACGTTCCAAACTACCTAAACATCGGAAAAATCATAAAATAAACATTACAGACAAAGTTGAAAAACTAGCACATCATTTACCTCCCAAATCCAAACTAGAATTTAAACTACTTCCAACTTTTGGCGGAATAGGCGGAGGATGTTCTTCTTTTGGGCTTGTACTAGAATTTTCTTGAAAAGTGCAAGATATATTCAGTTGCGACATATGATGCTGTAAGTCAAACTCTTCATAACAAGCTTGATTATTAAAATGATTTAATGTTGATCTACAAAATGACATCTTATCAATATTATAAACCTGACATAATCATTTCTGATTCTCATACCCCGTTTCATTCATACTTATACCAGAATCTCTTGAATCTTTCGAATCGTTTGGAACGGTTTTTACAGTTGAATTAGTTAAATCGCTTTCAGAACTACATGGAGCTGCTGCTTCATCTAAAGGTAGATATTCTGCTGCACTACAAACGGAATGACTGGACTTCTTTTGACCACGTTTTGGAATGTTTGGCGGTGTCTCATTTGGGAGGGATTGAACCCGTTTATCAGGAGCTACAAGAATGTACATATTTAATAGATAAAGAAAAAAATAAATAGACGTAGAAAACTTGAGATCATAAAATTGTTATTTAGTCATGAAAAAACCCGATTGGGTAACACAACAATTGAACATGAGGATGGCCCAATGTTGTGCGAGGAGCAGAACTGAGAGTATAAGTATGCATAAAACATGATTTTTCTAAATAAAAAGAATTATCGAATGAAAAATTAATTTCTCCGGATTAGCAAAGAAAGAAATGCACAAGTATAGTTGTTTGGAACTATTTTTGTGATAATGCTTTTTAAATATTATATTCCCATATACCCTTATTCAGTTTGAGTTCAATTGAAAAAGATTTAAGCTCAAAGTTTTCCTTAAAAATCATAAACAAAATTTATTAAGTATAAGCCTCTTGACAAAAACACGATTTTAAGTTACTCAAGAAAAAAAAATAAACGAAAATAAGCATTTACAACTCTGTAAAAAAATGGAATACATCAAACTCAGTTAAACATACATACTTACTGTGGGATCTAGGAGGAAGAGGAGGTGCTTCATCTATTCCCGAATCAGGCCAAGAATTTCTTAAAGGTGATAGGCCATCAGTAGGTGTCATGGAAACAGCGTGTCTCAGTAACCTTGGTGAAGGTGGTTTGGTTAATGATCTTTCTCTAGAATGCGTCGGTTTCGGAGGCAAAGGAATATCACTAGTATCGGAATCTTTTGATTTCATGCTAGGTAAACTAGCGCTGCAATACTCCAAGGGGCCTTTGGTAGGTGTTCTTAAGTCAGAAAGAGTCGTATTGTTAAAACCTTGTGAACGAGGCCTAGATTCTCTTTGAGGTATTGGTGGTGCTGTTGTAGTCATTGGTAATGAAAGATTATCGCGATTTAACACGAACCGATCATTATCCTAAAATTAGACAAGATGTTCCTGAAGATCTCAATACAATCTAGGCATTTAGTTATACTATAAATATATTTTCATTTATTTATAGCAATTATGTTAAAAACTAACTAACTTTGATTATATGTAATTCCTCAGTGCTAACATAAAACTTAAAACGATAGTTTTTGGATGCATGCATGTTTGCCTTGTTAGTAATTAAATTTTTAAGGCCTACCAGTGGTTTAGTATATACACTGTCATAGTCCATAATTTGGCCCTCAAAAAGATGACCATAATTACCATTAGAGTTAGACGAACGATTACTTCCACCGCTTTCAGTTAATAATCGTTTTTCAGATGGTACAGGTGGCAGAGGAGTACTACATAATAAACATACATAATAAGTAATATCAAAAAATATATTGACAACAAAATAATAATTATGAAATAGCATACTTAATGATACTATTCGGTGTTTGCTGACTGAATGCACCTAAACTTTCTTTCATTTGAAAACAACGTTCTACAAGTCTTTGGTGAAGCGGTTGTACACTAGCAGGTGCCAATTTTCCATGGAGATAAAGTCCTTCCTCAATAGTCTGAAGATGAAATGTTTGATTATTAGTAATTCTAATTATATTAATAGAAATTATAAGTTTCGTACTCTGGTTGCGCTTAAAATTAGATCATGTAACATTGTCACGTAACATTTGTGTTCTGGATACATTTTGGAAAATTCTTTGGTAAAAAATGCTTGTTGATATTTGCTTAGGCCACCCTGAAAAAGTGTTTCAAACATAATTTTAGAAATTGTAGAAAGATAAGTGGGCAACTCTCTATACCAGACATGCTTAAAGATGCTTGTTTAGGGGTCGCCCCTATCGCCGTATTAGATAAAAATAGAATAAACACTATGAAAGACTAAATAGTCGTCCATAATACAAACAGAACTTAAATGAACTCAATTCATATGACTTTGAATGACAAGTTAGAACGGTTACTGGATTATTTTTTTGTGAATGATACTTTACTTTATTAAATAGTTTTGAAATCAATATTTTATATAATAGTTTCGTGAAGTTAGTATACAAGATCGTTAGTAAACGATCTTGTTGAACTTCGAGTTACTCGAAGTAAGTTAGACTACAAGATCTAAATATAGATAGTATTATCTACAACTACCGGATAATATAAATTTCATAATCCTTAACAGTTAAGAAATAGGGCTTTAGCATTAGGTGATAGCTACTTTTCCTACACAATATTGATGCCGATTTGCATTTCTACATTGCCAAGACATATAGCGACTTCATATTTATTTTATGCGTAATATATTTAAAATAAACATGGTCGTAGTTAGTTGTACATGACTTGTGCAATAGTCACTATTAATACTTTGGATCCAATGAACCCTTCATACAATATTAATATACTATTAGATTGCATACTTGTACATTCGCATCAATAATTCCTTGTAATCTCATTGTAAATGGATTCAAATTTCTTTTGGGTTCTTGTCCATAAACAGTGATCAATTGGCGCAATTCATTTTCAACATTTTGCATTGTTTCGCATGCGTATTGTACTGGCGGTATTTCCTCTGTTTGACGACTGATTACTTCAAACCATCTTAATATACCTGGAAGTGTTGAAGCTATTTCGAGGGTTGTGCGTTCAATCCACATTGTCTGTAATTAACGTAAACAAATTTTTTATATAAATTCTACACTTTCTTAAAGAGAAGTTTTATATAGTTTTAATAATAACATAAGTTTATTCTCTAATTGACGCCTCAAATTATTTAAGATTCAGTAACAAATTATCTGATGATAAATTGACGAAATATATTTATAAAACAAAATCTTATTATTATAGATGGGTAATAAATACTTTAATTTCGTTATCTTTGTCTAAGGTTCCTTTATGCACTGGTCTATCACATTGGAATCTTTTAACATCATTATAGTGATAAAATCGCGAAATTTTTTCAGGGACATCCACACCTTTCGTAATAGGATTGACTTCTGGTATCGGTTTTACATTGCAGATTTGTATGTCTTTTAAAAAATAAATTAAGAAAATATTCAGCTCTTTATACTTAGTACGTAATTGAGAATAATTTTTGAAAGGATACATTGGTTGTCAGAATTAATAATACTGTCATCTGGCGGAGTATTTTTCATTAGTATTAGTGCCGCTGGAAATTCAGTTTGTAGTCTTTGCGTAAAAGCTCCAATTCGTTCATATTCAAGTCCTCTGTACACAAATTGCTTATTCTAAAAATAATAATTCTAGTTAGATTACCATGCAACGTGTTACGTTAAGTTCACGCTATTATTCACATTCATCTTTTTTCTTTAGACATACACACCCTAACAAAAAGTGGAAAACTCAGTCCATAAAAACCAACTCTAAAATATTCGGGCTCGGGACGGAGTTGCGTTAGAATATTATCATAAAAGTTTGCTTGGTATTTCAGTATATCGCTCAATTGTTTATAATCAAAAAATATTGTTTCATAAATATTTGCCAGTTCCTTTAATAGTGGTATACCTTTTTCCCAACACTAGAAAATCATATGTGTATTTTAAGAATTGGACTTGAAATTAGCGTATAGATAAAAAGACGACTTACCTTCCCTTTATCGTAATAATTAATAATTTTTTTATATAATGCTTCTTTAACTTGGCATTCGCTATAATTTGGAAAACTTGGATCAGGTACGATTTGATTTGTATTCCAAGATAACTGATCAGCATACAGTTTCATTGTAAAAGCTGCCTCGGTATAATTTTCGGCGGATAAATGTAAATCATGGAGTTTGTAAATGTAACGCAAGTACATTTCCTTACGGTTAAATTCATTTTTATAGAAATTCTAAAATATTAGTAACAATATTATGGAAAGAACATTTTGCATTGCTCAATAATGAAAATTTTTACCAGCAAATTGAATGTACAGCTCATTCTTTTATCACGATTTTCATCACCTTGTATTACATTACGATAATCCAATAATCGTTCAAGAAGTCTCGTTATGGAACTGATGAATGCTGACCCACTTTCTTTCCAAGCAGGATCTTCAGCTAGAACTCTATTAAATAGGCTAAGAAAAAAAAAATGTTTTCATTATATTGTATAAACATATAACCTATGAGAATTCAATGAAGAAGAATTGCAAACAAATTCAAATACGTAATTTAATTTTTGAAAATCATTTGGCTGAATTCCATATAGATAAAATCTACCGGAACCCACCTTTCTAAATAGTTCTAGCAATATTTCTTTGATTGTACTTACACTGCACTAAGATGTTCCCTTATGACAGCAAATAAAGTATTATTAAATTGTATTTATTTTGATATGCTGTATAGAAAATATACTTACATTGTATTGAAAAGTCTACGATATTCATCGTCTCCTTTATTTTCACTGATTAATATATCCAATTTATCTATGAGTTCACATTCCACTTGTCTAAAATTTCCTCGGACTTTTTGTTCGCATTCCATCATATCAAAGAAGATATGTAATGTAGCTTTTCTTAATTCAATTTCGGGTACAAGAGTAACTTCTAAAAATGGTCCCACCATTGATGGAATGAAATTAACTTTGCATTCGCCTGCAAAATAAGTGATCATTTTTATCTCATTCTTTAAATTTTATTAAAAATAATCTACCCAAAGATGACCACATTGATAATATCTGAAAGCCCATTAAAACCCGCATATCACCATATTTTTCAATAATTTTCTCCCTTTTGACATCCGAAAATTGTTCCAATTGTAGAGATTGTTGTGTGAGATAATCAACAGATAAGTTAAAATAATTAGTCCATAACTGAATAGTTGATAATAAATTAATCAAAAAATTTTAATGGTTGTTTAATCATTTTACTGCACCTCTTTATCAATTTTTGAACTTTTAGTATCCAAAAATTTGAATATTAATGGTTGTGCAAATTCTTTTAAAGCTTTTAAAATTACATTGTTTATTAACATTTTTATTATTAACCAATCTGGTGGGAATACTTCTATACGTATTAGATTTCGGAAAACAAGAAAAACCTAAAAAGTAACAAAAAAATTACAATACCATGAAATGAGCTTTATTTAGTAATTACGCACTCTCAACAGAAAATCCTTTAATGGTTTTATGTCATCATTTGGATGCATCAGTCGCTCCCATAGTCGTTTATAATGAAATTCGTCTAACAGTTGTAATATACCTATTAGACATGCCACCAGACAACCCTAAACATATTTAAAAATTATTAAATAAAAAATAAAAAGAATGTTAGAGGAGACTTGCCAAAATCTTTGAATCCTTATCTATTATGTTTAATACTGTCTGTATTAAAACTTCCAAAACAGATACATTCAATGTGTCAATATCATATTGCACGTAATTATTAGTTTTATCTGGATCATTCACTTTTTTCATTTTGAATAAAAAGCTCAATATTTCACCCATAATATCGGTACACAGTTTATATTCCTCTTTACGATTTAAATGGTAGCGTAAGTGCTTACAAGCTTTTGCCAACAAAATATTTCTGGATTCTAAATTAAATTAAATAAATAATTTATGATTATATATACTTTTAATGCATATTTCTACTCACCATCATCTTCAAATAATTTACTTGTTATTAGATTTTTTATGCACGCTAATTTAGCTTGAATCAATATGGTCGGTATATCTAAAGGAATTGAATCAACCATATTTGATGCTAATTTTGTGCATTCTATTGTAGGTAAAACTTCATTTAATTGCTCATAAACGGAGCTAATTGTTAATAATAATGCCACCTACAAACATCGTATTTATTTCATTTCCGCTGCAAATAAATAAATTACAGTACCTGAGTATTAATTATACGATTGTCATGAATTTTTAACATTTGATTTATACTCGTAAAAACACTATGCAAATCTCTTCGAAAACTATCTGCAAAATGGCCACCGGTCGCTTCAGAGAACAGCAGTCGACTTTGTATTATTAATTTAAAAATATATTCTAAGCTTCTGAAACATTTCTGAATTGGCTCTTGTTTTTCAAAGGTTAAAATCAAATCGGCGCAATGTTGAACACTAGTTAATAAACCTCTAGAATATTTTCTATTAATGAGAATTTGTTGAACTTTAATATAAATCTGAGTGTATTTACTTATAGACAAGGGCAGCGGCAAAATGATCTTTAATATACGCATCTAATACTGGTTTGAAATGTTGATATTTATTTCCATCTAATAGATTAAAAATTGATACAAGAACATGAAAAACTAAACCACTATGTGGTGTTGAATTTCCATCCTCTGTTGAAAACAATGCAAATAATGCATCCAAAACATCTTGTAGAAATTTAATTAATTCTTCATCTCCTAACTTTAATACTCTTTGTAATGATTCCTGAATGCGCTCTGGATGGGATTTCCAACGTAAAAGTGCCAATAAATCAGCTGTAACATTATTTTTTGTGAGTGAAATAAATGATTACTATTTATTTAGCTGTATTTATTTACCATTTTGTGTTAGTTTCGTAGAACATAAAACCGTTCGTATTAAAATCATTTCTTTATGACTTCTAGAAAATTGTCCACTAATGTCTTGATTTCCTGGTTAAAATTTAATAGCAAATTTTGTAAAAACGAAAAATCTATAAATAAATTTATTAACCTTTTCCTTCTGCATCTTTTGCATGTGACGGCAATACCAAATAACTGCAGTTTTCTAATTTATTTAAATCCTCACATTTATAAATAAATAAATCGTGTTGTCCATCTTGTACAGCGGCACCATCTTTATCCATTAGTCGAATAAATGAGAAACCGAAAAGTTTTTTATCATTTTTTTCGCGTGCTAAATAAAAAGATATCAAAGTTAATTTATACACGCGAATTCTGGATGATTATATCAAGGGCAGAGCAATCAAATTATTTGAAAAAAATTACATATTACATCCCCTACCCGTCACTCTAATTAATGGCATAAGTTTTGTTACATCCTATATACATATTATAACACTGATTCAAAAAGATCAATCTAATTACTTGAACAATGGCGAAATTCTAAACGAACATGGGCCCCAGAAAATTTGTCTATTGGTAAAGTTAATCGAACATTTTCACACCATGCAGGTGAATTGTGATGGTAAATTATCATTGAATTATATTCACATGTTCCTTCTATACCAGATGCTCCCCATAAACCATTCTAAAAAAAAAAAATCAAGTTTAGCCGACAACCAATATGGTTGAATCTACCCTAATCTATTCCTATGACTGTTAGGACTACACAGAATCAGTTTATTGCGTTCATTTCGAACATAAACACTTAAAAAATGCATGTAATTAATGTCGTTTGTGGCCTAGAGAAATAGCATTAATACTATTAAAAATGAAATAAACTGAATTCCAACTGAAAACAACTAATTAGAATCAGTCATAGAAAAATTATAACGTTTATTAGTACAATATTTAGTACCTTTACAACATTTTTATCTCCGTCTAGAACTACTACTGTAACTTCTATATTTTTTCCCGTTGATTTTCCGCCTCTTTCAAATTCTCCGCGTTCCAAAAATATATACAAATCATTTCTTACATCTCCTGGCATAATTACATCTGGAAAACCTATACAAACGGAAAGTATCTGTTTAATCAGAGACCATTAATTATAATTGCTTAATTGTTTTCTATTCTATCCACATGAGTAATGAATTTAAACTAATGTGACCTCTAACAATTTTAACATAACATTTGATCAGAAAAAAATAGCTATCTAATGTAGATTAAATACTGACCTAGTTTATTTGTTAAACTAACATTCTTAAATAATAATGGGGTTTCTTCTTGTATGGTTTTCAATTCACCATGTAGCATTTTAAGCGAAATCATAATTCCATAATTTATTGGACCTGAGAGCGTTGAGTATTTTCCCGATTGACGTATTATAAATTCATGAAGTTGATGAAAATCTTTGTCTTCACCTTGATACACCTTAAGAGTTATTAATGATATAGAATTAATAAAAATATAATGGGTATTTGAAATCATGCTTTAATGAAATTACACTCGATATCATAATACAATTTGAAATTTAAGGGCTCATTCACACTCACTTAACTTGTTAATGTATAGTTACACTAAGTTAAATAGAGTCAAGTAAGCCTTAAAAAGTAAGTTTCAAATTCAAAGTCATATTATAAAATCAGCCGTTAGCAATTAATAAATTGTACAATAATTAGACAAAAATTGTGTCTCTACCTTCATGCTAATTTCTTTTTCTTCATTATCTTCAGATTTACTTGTTATAAAATCTCCTAAATTATGTACAGCAATGCCATGAGGTCGTTTAAATAGCTGTGGTTGTCCTGCTGCAACTTTTTCGTTTTTCTTTGAACTATCCGAATAAAGCATTTTTCCCACTCGCATTACATGAGCTACAATGTAAATGTCCTTGTTCAGATCGGCATTACCCAAGTCCTATAATTTAATTAATAATTAAAAAGAGCATCTGGAATTACTGTATGTTAATACGTACGGTGAAAACAGTACAATTACTATGCAACTTTTCAATGTGATTTGTGAAACCCTCTTTGGAAATTTTCACTAGAAACCTTTCAGTTAAATATTTCTGCTTGCATGCATCGTAGAGAGAAAAATAAATTTCTGTATCTTCACCTACATGATGCCCAAAATCTCTCATACAAAAATATAGATGATGCGTTAAGATTTTCTTTATTTCTTTCTTTTTGATTGTACCTCTAGCCTTTAAAAATAATAGATGTGTATACTATACTAGCATTTAAACAATTAATTTGAATTAATTAAAATAAATTAAATCATTTACTGAAACATTATAAGTATTTTCTGCACTTGCTACATGAACATGATACAATTCTACAACTGACATGGAATCAGGTTCAACCATATTTGCTCCTTGTCGTGGCACCAAATCTAGACCCAGCTTCCTGCATTTGAAAATTAAATAAATTGAACACTAGGTACCACTGATGTAATACTTTCTTAGTATTTAGTACTTTATGTTATTTTTAATAGTATTAGTGTTTTAATTAACTTTGGCTGAAAATTTGCGGTATATATGTGACTTTTATGTGATGTAGATATTATCACATGATGCAATGAAAGCTTTGCTATTGAAAACACTAGTATTGATTTGCCTTCAGTACGTTTTAGTAAAATAATAATGATTCCTGTATCTGTTTAATATTATTATAATGATATATTTAAAAAATTGTAGAAAAAATATACACATGTGCAAGACTGCCTGTCCCCTTTTAGTATCGTGCTGAGTTAATAAAAATGATAATATAATGTTTGTTTATATGTATTAAAGAAACAAAGCATAATATTTTTAATTGTAAATACATTATATTACTAAAATATAACAGTATTATTATCATAAGGATATAAAAATAACTAAAATTATTAAACAAATTGTCTAAGCATATCAATAGAGATTTTAAGAAAAATTACTCGATTTCTGTTAAATATTATAACTATTAAGAATAACGATACTATTAACTGAAATTCAAAACTTTGTAAATATGAAAATAACGACTAATGTACTTATATAAAAAAGTTTCAAGGTTTGCCTTTGGGTTTTAATTAAATCATCTATAGCATTTTTTTTTTATTTTAACAACCAATATAACATCATTTCCAAATTATAAAGACATATAATTTTATAATAAAAACTTTATACTTTTCTATCCTGGCATTATCTTTCACAGAAGTTCAATAGTCTTTTGTCAACATAGAATAATAATGAGAAAGATAAATACGGTATTCACAAATACCTTAAATGTACATATAGGTACACATACTACATGCATTACAAATTTTTCATTTTATTTTAGTACGCTGTATACAATAAAAAGTTAGAATTTTTTGTACTGTAAATGAAATGATTAGTAAGGATCAATTTCATAATACGATTATAAATTTGAAACTGTTTTAACGTATGCTATACTTAAACAATGCGGGATTTTTTTAAATTTAATTAATTTAATTAAGTTAAACATTAAACATTTAAATTAAATTATATTTACGTGGCAGACATTGTTTATATAGAAAAAGTTGGTTTGAGTTGAGTCTATAGATAATTTCAAATGCATAAATTTGACTTTATATTCAAAATTGTATTATGAAATTGACCGTTAATGATTAATGATAGGATAAACAAAAAGTAGGTGATGTTATTTGCTATTTCAAGTAGGTACCAGACAGGCTGTACCACATGAAAAGTCATTAAGTAATAAAAAAATGCCTTATCTAGAAAAAAATTCTAGTAAACAGAGAATTTGTCATTGACTATTACACGAAACAGCATTGTTGTGTGATATTCATATTATTCGAACTTCTGAATTTGCAGCGGGAATATAACGTGCCACGTCTCCACACATAAAATTAGTCGCGATGAATGTTTCAACATAAAAAAACACCAACTTAAGGGCCGTTTACACTTGCAAGCATTTTGCACAAAATTTGTGCTCCAGCCATTTTGTATTAAGGCCGATTTCTGTTTACACCGTCAAAACAGTTTGCACAAAACTTACCAAACAAATACCGACAAATATAGATGCACACGTGTTTCATTATATAGCCACAAAGACAACAAATATTCATAAAAATTCCATTTTCCTACCCCAACAAAAGACTAGATTAGATTTCAGTTTAGACTTTTACATCATTCAACATTTATTTTTTTTCGTTTTTTCGAGTTGTTTTTATATTACTAGTGAATTTGGGAAATCCACGTTGACTGTATGTTTCGGTATCTCAAAGAACCCCATTCGTTGTAACGAATGGGGTAATCAAAACGAACCAATGGGCTTCTGACTTTGTACCCGCCTGGCTTTTGCTTGCACTAAATATTGAAAATGGATTTAAACTATTCAAAATACAGGTGCAAAACCTATTGTTCTCTATGATTTCGTGCAAAATGCTTGAAAATGTAAACACTCCGTTAAGATGGAACTTCGAACAGAAAACCCGGCCCAACCATGTGTGGACCAGGCATTAGCATGTTTACATAAGAAATTCAAGAAAAATTTCATCCTACGTCAGTAAGTAATTCCTATTGCACAATATTCAATTGTGGATTTACCACTTCCTCTTAGTAACATATTAGCAGAAAATAGTTATTAATGTTAAAGATATTCCTCTCCTGGTGATCAATACAAAAACTTGCGTAGCTTCAAAAAGACTTATTCAGCTTATATTGCAAATGCTAAAAATTCCTTCGGCATTCTTAGACTGTGAATTATAATGCTGCAAGCGATAAGAACAAAATGTAAACCGGTTTGTCAATATTGAATAAAGAGAAACAATCCCGACGGAGACCCTTGGCTTGATTTTATTGTACAGTATTGCCAATGTTGACATCAAAATCGTAGACTACAATATACATAAGAATGTTACCACCTCGTGTGCATGTAGATGTACATAGGTATACTGATGTATTACTAAATAGATAACATTATTCACATGTTGAAAATAATATGAAACATGTACCTAAGTGAAAATATAATAACATATTCCATGGTTTAATAATAAGTACAAATATAATTAATATTATATTAAATCTGATATTTACTAGTTATTAATAACTAAGTTATGAAAAAATCGTTGCAATTTGACAATTATCAAAGAGGAAATTAATAGAAAGTAGCAAATATATAATTAGTAAATAAGTGATTCAAATGAATTTGTCCTTGGCTAATGAAAATAACAATGATTTAATGAGTGTTACTTGTATAATTAAATGATATAATTTAAAGATGGAATATTGCGCTATTTATCACAGTAGCTTATGATTTGCACTTTACTTTGAAGTTATACGAAGTATGAAAGTTAATGTCAACGTCATGATCTACGAGAATATGAAATTTACATTTAAACGGCTCTTTGTATAAAATTAAGCTAACAAATGAAACATGAAAATAAATAGTGGCAACGTTGCAATTAGTACAATACCACCTAAATAGCATAAAGAAAGTACCAGCGGGACAGCGGTGCCGATAGTAGGATAAATATCGTACATATGCGAATTTTCAGTTTTTTTGTACGATAACTATGACGTATGTTACGATATCATCAGCGTACGTCCTACGTCGCAACTCGCAGCCGACGGCGAAGTTAAATTATAAATGTAAATAATAGAAACATAAATAATATTTGGAGTTATTGTGTAGAACCATTCTATACTTTGATTATTTAGTATTAAAGTCTAATTAAGAAATAAACCGAATTCAATTTGAATTTTTTCGTTATTTTATTATGCTTCTCTCAGCGCCATCTTTCAATCGTTTTATGATACGATAATTTTTTTACCATCGGTTGGTGTATTGGTATGGTTTTTTCAACAGCAATGGTCGGCAACGCTGTAACAAGAAGCAAGTCGACCAACAGCTAGTAGCACTAGCATAGCAGTACGACCAAATAACTTTAATTTGCTTATAAAGTTTATAAAATTTGAAGAAGCATATGTTAGTATAGGCCATATAAGTGCTACATTATTAATTATTAATTAATTACAAGACTTTTTCTTTTATGCAATACTGTTATTCTTTATGCTTTTAGAAAATTTCATTGTTCCGGCCAAACGAAAAGTGTGCTGTATAACCATTTATTTTTTAAGGTATATTTGAATAAGGTAAGCAAGTTGTATTTGATATTTAACTGAAAACAGATTTTTCCTAAATTAAAACCAGTATTTATACTAATCTTAATTCAATTACTGCTTAAATGTCGAATATCTAAGGTCAGTGCGATTACGAATTTGACTACTAAACTGTTTTCGGAATGCCGTTTATTTAACAGAGCTCTAATTTTACAATATGCTAGATAATTTTTGAATAAATTCAAAAAAACTAATACAAATCGGGTAATGAAATTAAATAAAAATACGAATTTCCATCCAAACATTCAACATTGAAACCACATGTGTGTAATGAGCAACAAGTAGCCATTTGCGTTGTATTTCGAATTAAAAGAGAGTTCACCGCAAAGGTTAATTTAATGTTTTAAGGGGATCTACGAAGTTATTACGGAATGCAAGCAATTTTTATAATTATTTGTTCATTAATATGAAGAACTAAGTGATTATAGAATACTACTGACAGAGTATCCACTCCATTAAAGTTTTGAATTAATAGAAAAGTTAAAAAGTATTATAGAAACAGTAAACCAAACAAACAAAACGATTTTGCATCCAAAACAATAAACGATTGAAACGCGAAATGCTGTGATGATATTACAACTATATTTGTCTGATAAATTAATACATGAGCTAATTAACTAATTTTGTAACTTCAAAAAATGCCGGTGTATTTGCAAAGATTAGCTAGCTTTAGTTATCTAATCCTTTTTATTGGTACTAATGAGCCATTTCGCGATTACATTACACTACATCTGATAAACTGATGTAAAGTGGCCTCTATGAATCTTGAACTTTTTGTAAGTCAGTAGTCGTTTGAATTGATAAAGTTTTTTTTGTTGGTTTGCTTTTTTAATTGAAAGTTTCGTTTATGTTATAAATGAATTCAAGGTGCAATTCTGCCAATTTTTTGAATAGTGATTCATTTTTCTTTTTTTTTATTGGTGCTGTTCTGTATCTGTAGTATTAAATTAATATTTCGACACCAGACGTCGCTAGACTCTAAAATCTGTCTGAACACAAACAGGTATGCTTAATAGGGCATTATACCGACACCTGATAAATTATATACCAGTGAACTCTCTTTATTATATTAATTATTATATAATATAATATATTATTATAGTAATCTTATATTAGAAGAGTTCAATTTTATAGACACATTTTAAAACAGGTGGAACAATCGAACACTAAACATTTAATAAAATTCCATGCAATTTAGTGGTTTGTTTGTTTAGGATTATGGAAGCTCATATATGAGATCGTGGGAATACCTAATTTCAAATAATAACTTGGTACGATTAATAGCAGATACGCTGAGAGTGAAAGCTTGCTATTGATGTCTCACATGTTGTTTTATTATTAAGGTTGATCCAAAAATGATTAGATTTCACATTAGATAGTATGCAATTATCGTCAAATATAGATAATCAAAATAATGAATGACAATTTGTTGATTATCGTATACTTACTGATGTACGATAAACTGAAAATCGGCCACTATTCAAAAAATGTTTCAGTTTCAGATTAACTTCATTAACCTTAAAAGCCTTGCTCCGAGTTCTGGAACTTTGCCTATACTACTTCTGCGCAGTATCAAAAATATTTTAAAATATAAGAAATGCGCAGAATCAGTGTCGTTCAAGTTCAATATAAATAATAATATAGTCGCTTGGAACCAGGCTTAGATTTTTCTAAATTAAGTGAACAGACGGGAAAACAAAGTTCACTTTAATTAAATCTAGGGCATACTTGTAACTTGTGTCGTTTTGTTAAACTTAGACGTGTTATTCATTTATTTATTTTTTCAGAAATTTAAATCATGACGGTGTTCGGTATGGCGTCCGCTGTAGCGGGCTTTATTAAAGTCCGCTACTTAATAGATAAAGCTATGATAGATAATATCATCTTTAGAGCACATTATAGAGTAACATCTGCCATTTTGTTCTTTTGTTGTATTATAGTGACGGCTAATAATCTTATTGGTAAGTGACATTGTTAAATATACATTTGCCCAAACATGGTGATATAACATTCTCATAAAATGTTATAGGTGATCCAATACAGTGTATTAATGATCGGGGTGTGCCGGGTCATGTTATTAATACATATTGTTGGATAACATACACATTTACATTACCACATGAACAAGGAAAAGTAGTTGGAACAGAAATAGCACATCCAGGACTAGGAAATGAAAATCAAGAAAAACGCTATCATAGCTATTATCAATGGGTTCCATTTGTTTTATTTTTTCAGGTAAGAAAACTAAGAAGTTATAAATTACCAGACAATATCTACGTGTCATTATATTGGGTTTTAGGGAGTTTTGTTTTATATACCCCACTGGCTGTGGAAAAACTGGGAACAAGGAAAAATTCGTATGATTTCTGAAGGATTAAGAGGTGCTTTAGCTGGAGACAAGAATGATCGGATCGGTAGACAAAATCGACTAGTAGAATATTTAATTGATACGATGCATCAACATAATACTTATGCAGCTGGGTATTTTGCTGGTGAAATATTGAACTTCGTTAATGTGGTAAGTAGAATTATATCAGCTTTAAAAACGAGCTACAAAGAAATAATATTATGTTTTTCAGTTAATGAACATTTTTCTTACGGATAGATTTTTGGGGGGTGCGTTTTTGACTTATGGAACTGATGTAGTTAGATTCTCGAATATGGATCAAGAAAATCGCACTGATCCTATGGTAGCCGTATTTCCAAGAGTGACTAAATGTACATTCCACAAAGTGAGTTATTAATTACTACTATGTACTCTGAAACAAAGCCTTAATCATTTTTTTTTCTATGTAGTTTGGTCCTTCAGGGTCCATTCAACATCATGATGCTCTCTGTGTCTTGGCTTTAAATATTATTAATGAAAAAATATACATTTTCTTATGGTTTTGGTTTATAATTTTGGCAGTACTATCAGGATTAGCTATGGTTTATTCTTTTGCTGTTCTGTTATTGCCAAGTACAAGAGAAACAATTTTGAAAAGACGATTTAGATTTGGAACGCCCAATGCTGTTGATACAATTATTAGAAAAACTCAGGTAATGATTTTGAGAATTTTTTAAAACTAAATATAGTTTTACATAATATTGGGAAGCGGTTAGCGAAATTACAAATTAATTCCGTCAGTGCCTCATCTGATGACGGTCTTAGGGAACTAGATTGTCAGAAAATTCTCTATCTTAAGTTGATGGGTCACTGATGGGATTGATTGGTATATTTCTCTGACTGATTACCGGCATTATGTAAACCATATAGTTCTACACGCTCAACATTAATTTTAATAAAATTAAATAATCTATTGAATGATACTTTTTACAGGTTGGCGATTTCCTCCTATTGCACTTATTAGGCCAGAATATGAATTTGTTAGTTTTTGGCGAAATACTTGATGAATTGGTTGACCGAATGAAATATGGAAGTAATAGTAATATACCATCCGCACCAAGTACTTTGGAAATGGCTCCAATTAGTCCAATGTATCCAGAAATTGATAAGTATGGCAAAGAAACCGAAACATGATAAAAGTGCATTGAACAATTAAATCTCATTTTTATTGATATAGTAAATAAAAATTAAAAAAAAAAAAAAAAAATTACCGTAGGAAAGCGAATAATGTAAGTGGTTATTTCAGTTCTGCATTATGAACTAAATAAATAAATAAGGCATTTATTCTATTACACATTCCTATGATAATTTGGTACGTACAGTGGAATTCACTTTAAGGATGTGATGCCATTGCATGTTATTTAGCCGAACTGCTGATGTTAGAATTTCTAATTTTTAACTTCTGGACATTACATTTACTGCCATTGTTATAAATTGTTAAAATTAAGTTTTCATTCTTGAAAATATAGTAAAACCTCCCTTAACGACCATCTGTTATATCTAAGACCCAGTATTAGTTTATTGGGTTTTCAACATTTTATGAAGTTGAAAAAGATTGAAGTTTGTTGACAAAATTTTTGCAGCCACCTGTTAGATGCTTTGAGGTTTTTAGTTTTAAGTATGGAGGTCTATAAGATATTATATATATTATAATCTATTATAGATCTCCATAGTTTTAAGTTTCTCATGTTTCATTGCTGAAAGCAATCAGCTGATTGCTTTTTATTACAGATTTCTATTATCATTAATAATATAATGCAATTATATTGAATTAATAATACTTTCAATAATAAAATTGATATTACCCAGTAAAGTGAAACATATGGAATTAGTTCAATTAGTGCAAGAAAGCAGAAAAGTATGGCGTGGGTTAGGCTCTAGTTAATGATATATTAAAAAAAGGCACTTTGAAATACTTTTTGAGGAAGGACTCAGCTTAGAACAAATAAAAAGATTTATTAAATTAGAACGATTGGAAATAGACCAAGTATACATTTTTTTTTGTAATGTTAAAAGTAAGAATATACCAATAACTGGGCTTTGATAAAACAGAGAGCGATTGGAAACAGCTAAGAACTGAAAAAGACATCTAACGGGTGGCTAACGTGGTGCTTTTGCATTAAACATGGTATTACATGTACAACAATTCGCGGAGAATCAACTGATATGGACTTGGTAAATAAAACAGATCAATTTTAAAAGATTATTCCGCAAGGGACGTTTACAATGGAGATGAGACATGCTTTTATTATTGCGCTATGCCTAGCGCAAATTTAGCGCGACCTTTGCTTTGAAAAGTGATAAATGCTCAGGTAGCAAGCAAGACACCAAAACAAAGTCTAACAATTTTGTTTTGTGCTAATTTGGAAAGCGAAAAAGAAATTCGATTAATACAGTGAAAAGTAAATCTGTTTCAAAGCAGAACGCGCATGCGTAACGATAATTTTTTTAAATTAGATTTTCGATTTTGAGAAACGACAGTCGAAACCGATATTAATCTATTAAATTCTATCATGTCTACAATGTGGGAACACCGAATCAACCCTGAAAATGTTGTCTAAAATGTAAAAATAATATAGCGACAAATATTTGTTGGTCCCTCGACCGTCGTTCTAAGTGATTTTCACTGTACTTTGATTTTCAATTAATGTTAATAATTGCATTATTAACGTGTAGTTTTAAAATTTGTACCCTAAAATTGTGGAACTTTTTAGTACTTAAGCGTAACTTTAAAAATAAGATAATTATATTAGGATTTTTAGCTTAAAAGTTTAAAAAATTGAAGTAGGGCGTATCCATCATCCGAACGTATTTCGAACAATTTATGTAAACAAGAACAAAACCAGTTCCAGAGGACAGGTCATTAATTTTCAAAACAATCGGACTAGGTTAGGATGTTAATTAGAACATCCTAGTAAAATAACTTATGTAAACAATACAAGATGTTTATATATTTATTTTTCTATCAGATTAGTTATCTGAAAATATCATTAATTCGAACTACTCTTCGCCCAAATTAGTTGGCTGATAATCGACACTCTACTGAATAGCAATTACTTTTGAACTGGATTAAGATCTGTACAAAGAAAAACAAACTTTAAGAACTGCTGTTTAAGTTTCTTTTTAATATAAATAATTTTTTATTCCTATAAATAGAAAATATTTTTAGGATTTTAATTTTTTAGTGTAAGACTGTCTCAATTTTTTTATATTGATAATTTTACTTATTTTTAGACATACTTAAGTGTAATAAATATATTTCTTTTATAAAATAATAAACAAATTCAAAAGTGTTTCTTATTTGCATTTTACCGTGTGAAATTTCAATTACTGAAATTGTAAGTAATGCTGGTGTAAAACCTATTATGGTCGGTTATATTGTAAAAAAATGTTTGAACCTTTTAGCTTTAAGGGATCTTAATAGTTCAGACAAAGTAAATATTTTTTCAAAAACTTCGAAAATCGTTATTAGATTTCGTTATGTAGTTAGATACACATGCAGTACATACAGATGTGGAGTAGAGTTGAATAATGAAAATCATTATTTTTACAAATAGAAACGTTCAAGGCAAAATTTTTCGTTTTCGATTTTGACTTACCTGTTACCCCAATCAATTTTTTGTATAATCTTTATTTTTAACTCTTTCGTTTGATCATGTGTCAATGTACCCGACACTAATTGTCTCCGCCATTCCAAAAGATCCCTCATAACTTTGCCAACGGTATCAAATTTGTAACTGTTACGTTCCTACAAAAAAGGAAGGAAAATAAGAAAATATGTTTCAATTAGGTGCTCAGGAATTTTACCACAAATATCCCTTTCCAAATTCTACCCCATTCTCTTAAAACCAAAGTAACTTCTCTTATAACTGGATCCTCAACTGGCACTACGCTTTCAAACAATCCCTCATTTTCTACTTTACATTGCTAAAATAAAAAGTATTAATTAAAAAAAAATAATATAAAATTACATTACTAGTGTAATGTATTCATACTTTTAAATATATGTAGCTTTGAGGAAAAATTCCTTTCTGGGTCCGACTTTTTGTTGCAAAGCCTCGGAACCAACCCTCATACTCTTCCAAAATTTGTACGACATCCCCTATTTCTAATGGTAGACCAAATCTAACGTTACCTTTCCAATTATAAATCGCTGTAAAATAAATTTAATTACTTGCTAAAAATAGATAACCAATAAAAAATTTACTGTATCTTTTGCCATGCAAAATGTTTCCTGCATATACATAAATTATGGACTAAAATTAACGAAAAAAACAAAATAAAATTGATACTAAAACAAGTGCGAAAAGGTCGAGTTTATGATACAGAATCAGAAAATTTATTTGCAGTGAATATCAGATTCTGGAATCCGATTAATCCTGAATATAATTACATTTAATTATCCTTTTTAAAGATGATGATTTTCGACTGTTTTAGAAACAATAAAATACATTAAAATCTCGACAGCCAACGAAATAATATTCGATAATAATAAATACAGAAAATAAATTTGGCCAGATAATTGAGAAAATAAATTTAAAAGAAAATCCCTTTAGTTTAACCTTGTAATGTTTTTTTTTCTTTTTCCTTTATTAATTAAAAACAACAAAATGCATACTATTGAAACTAAAACGGCTCATTCCCATTTTAGATTATAAATCTAATTATACATTCCAGTCATATTCAGAGGAAACAGTTAAATATTGAGATGTGAATGTCTTTTCAAGAACCTCGCTCGTCACAGGAAGTAGGATGTATTCAAGGGGACTAGAAAAACTAATAATGTACAGTATGATACATGCATACATACTATCTCATCTCGGCATTGTCAATAATGTATTATTATTCTCCTAATATATTTTTTAATAATTCGAAACTATATTCTTAAATTGTGCAGGTAAAGGTAAAAATGCAATTGGCGTAAATAGCGAATTGTACATATTCATAGGAAAATATTAAACGCATTTAATGATATCCAGCTGAAAGTAATAATAATGATAAAAATATGAAATGGTTAAACAAAAGCTGAATAATTCAAATTAGTGATATCATAAAATGACAATATAAATCTACTGTAATAAGAACGATATAATAATAAACAAATTAACAACTTGGCAAAAGTAGCAGCATAGCACATAAAAACAATCCTTGGCAATTGAATATTGTATACAATTAAAACTGATTTTCCGAAAATTATAATTAATGAATATTGTCAGATCATATGATTACTTACCCACGCCGTATTTTTTAGTCTTTGATGGTGTCCACATTTTTTTTAACTTAAAATTTATTCACATTTTAAAACATCTAAAAAAACATTGGTACTGGATTTAAATCGATCACAGTCACATCTGATACGCGGCCATTGTTTTATAGTTGTCATTTATTTTCTTTCATATTGTAGAAAACTTGAAAATTTCAAATATAATTAAGCGCATATTCTTCGGACCCGATAAAGAGATGGCGCAAAAAGTTCGGAATTTATTTATGCATCTCTTCTACTTGAATCTATAGATAGGCCATACAGACCTAACAGTTTTACTTAAAGTCTGTATAATATTAGAGGATGATTAGAGGTAGAGCTCTAAGAGGAGAAAAAAGCAGCTCGTTACCTTAAAGAGAAATCTGATTAAATTACAACGTAATCAATTAATCAAGGCGACAAGGATTGCAGTTGGTATTGCTAGACGATTATATAGTAACAGTGTTGTTACTTTATTTTATAATAATATTAACAACCGTAACATTTATAATTAAAAATCTGTTATGCAGTTAACAAATTAAGAACCATGCATAGCCTCATAAATACCTAAACGGTGAAATAACTAAATTAAATATGATAAACTGACACTGAGATTCTGAGAAGGGAATACAATGATATCACAGCGATATACACAGAGAAATAGGGAATAATCTATCCTTGTTTAGAATAATCTTATATTTGATACTAGCTATGTTCGTTATCATCAAAAGTGTAACAGTTTCTTAAACCCCAGTCCACTAAGGGTTTTTTATCTTAAAAAGTGCTTTATTTGAAGTGTTCTTTTTGTTTGAAGGTGCATTTTTGGTGTAACACTTTTTACTCTTAGTTTTCAGCAAAGGCTGATGGTGTAACTCTGATATCACCCGATAAGTGTTCGATAGAGACACGACACTTTCACGTTACTGGAACTGCACTAAGATAACGAACTATCTATTTGATAGATACTATTTGATTTTATTTACCTTGGCAACATTTAACACTTATTGATTTCTATATGCGTACTTTCTATAGTAATGAGCTACATTGCTATTTTTCAATATCACATGCTAGCCTGCTAAATGCTATTATTACTATTTTTCAATATCAGTTGCTTTATTTTAATTTAAATTTAACTTTTAATACCAATATACGGCTATGTCGATGTAGCGGGTTTTGTCTTTTTTACTTTTTAAGTTTTTACTACCTTTTAACGTTATTTTTTTACTTTTTAATATCAGTAATTAAATTCATAATTGAATAAGAAATAAGGATGACTAAATAGATTTTTATAATAGTTCAGTGAGGGTGTACTGCTGTAGAACAGGTTGTTAATTTAAATATAGTTTTTTTTGACCAGAATTCTTTACGGTGTACGTGTAACTAGAAAGATTACTTCTACTTAAAGTAAAATGTAAAGGAATGCCTGGATCTTCTAGTAAAAGCGCGAAGTAAACTCAAATATCTTTCCTGTTTATTATGTATTTTTTACACTGTTGATAGTATATATGCTACCTGAAGTAGTATGCATACCACTTTATAAAGTGAACATGACATTAAAAAAACAGTTTTCTTGTTGTAGTTCGTACAATATAACAATATCTTCTAATTTTTCTGACAAGTCGGGTCAATCATAAAAAACTATTAGACACGCTCTTTTACTCTACCTATTTACATGTATATTTCACTAATTAATATATTCGAATTAAGTCATATGAGAAAATCATATCTGCATCAAAAATATCAATTACATATCAGCAATCTAATCTGATTGAGCCCGATAGAGACAATTAACGCACATTTTACAATTCTCAATTAAAAAAAAATTATTGGCGATTTCTAAACGCAACGTTTAGAAATCCTGTAAAGTGTCATCTGTAATTGTCGGTATCAGTTTGGCTATTGTGCAAGAGATGGCGAAGGCGAAATATTCATTTAAAAAATAGCTCCAAAAAAAATTCAAATTTCAAATTGTGGAAGACTATATGTTACTGTATTATATTAATTATATATATTATAAATATGTATTATATTTATATTATTTATATTTATTAATATATTTAATATTATAGTTTTCCATAGTTATGATTATAACTTATATTATAATATAAAATATAACTCTTATAAGCGATGCGATTTCGCCATTGGCATTAGAGTTGGTTCTATAGTGAAAAATGTGAAAAACAGTTTGTACTTTGTACGTTCGTAGGTTGTACCAAATTGGTATTTTCCATTAGCAGCAAAGTTAGCAAAGGAATTAAGAATTAAATAATTAAATATTAAATTAAATAACGGTTAGTATTTATCGCTCATCACTACTGATTTCTGTCATAAATCCAGAACCTTCATTTTTCAAATTATTTATCAAAAATCAAATTGTATGCAAAATATCTATAGTAATTTTAATTAAAATTTTCCACTTTATGGAATGAATCTCGTTAGTTGTAATAAGTCTTCGTTTCCCACTGTTCATCTCTATTTCATTATTTATTGTTGTACTAGTGCCTTGTTTTGTTCTGCTGGTGTGGTACATCCTAGTCATAGCCATGATCCTCATTTAAGTAAAGAAAGGGAACGAGATGGAATTCCTCACCCACGAGATGAAAAGCATTTCGATGAATCAGGTATGTAATATAATCGAATCATTTTCATTCTGATGAAATATTTTTAATTTCCTTCCAAAATGAATGCTTAATGTATTTTTAAGGTATGCATCACAGTGAATTTGATCATGAAGCGATACTAGGAAGTTATAAGGAAGCGGAAGAGTATGATCATTTGCCACCGGAAGAGGCAAAAAAAAGACTCGGTATTTTGCTAACTAAAATGGATCAATCCAATGACGGTTATATTGATAGAAAAGAATTAAAAGAATGGATACTTCGTTCATTCCGGTGATAAAATCAAAGTTATTAATTAACTGGCAGCTGATTGTTTTTTTTTTTAACTTATAGAATGTTATCTGTAGAAGAAGCCAATGAACAATTAGAAAACGTTGATGAAGATAACGACGGCTCAGTTACATGGAATGAATATTTAAATGATGCCTATGGAGTGGAAAATGACGATAATGAATCTTTTAAATTAAATGAAGAAAATATACATGTAAGTATAGGTTTTTGTATGATTGAATTATAGTGAGATCAAGAAAATACAGTAAACTGCATAAGTCTGTAAATATAGCTAGTGGCTGAAGATAAAGATTTATGGAAAGCAGCGGATAAGGATGGGGACGGTATATTGAATGCTGAAGAATGGGAAGTATTTTCTAATCCAGAAGAACATGTTGAAATGATACCAATTGTACTTAAACATACCTTAAAGAATAAAGATTTAGATAATGACGGTGCGATAAATTTTCAAGTAACTATCAATTTCGCATTTTGTTTATGTTATTATTTGAATAATCAAATGATGTGAATTGTTTTTCCCAGGAATTTATAGGTGACAGAGGTAAACAAATGAACGTGGATATGATAAAGTCGGAAAAAGTTAGATTTGATGAAGAACTTGATAAAGATAAAGATGGCAAATTAACAGGGAATGAACTGTTATCATGGACGATTCCAAGCAATGAGCAAGTTTTATTCATTTTCTTCTTACTTTACGATTGCTTTTTATTTTTCTCTTTAGAGAAATTGCTGATGAAGAAGTAATTCACTTGTTTGCTCATAGCGATGACGATCACGATGATTTACTTAGTTTCGAAGAAGTTCTTGATCATTATGAAACATTTGTTGGTAGCGAAGTAACAGATTATGGAGATCATCTGCATAATATTCATCAATTCAATGATGAATTGTAAATTCATTGTATTTCATTTATTTATTGTCTGTTTTTCTAATTAGAGTTAAACTTCTGTGCCTTGATATACATCACTTAGTCTAAAAAATGTTATAAAAGTTCGAGGTACGGGAGGTCTGCTATACTTATTTATTGGTATGAATGTAAACGCGAGTTTTTTGATAAAAGTAAGATTCTATAGAGTTATCCTTTTATAACTCTAATAAAAGTAAGTAGTTGTACAAACATTTTTCTAAACAAAGGTTTAGCATTAGTTATATAACCTCATTTAATGAATTTACTTAAACTAAATTAAACTTTCACAAAATTCTTATGCAAAATAAGAAAATTATTATTTTAAGGTAAACCTGACAGTTTTGCTAACAAGAATTCTATATGTGCCATTTTTTTACGAAATTAAATAAAATATTTTCGTGTACTTTTATTTCTTTAATAATTGTTTACTTAATACAAGTCTAGTGTTAGGTGAATGAATTTTATTTTTTTATAGTCTTATGTTAAAAAGAAAACATTAACAACCATGCAACATAGCCTGCTTCGTATTCGTATCCAAGATGACCACCATGGCACGAAATTACATAGTAGATATTTATTTACGTCATAAACTTTAAAAAAACAATTTACATTCGTTTTGTTTGAACGAATTAATACGCATACATAATAATACTAAATGAGAAGAAACTATTAGTTGATAAGAACTTTTTTTTTCATTTTGATACAGATGAAAAACAAATCTATAAACATTAATCAACAGTGTCTGTCTTTATTGAATCTATTGCTTTGATTGAAATAATAAAAATTAATTTATTAGAATTATGCTAAAATAAATAATAAATAGTTGCGTGTCAATATGCATATATCACAATTTACTAATTTTAGCCAACGAATATCTACCTAACTCGT
Source organism: Platypus cylindrus (assembly GCA_949748235.1). Taxonomy (NCBI): domain Eukaryota; kingdom Metazoa; phylum Arthropoda; class Insecta; order Coleoptera; family Curculionidae; genus Platypus; species Platypus cylindrus. The sequence continues at coordinate 10,365,403 of OX456489.1, read as the reverse complement.
ATTGTTCATATCGTAAAACATTCATAATAACATATTAGAATATTCTTTATATTTATTTTTAAAGATTAAAAACCTACTCTAGTTATTGAATAATAACTATAGAGCATAGAGATATGTGACAATGTAATTATTGCCACGTTAACCACTAAAATTAAGCGAATAAATAGTGTAAATCATAATAGAAGCAAATTTCCTGTAAGAACCTTGATACTGAAGAAAATATTTAATACGTGTACAGAATACTATAATACGTTCAATGGATTTAAAGGGGTATTTCAAAATTAATATCTAATTTAGCATCTCTCGCTAAGCTTACAATATTCGATAATTTAACAGCTAAACGAGCAGCTTCATCTAAATTATCTACAGGTAAAATTTTCAAACCCGAACTGGCAATTAATACTTTGGCATCATCTACATTCGTTCCTTGCAATCTACATACTATTGGCATTTTTAGACTTAATTCTTTTGCTGCTGAAATAATACCTTCAGCAATAACATCGCAACGCATAATTCCACCAAATATATTTACTAAAATAGCATGAACCTGTGAAACAATAAATTTTAAATGTTAAACATTCAAATCGAATTTAAATATTTAACCTTTGGATCAGCTGTAATTATTTTAAATGCCTCTTTAACGGCATTGGCAGTGGCACCACCACCAACATCTAAAAAGTTTGCTGGCGATCCACCGTGCAAAGTTATAATATCCATTGTAGCCATAGCAAGTCCAGCACCATTTACCATACATCCAATATTACCATCAAGAGCAATGTAATTTAAATCGAACTAAAAGTATTAAATGAAATTTAATTTTATTTAAAACCAAATGAGTTAAGTTTTGTCACCTACTTTGGCAGCAGCAACTTCTTTTTCATCTTCCTGTGTCCAATCGCGAAGAGCAAATAAATCTTTTTGTCGAAATGCAGCATTATCGTCGAATCGAAACTTGGCATCGAGTGAGAAATCTAGAAGAAAAGAATGGCAAATAAATACACGCTCACTTATTATTAAATTCACTTCTCTTACAGGTTTCACCCGCATCTTCAGCATACGGATTAATTTCGATTAAAAGAGCATCTTTTTTAACAAATAAGTCGTACATTTTTAATAACATTTCAGCCGTTTTTTCCTTTTGCGATTCCAAACCGACTTTAACAGCCACACTACTAGCTTGTTCTTTTGTCAAACCTTTAATAATATCAATTGGCTCGTAAATGATTGCTTTTGGATTTTCAGCAGCTACTTCTTCTATATTAACACCACCTTGAGATGATGCAATTATTACCGGACCCTAAAAATACATATGCTTTTTATATTATACTATGTAACTAGTATGAAAATGTATACTAACAGAAAAAGCTCTTTCCATCATTACAGCAAAATAAAATTCTTTTCTAGGAAATTTCCGTTCAGCTACCATCACAGCATTACATATTCTACCAGCTTCTCCTGTTTGTTTCGTAACTAAATACTGGCCTAACATTTGGCCGGCAGTTTCTTCAGCCTCTTCAGGTCTAAATAAACAAATATGTTTTTGATATATAATAATTATATAGTAAAGAGCATTAGGTAATTTAAAAGTAAGTTTTCGCTAATGACAATGTGACCTTTGAAATGTTAATGAATAACTGTGAATTATAATATAATTACAAGGTACATAGATTACAATATGTTTATATTATTTTGACTTACGAGTAAACCATTCGAACACCACCTTTAAATCCATTTTTAAATGACCCTTTACCACGACCACCAGCTAATACTTGTGCCTTAACTACTAGTTCTTTTGTTTTTAAATCATTGGCAATTTTCCGAGCTTCCTGTTTAGTATGGGCTACACCAAATTTCGGTACAGGAATACCCGCATCTTTTAATAATGTATAACTTATATGTTCATGAACATTTAAATTTCTTTTTTGTTGATTTTGCACATTCCATCGTACGCTGGCAATTGGACATAAAATCTAAAAATAAAACAGTTTTACATAACTGTTTTGCCACTTGCAGTTAATCAAACATTTATCAAGGTTATTAAAGAAAATAATTAAATTAAAACATTTCTAAAGGTATAAGAGGTTATGTAAAAATTACCTTTGAATTGTTGTTTAATGCAATATGTTCCGCTGACATAAGAGTTTTTAATAATTTTGCCATTTCGAATATTATAGAGAAATTTATTTAATTCAGCGAATTAATTCAATAAAAATTAATTCCGACTAGTACAAAAATACTTTCGAATTTAAGTCTGTCAAATTATGTCATGCTAATTGTTCATGCTATTATGTCATGTCAAGTGTGTGGAACAATGGAAGTTCAAAGTTGTCAATTTGTTAAATGGACGAATCAACATTGTTGCCAATTCACTGATTTTAACTGCATTTAATTAATATTTGTTTTTGTTTTTTGACTATAAAAAAAATTTAGTAAATAAAATTTTTATTTATAAAAAAATTTAATTTTTTAAATTAACTTAAAAGTTAAAAATTCAATGAGTAAAAGTAAACATTTTGTTTAGGCTGAATTTTTATTACCAATTCAGATTTCCAATTTTTTTCACATTTAATTTAATTAATCCTTTGAGCCTTTCATATCTGTAATAAATCCTTACGAAATTCAAATATGAATGACACTCTCACACTGTCGCATTCGCAATTTTCCTCATAATGGCCGCCAAATTGCAATATTTGCTTTATTTAGGGTTTTAGGGATATTAGGGATTTGTTCTAAATGTTCTAATATGTATTCTAATATAAGTATTATTTTTATCTATCTATCTATATTCACCATCACCACAATTGAAATTGTAAAATTATAAATATTATAATCAGCTAAATCAACTAAAAACTTGGCATGCCAAGCCAAATCTGTTGTTATTTTTATTTCCAACTTTAAAAACTTGTGGGCTTTCCAATATTAGTCACCACAGCCAGATAATTCGTCACAAAAACAAACAGATAACAACGAATTAACGAGATATGGACGAAATGACGATGGTACTGACATAGATAGATTATTTATTATGTTCCTTGTTTGGTATTTTTGGTCACATAAATACGCCGTACGTTCCATTTCGGGTAATTCCGAATTCCCCTATTCCGTATCGTAAAAAAATGATTCCATTCCTAAAAGATGTTGCATATGAATTAAAAATTTATCGGAAATAACAATTAATAATTGAATAAAATTTATTTGTTTTAATTGAAATTTGAAAAATTTCCATAGTACCTTTGAATTTTGAACAACATCTGTTGGACAAAAATATTTACTGATTAATAAATTAGATATATTTTATTAAGAAAATAAATATTGTAACCAAATCCTCTTACGTAAATTTCATTATTTATTTTCGCAATTTAATAAAGAGCGGTCGTATTAATATATTCGCAAACTATAAGAATTCTAAAAAATTCCATTTATATATATATGTACATTAGTTAATTAATTGAAACCACTTTATGCATTTGCCTCCTAGACATTCTATTCTATGAAAACATTAATTTGGCTGGATTTAATCTGGAAACATAATAACAAATGGAATGAATTGTTTGACCAATAGAATTTCAAATCTTCACTCACATGATAATCTCAGCTACAAATTTTTACAAATAAATTTTAATTAATCTCAATATTGTTATTCTATCTTATCAGTTTTAATTAGAATAAATATACGAAAGAGAGAGAAAAGTGAGTGAATATATTCAGATCTTTCGAAAAGAATCAAATAAAGATTAATGTTATAAAATGATGAAATTGCGGGAAATTAATGTGACAATAAGAAAAGCTAAAAAGGAAGATATGTCGCAAGTGTATAAATTAGTTAGGGTAATATATTATTTTATCTTATTATACTTATGTAAATTTTTATATTTTAAAAATAGTTTTGAGGTTAACTATAGGGATAGCTAGCTTCAATATATCATGTACAATTACATAGGATAAATGCTTCCCTATAAGATTAAAATTGCCTTCTTAATTGCTTTATGATTAATCATATATGTAAAAAAAAATTACATGTTTAAAAATAGCCCTCAGTCAAAAGTTAAAATATAAAAGGGACAACTTCCCGTCTTCTAATTTAAATTAAAATTGAATGTACAAGAACGAAAGATGGCGCTATGGACGGCTACATTTATTATTAGGGCGCGATTAAAACGTTTAATCATAAAAAAATTTAATCGTTAAATAATAATGCTTCTAATTAAGGAATTGTAATATGTGATTACTAAATATTTTTAATCTAATTGTAGGCACTAGCTGAATTTGAAAAATTAGAACATACAATGAGCCTGGATGCAAAAACATTTGAAAATGATGGATTCAATTGTGACAATCCAGCATATATTTGTTTAGTTGCCGAACTATCAGATGGATATATTATCGGATACGCATTATATTATACATCATATTCAACATGGTTAGGTAAATCGATATTTCTTGAAGATTTATATGTTCAACCAGCATATAGAAAAAATGGTGTTGGTACACAATTGTTTTTGGCTGTTGCGAAAATCGCACAAGAATCACCCAGTAAACGAATGGATTTCCATGTACTGTCATGGAATCCAGCCGGTGATTTTTATAAAAGATTGGGAGCCGTTGATATGACAATACATGAGAAATGGCATCATTTTCGTATGAATGAAAATTGTTTGAATCGATTGTTTTTATCAAGTCCAGTGGAATTATCAGATGCTGTAGACTCATTAAAAAATTCTAACTGAATGGTATTTGTTGAATGTATTGATTTGAAATTACAAACAAAAAATATCAATTATAAATATTCAATTTATTATAATTTCAGTATTTTCAATGATTTAATTTTAAAGAATTGTAGGACTTTTATATCTTTTTGTTTGTATACTTACTTAATCCACGTATAATTGACGCCCCGAAATTTTATTTCTTGTTCATCTACATATATGATGTCATCTATAGTATATGTCGACGTCATTACTATACATATCGAGTAGGGTTGTTAAAAACAGTTTTTTTATTAAGAAAATTATACGTTTTCTTATTTGTGTAACACTATATATGTTTTCAGCTGATACTTTTGTTATGGAAGAATATTAAGTTCACAAGTTGTTAAGTAGATCCATGTACATCCATGTACAATTTGTAATGTTATAATGTGCCAGAAACTGAAATAGAATAAGTTGATTTTATTTCCAAATATACATAAATTTACGATATATTTATCCATTAGCATTTAAATTTTAAATGTATTTTCTATTAAATATCAAATTTGATATTAAAATACATTTTTTTATTCAATACTCAATGTACGTGCATCCTGAAATACTATATTTTCGTTGCGGTTTAAAATTAACTATTTTTCACCTACAAAAAGTTATTGCAGCTTATGAATATTGTAATTTAATGGTTTTCGTGTTTATTTTATTATCTCTGGTCTAGAAGTAATGCGTGCACGTATCCTATACCGATCTATACATATAGTATGAGTACAGCTTCATCTCATCCATACGTAATGATGATGAAGGTTGATTTTATGGTAAAATGAAGTTTGCTCTTTCATGGACTGCAACGCAACAAATTTCGAAAATAATTAAGTTAATGGGAAGAGTATATACACGGCAAGTCAACTGATATCTGGAATATACTTATATTGACACATATGATCAATATATGCCACATTACATCATGCCACAGGTACTAGCTGAGCCAGAATTCGGAAATTTGTTTTATATTATAATAAAAATGTGTAACAAAGCATAAAAATATGACAGCTAACTCATTAAAAATGTTGATGTTGATCCGATTTTCCACCCACCGATCAAACGGGCGTCACGTCAAAATTGACGCCACAACATTTTATTTCTTTTTCATCTATATATGTCTACGTCATCACTATATATATATGGAGTATAGTTGTTTAAAAGAACTTTTTTTTATTAAAAAAATATGTACATATTTTTTTTTTTTATTTGTGATATTTGTTTAAAAGATTTTATTGTTTAAACCACTAGCAACAAAATGAAGTTTTAAACTCATCCGAAACAATTTGAAATATCTGATTTTCATGTAAATTCATTAAATATTCGAGAATGTTAAATGATTAGTTAAAAATGTATGTTTTACATTAGTTTAAAACCAAATTATTTAAGCAAAAATCAACCCTTGTCATATAGAGCACCACTCACTCACTCTATTGCGAAAACCCTCTCATCCTCCTGCTGAAATTAGAGTATAAAAGAGGTGCCATCAATGCGTCGTAACGTCACACAAAATTTGCTTGGTGGTCCTCTCGACTGTTACAGATATTTCTCTGCTCTTCTGCTGCATAGCTACAAACACAGTGTGTAAGTAACATATTAATAGTAAGTATAGCTGAATAGTTACCATCTTAGCTATTCAGTCAGCATACATACATACATACATATATAGTGGTGCAGTAGAGTTCACAAATTACTGCGTTTTGTAGCTGCTAAAGTGAGTGTTAGCTATTGTATATAGCTTCAATTCAACTTGTTGAGTTGACCAGGTGATTTCTTCTAAAGAAGGTGAGTTTTTCTTTTTGACTGTAATTTTTTTTGCGTTATTAATTAGTTATTTATTGATAAATTAGAATATGCTTGAGGCCCTTCAGAAAATTTCTTCTTTTTAAAAGTTTTTGATTCAAATTTTTAAATTTAGTTTTAAATTAAATTTCCCAATTTCGATTGGAAATTTACAATTTTTGAATTAAGAGAATGTTGAAAAACTGTCCAAATGTGAATTTTAGTATACTTAAAACTGTTAGAATGTCAATTTATTTAAAACTAAATAAATACGTTTTTAATTTATAATCAAGTATAAAATCACAATGCATACTACGCATGCGCCCAGAGCATTTATTCATCCACCATAGCCACTGAATCCAAGTAAATATTAAATAATATAGAAAAAAAAATGTCCACTTTAAATTGATTAAGAGATAATGAAAATTGAAAATTTAGGGAAATTTAGGCCAAGTCAGTCAATGAACAACAAATTCGCATAAAAGTAATTCAGTAATTGCATTCTCTCTCTCTCTCTCTTTCTCTATTACGATGCATTTAGTTCAATATACCCTACTCCTACTACCTACACATTCGATAATTCAAATTAATTTATTTGTGTCATTCACATACTATACAACTGAGACTGATAAATATATGCATATTTATGAATGTAGTATAGCTAATAGCTAAATAGAGCTAAAGGTATATTAGAGGAAGTCGAATTATCATTTGCTTGTACGCTATATGCATATCATACGGCGAGTAGATATTACAGAGTGGTAACTTTCTGTTTATACATATAGATAAACATTGATGCTAGAAATTCGGTACAAATTTCGTAAAATTCGATGCGATAATTTTTATAGCACAATGAAATTTTTGAAACTAATTATTAAAATTTTTGAATATTTGAGGTTAGAAATCAAACTAAATATTCCCTATGACACATTGTTGGAAAGAACAAAAAATAACCTTTCCAACGATTTCATAGTCAATTAGGATTGCCATTTAAAAAAATGTAAGATTGCGTTATATCGTGAAAACCAAGTAGGCTATGAAAAAGCCTCCACTGCACTGAATTCAATGCAAAAATATATGCCTTTTGATTTTTTTTCTATCGTAAATAGTTTTTAAAATATTTAAAATTCAGTGAAAATTACATTTATCGGCATATTTCTGGAACCATAAGACCAAAATCAAATGTCAAAACAGGAAACGATTTCTTATAAAATTCTGTCTAATTTTTGCTCTATTAACTATTATTCTGAAATCATTAATAAAAAATTTAAAGTGGATGACAACAGTAAGTGACCACCCTGTATAGATATTCATTTAACCATAAATTGTTTAGCATTTCTCAATTATAAATTGGGAAAATTGTTGTGTATACTCATTTATACAAACAAATTATCTATTTCCTGTTTCTATAGTTAACTCCATTAACTATAATGGAGCAATTCGATTTTTGTCAATATCCAAAATGTCAATTTTTTTATAATTTTATTTATTTAATACATGATAGATTCTAGTATGAAACTATTCAGTTTCATCTTTATAGATCATGTCGGGACGCAGAAAAAGCTTCTATGAGATTATTATGTAATAGTTCGTCTAGTCCATCATTAGATATTGTTTATTATGTGTAAAACTATGATTAAAACATGATTCCGCAGACATTATACATCGAGAGTGCCGTGGCGAGTTAATTAACATAAATACTCTCTTAATACTAGAGCTCCACGATACTTTCATTGCTTTTGAATCTTTTATTTGTTTACAATTCCCATCTTTATTTAATTTGTTATTATTAATAATTCCTGAATACGAATCTATCTATGGATAAAAGATAAATGATTTCAAATTCCCATTATTATTAATGATCGTCTTTTCATAAAATTTAATCCATCCAAATACCCAAGTATCAAAATGGCGCGCCGTGTATATCTTTAAGGAAGTATTTTCTCGAGGTATTCATCATGGATTCTAAAAGCTTTTACTTATGTTGTTATATTATAATATATAATATTTACTTCCATTCTACTCCACTCCAATGGAAGTAACAAACTAAATAGGAAAGTACATATTTTCCTTATAGAGAGAGGCAGAGAGAGGGAGAGAATAACTTTGCATGTGGAAATGAAGGCACATTTTCTGAATGATTTCCATGTTTTAAGTCAAGAAAATATTTGTTTTCCTCGACATCTACCACAAACTGGATGATTTGCTATAATATAATAATAATGATAATAATATTTCATAAATATGCAATAAAACCAAAAGATTGCTTCGATAAATATAGTTTATTATACAATACGTTATGAAAGGTCTTTAATTGGGCTATTGAATGAAATCACGTTTTCGTGTCATCTTAGTGAATATTACTTGTCAATATTTATCTACTTTGATTACTATCCTGTAGATAATTTTGCTCGTATTGCACATACACACACACACACACACACACAATTACTTTTTGTTTACGCAGATTATATACCTATAATTAATTATTAATGTAGAGATTGATTAAGAAGGTAAAATTAATAAAGATTCTTGCTTAATTGTTGCGAAACCTTCACTTGAATTCCAAATAGTGAATTCTACTAAATATTTTACTCACTTATACCGACAAAAAAAATAATCAAATTTTAACCCTATCTTCTAGAAAACTTATCCGAAAAAAGTTTATTATACTTACCCACTTCTAATCAGTCATTGCACAAAATAAATAAAATTGTCATCATATTTCACTCTAATGAAACCTGAGTATCGGCCATTGGCTTATTTTTCACTAGCTCATAATTTTGTGGTGGTTGAAAGTTGTTTGCTTTATTTTAACTCTTTCAGTAATATTTTAGTGTAGAATATCTAGCTGGACTCCTTAGAAAACGTTTAGTAAACTAAATTTAACTGTAGTTGTAGTAATAAAGTAAACACACTTCCTGATTTTCTTTAAATTTGTAGAAATCCATTTATGAATATTGATTATGGTTTAATGTACTTTAATAATTCAGTTATCTTTAATTATAATGATAATTAAACTTCAGATTTAGTTGAAAGTTAATATTAACTCAAATGTATTAGTATTAGCAACCAGCCTACTAGATTTGAATCGAATCTGGCCATTATGTCAGTTTAATTCATAATAATTATTCGGATGTGTGAATGTTTTAATATAATATGGTTCGTTGAATATTAAAGTCATTATAAACAACTAAATTTAGTGGAAAAAAATGCAAATGGAAAATGTGGAATAAATAATAATCAGCCGTTATGACGATAATAATTGATAATCGATTCGTTTAAATCAGGCATTACTCTGCTGGGTCTGGCTTGGGGGGTGTAAAGCCCGCTTGTCATTTTCTTGTATAAAAATTTTCTAGTTCCAAAATTAGATACGATTAGCGTTCCTTTGGAATAGTATTGCTCAAACACCAAGCAATATTTCGATTAAATTTACTTTCTTAAATGCTTAACGAATAAACTGAAAAATTTAAATAATAATTTTGTCACTAGTAAATGATACTAAGGTCACTAGGTGACAGTAACTCTGATAATTTTTTGTTTTTCATGTTAGTATGAGAAAAATGATTCATTGCATCTTGAGGCTATCTATTTTAGCTTTAGATTAATACTGAGTATTCGCTAGAGTCCATTTCGTTACCATCATACTCTCCTGCTTAGTGTAATAAATCCATTTTGTTATAAATAATTGAAAATATTAGCCATGTTAGAGCACTGTTTTGGGAACCAGCTTATTTATCGCCACTTTTTTTTTTATTCATTGAATATTCAATTTTATTATCCCGATATTTTCTATGCGGGTAATATTTACTATAGGATACACAGGGAAACATAATAATGATGCTGCGCTGATAAGAAAGTTGAAAATGAAACAATTGCCTACAGCCCAAGTTTGAATAATATAGTATATTTTATCTCTAGCATCAATATCGACTTAAATTTTCGATGTGCTGCTTTGGATATTTATAATCCGAAATACATTCGAAAAGTAATTTTCTCTTTATGATGTAAACTTATTTAATGATGTTTCTTATTTGGCAGTATACTAATTAAATCACGTGTTAATTAAATTTTAATTAAAATAAATTAATTAATTAATTTAATTATCCATTTGACTAATTCGGAAATTTAACTAGTTATATACTACAGATATATAAAGGATTAAAACCAAATAACTGACACGAAATTATGTTCTGCTGTCGTCATAAGGAATCCACGGCTTGCACAGCCACCATCTTCAATAATAACAGTATTTAATAGTTAAAGTTTTTGCTTTAAGAAAGTTTAATTTCCTTAAAAGACGATTTTACGTCAGGCAAACTTTTACGATTTGCAAGTTTTCTAGAGAAGAAGGAAGTATTCTAAAATCATCTACTTAATTTTGCTGTAACAACTTTTGTTACCAGGTGTGTGTGTGTAGGAGTATGTATAGATGAGGTACTGCTCAGCTGAGCGGCGGCGAGAGTTTTTAATCTTGTCTAATTAATTGGAAGATTTATGATTGCTTTGATCCACAAAGATAAAAGTTTAACCATTTTAGGAATAATTTTGCATTAATCTAAGCTAAAATGTATTTTATTTCAGAATGAACACGATGTTTATTCATTTAATCAACGCCCTTCTGATACTGGCGACTGCTGTACGCTGCAATGAAAATAAAAATCTGAATTTCTTGGATAATAAAGAACTAGTCGCCGAATCACCAATAGATCTGGACACTATAAAATATCTATTATTATCGAAACTAGCTAAATATCACGCGCTCAACAATAATAACAATGAATGGAAACCGATGAATTCTGCAAGTGATCCAGCGCAACTATTAAATATGTTAAACGAGATGGAATACAATAATATTGATGAGGTCAGTTGATTTTTGAATCATTAATTCGCATTTTAAACTTCATGATATGTAAATTTTAAAATAATACAAATTCTATTATTATTTTCCAGAATGGAATACAAGGAAAACCGGAAAACTTTTATATTAAAAAACGACCATCATCATCATCCTCTTCTCGAATTGGTGATTCTAATGGATCGCTTTCCATTGTGAATTCACTCGATGTGTTAAGAAACCGTTTACTTTTAGAAATTGCTAGAAAGAAAGTAAAAGAAGGAGCAGATCGTAACCGGATACTATTCAATTCGATTGGAAAAAGAGGATCGATGATGAAGAATTTTTGGCAAAGTGTAGATGCTTCATGAAATTATTGAATCGAATTGAAATAAAATCTAAAGTAAAACAAGTTGCAAAAATCAAATCAAATACTAAAATTTACTTCATCAGTTTTAAATTTGAATGTTAATGTGTTTAGTATTTAGATTTTCATGACATAATCTGTAAACCTATCAAGTATTTATCTTAAAAGTAATAACGAATCAAAAATTTGTAGAATATAGTTAAATTGTAAATAAATGAATCTTCAAAACTTATCAGTTGTTTTTAATTTTTATTTCATAAATTAATAGCATGTCAAATAAATATAAACCAAAAAATGGCGAGTCACATCCTAGCGACATCTGTCCAATTTTCCTTGTATTATTTACCTTTATATTGGGCCATGCAAATAAGTCAAACCTAAAGCACAAATAAATATTGTTTAAAAAATACCTGAAAACAACAACAACAACAAACAGTAATAAAAATTAACAACAAAAAATAAATTTAAATATCCAGGGTCAGTACTCAGTAACCATAATAAATTGTAAATCTAAGTAGGCCAGGGCGGTTACATCTTGAAGCGTGGGTATCTAGAATTTCATACATTATAGTGAAATTCTGATAATAATTTGATTATTAATTATTATCCACCGACTTGCCGAATTTATTTATCTCTAATATTGAAAATAAAATCCTTTTTTATATAAATAAACAAATAAATACTACGTCGCTGAATATTTTTTTATTATTTCTGCTTCCCTTAAATCTTGCATTTGTTTACCTGCTATCAGATATGTGCATTTCATTCATAAAAAATATTTGAACAGAATTTATTTTGCGTTAATATTATCAATTCCAATTATTTTCTTGGTAAGAAAACATTTAATTTGCTTTTTTTTCTATAAATTGATACGAGTTGACTTATATTGATATTGGCGTTTCCACCAATATATGTTAATTTAAAAAATATTCAAAATGGCATTATCCAGTTTTTCTTCAATTTCAACGTCTAGTGTCGATTGTTATTATCCAGATTCGACAACGAGAACCGATGACGAAACAGATTTAGGTAACTAACAGCTAACTAAAATTCACGAAATTTGCGACTCTCATAATAGTTATCTCTTGTATGCATAACTATACTATATGAATAGTTGGTTGTCTATGTTAAGTTACGTAAGGCCAATTGATTTACTAAACAAAATATGCATATTTCAGTTAATAAAACAGAAATTCGAAAAATATGTGGATCTAATCCAGTCATACACAGAAAAAACTATAAGAAAAAAGTGCTTATGGGAAAAGGAGCTCTTGATGATAGCGACCAGCTAAAACATAAACAATCAAAAGTAGTTCATCAATTGGTACCTGAAGCTTTTTTTTCTTGAAAATTTTCTTTTTCAATAATTATTTTATCCAATATATTTCAGGTTACTAATAAATATGAAAACCAATTAACCGATTGTATTAATCGAATTTACTGCAGAAGACAATTAAGAGATTCGACCAAATGTAATGGTGATTATTTCATTGATGATGATTCAAGTTCCAACTATTCAGCTGATAGTTTATTAACTATTAACACTCCAGATAGTTTATATGATGGCAGAAGTTATTTTTCGTTATTATTTCCAATTGGAAAAACAAACAATGACATTAAAAACGTTGATGACGATTTCAAAAATAAACTTTCATTGAATGAGAATCCATCTTTGAATTCGACAGTTTTATCTAATGAAATGGAATATGATCCAAAGAATTTCTTAGAGAATGCTTTAGGTGATAATATTGACTTATTAGAACAACAACCAGCAACGGTAAAAGCTGTTTGGTTTGAATTGAAATTAATATTTAATGGGCACTTCATATGTATTTTTAGGAAAACAGTTTTCTTAACAATTCAGAAAGTGTCAACACATCGAATATATCAACAATATTATCAAAGACTGGATCATTTTATAATACTATGAAAACAACTCTGCGAAAAGCCTACTCATTTAAAGCTAAAAACAATAAGTAAACATAAAATCTGAATTGTTCTTAAAATTCAATTCGTATAACAATTTCTTATTTGTTTTAAGATACGAAAATAATAATAATGACTATATTCATGACTCTGCAATGTCGCTGAATGATGATGAATCTAATGAACAACATTTATGGAAAGAATTATATATTCAAAATGGGACAATTTTTCAGGCTTTGAAAGCACTGAGTTATTGTAAATTATCTGGGGATATTTGGACATCAGAATGTCTAGAAGCTGAACGTATATTATTAACTGCTAGTGAGTTAGTTAAATATTTAAAAGGAAATCGTATCGATGAACTCGCTGGAGGCATCTCGCGTTTAATTACAAATCCCAGGAAACGATTTTTAACTAAAATACAATTTCGATGAATCGTTCAGATTTGCCAAGTTCCTCTATTGCTTTAACATCAGCATCATCATCATTATACACAAAGTGAAGCTTATTTATTTTGTAGCATGTTCCAAAGAAGCAATTCAAGCATCAATAGACCAAACAGATAAAGAACAGCAAATTGTCTTAGATCCATATTATGATAAATACTCAGGTGCTCTTGAAATATTCAATTTAACTTTTTATTTAAAAAAAGACATTTCTAATGACGAAAATCATATTACTAATCAACTACTGGAATATTTTGTTGTAATTGTAACAAGCGGACCAACAGTACTATCCAGTAAAGTGACAACAGCCAATAGAAATACCGGTGAAGTCAAGATCAATAAAATATTTCGTTTAACTGGATTAAAAAAAGATTTTGCAATTAGTGTTGCAATTTACGTGTTGCGAGGACCAATTAATAAAGAAGATGATACGAATAAAAAAGTGAAAATTCAATTTATTGATTTAACTTAAATATATTTTGCAATTTTATTTCAGGATCGAAATCTGAAATCATGTCCATCGCCAAAGAATTTTTTTCACTTACCGTATAAATCACCGCGTAAAAACGCCTCACCTAATATACTGTTAAAATCCTCTTCATTTACCCTATGGGGTAAATCTACTCTACATATATCTGATGGACAGAAAAGTCATATTCCTATGCAAAACGTTCCACTTTGTTCATCATTAGAAAATTACTTTACTGCATCATTAAAAGGATCTGTTGAAATAACTCTGAAAAAAAGTAATTTCCTAACAATTGGCACAGGTAGATTCTGATTCAGTAGATTTTCTTTGTTAAGCAACAAATTTGAAATTAATGACAATTTCTTCTAGAAGAAAAAACACATTTCAATTGGAATCGGAGATGGTGTGTACTCGATGGAAATATACTTAATTATTGGAATTATCCAATGGAAGAATACTCAACCAATCCTATTGGTCGTATCGCATTAAATGATGCTTTAGAACAAGTATTTACAGCTGATCGAAATATATGCCCGAGACCAAAAACATTATGTTTGCTTGTTAAAAATGAAAAATCGCCATATTTTCTTACATCGGATAGTTTAGATGAGAAACGTGAATGGCAGGATGCTATTAATTTTGTGATCAATACTTTAAGCTGTTGGAAATTGTTTGATATTCAAAATCCGTAGTTATCATTAGCTTTAAGAGGATTTTTGTCGAGAGATCATTTTTTCTCATCAATTTTCTTTTTATCCCTGTTTGACAAAGAAACCTTTAGTTATGATAAAAAGGCATTCAAGAGATTTTTTTTTATATAATTAAAATATTCATAAGATGTATGATTATTTTTCTATGACTGCAATTGAATAGCATCGCTGGCGGTTATTGAATGTTATTCCCGTAGCGGTCGTAGGAAAAAAACACGCTGCAATTTAATAATTATTTTGCAAAATATAATAATATATTTCTGAATGTTTCTGCTATTTTGTTAAATTTATTTATAGTATATTACTATTGATTTTTTCAATTATTGATATAGATAACTTTAATATCTTGTAATAATTAAGTTAGAATAATTTTTTACTTTTCTTACTACAATATGCGAAAATATAATTGTGTCAAACAGAGTTTTTTTTTATTGAAATCTAATTAAGGCATTGTAATATCTATAGTTAAGGAAGACCTATACTTATAGATAGATACATACTCGTTATTCTTTCCAATTCTAGAACATGATTGACATGTTGAACATTGAAAATAACAAGCCTTTTTTTCAATGGAACATCCGTGTCGGATAATTAGAAAGAAACTCCCGTCATTCTGATATTTTATGTTTAAAATTTATTAATAATGTACAATGTATGATGTCACAATTTTTACAAAAATATGTAGTTTTTTCAATATTGTTTAATTTTGTTCTTCTGAAAGTGAGAGACAGTTTCTCTCTGAACAAAATGAAGCCAGCGGACAAAGTCGAACAACGACAATTTTTAAAATTCAACGTACTGATATTGAAAATTTGTCTGCTATGGCCAAATCGACAAGATTATAATACTACTAAATTCCGAGTAATGAAAGATATGATTGTAATTTTATCATTGATGCCTTGTACTATTCCTATTATTGCTGATTCAGTTCTTCAAATCCAACGTAAGAATATTGAATAATGCATATGGTTTTAAAAGGAGCTAAAGCTGTTATGAATGAAATTCGCTTCTATTTCTATTTTGTAATATTTCGATTTTTAGATGGTGTTCCAAATTTGACAGCAATCGCAGAAAATTTAATCGCCCTCAGTTGTATTATCGGTATGATTTATATGGTGATTTGTTTCTTAAATAACAGAAAAACTATAATGGATTTAGTGGTGAGCACAAAAAAATTTCAGCGCCCGATCAAAACTGGCAAAAATTCGTATTTCATTTGCACATATTATTATTAGGTGTCAATTGGTACATTTAAAAAATACGATAACTGGTCGAATATAATAAATATTGATAGCAAAGCGAACATATTTTGTAAAATTTTTATGTTTTATGGAATACTAGGAAATTTCGTCTACATGCTGATGCCACAATTGAGTTTGGATAAATGTTATGAAAGAAAACTGTCTGCCAATGCCTTTAACGATACATTACCATGTGGTCTTGTAAGTTCTGGCACAGGATACATTCCTTCGGTGTTCGTTTCCCATTCGATTATTATGGCAAAATGAATTTCAGGTTGTACGAAGTCAATTTCCATTCACATTCGATAAATCTCCACTATACGAACTAATATTTATTCATCAAATCTATACATGCACAATGGTTTCAATTGTTGTATTGAGTTTAACAATGTTAATGTGCGGTTTGCTAATGCATATCGGTAACCAATTGAAAAATTTGGGTGAATGTATTTCCACATTGCGAGATGATTGTACGGAAGATGAAATTAAAGGGAAATTAATTTATATCATATGTTATCATAACGATATTATACGGTAAGAATCTCCATTTCTTCATGAACAAAGCCTGCCAATTAAAAACGTGGATAACATACATGCACACAGATTCTCTCAAGACACAGCTAAAGCCTTCAGTACAATGCTTCTATTCTACATAACTTTAACGTCTCTAGTACTCAGCACATTGTGCTTCGAAATTATAATGGTCGAAACTTTCGAAGATTCGTTGCGATTTACTTTACATTTGGTGGGTTGGATGGTTATACTTTTGTCTATATGCTACAATGCTCAATTACTTATAGATCAGGTCGGTTCCTAATGGTATTCTACAACAAAGTTATTAAAACTTCAAATTTATTCAATTGATATTTCCAGAGTGAGAAAGTCTCTCAATATGTGTATGCCATCTCCTGGTTTGCTTTTCCTACGAAATTTCAGCGGCAGATTCATATGATTTTGATGCGAGCTCAAAAACCATTAACGCTGAGTGCTGCCGGTATGGGAACTATATCATTGCCAGCATTTTTAAAGGTATTGTACCTTTTTAAGCCTTTTAATTCACAACTTTAACTTCAATTGATAGTCTAAATCTAGATCATACCATTTTCAATATTTCAGGTGTTAAGTACAGCTTATTCGTTCTTCACGCTATTGCTGAAATTCAAAGCGCAAGCGCAGTGATCTTAAACTGTATGGCAATTATCTTTTCTTTATAATTACACAGACGAGTCGGCATTAAACTATGTAGTAAACGTTATTTTATAATAGTAAACTAATAAAAGCTACAGCATACAATATGTTATCATTTCTTAATAGCCCCTATTCAAACTTAACCTATAAAATACGACTTAACGCTTCTTTGACTTAAGAATTCATAACACACATTGCATAAGGGCACAGGTAGTTCTATTGTTTGTGGATATATATTCTATTCATCTTTAAAATCTAAAATTCATGAATAATCTATCTATGTCAATTCGTGGAGCTTTTATCTTTGACCCTAGTCAATCAATGGCAAAGTAGAAGCAAAAATAAATACATATCTGTAATAATTAATACATACCTATCGTATATGGTGTATTATAACTAACTGCTAGTAATTAAGTTTTAAACTATTTTTTTACAAAATAATTTCCTGAACATTTGTATTAAAATAAATAAAAACTGAATACGGAACTGTCCGACGCTTCATTTAAATAAAATTGAAGAACAATTTTGAGGTTATTATATGATTCTATGTGTCAGTGTTATGTTGTACAAAAGGGCTGAATTCAAATAATATTTTCTATTTAAAACCAAACAAAAAATAGTTTTTACTTAAAATATTTGTTTAAGATGGGCTCTGGTAAGGTATTTTATCCGTAACAAACATCATTTAGCCATTTAAAGATAATAGAAATGTATTACTGCTTTGCCTTTTCTCTTTGTTGCTTTAATATTTGACGAATACAAGTTTGAAGTTGAAACGAATCGATATTTTAAATTATATTGGTAATGGTAACAATCGGAATAAATTTAATTGTGAGATAAAAGGAAATGAACTAAATGAAGTAATAAAGTAAAATTAAAGAATTAAAAATTAAAAATGAAGTAAATCAAATAGTGACAAACCTAATATTGTATGTACTTTATTTTATTATTTTTATTTATTATATATCATTTTCTTAATCGATTTTTTAAATTGTTTACAAAAAAAAATAAATTGGTGTGACACAACCTTTACCTTTAAATTAATGCTAAGACACTTTTGTTCAGGTCCGGCCCGGTCCAAAATTTAAATTAAATTTTATTCAACGGTTACTAATACGTTTCTAATTACTCCAAGACAAATAATTTTTTTTGGTTCATATGAATTATTCGTTATTGGGATTAATCGTATATTTATTCTTTTTTTCGATGGCCAATCAGTTGAAAGAGATCCAAATAAAAGACGTGTCAAACCAGTAGAACAAGCTTGTGTCTTGGATTTCGATGAGGAAAGTAGTGATGATTCGGATTTTCGTATTGAAGATCATCCAGAAGTAAGTGATGATGATGATAATGATGAGGATGATGATGACGATGAGGCAGATTTATTACATAGTAGTTCAAATGAAAATGGTAAATTTATTATTTATTGTGAAGTAAATTAGGAACAATTATTTTTTCGATTAAAAGATTATCTATTCCATGAGTTATTCAGTATAGATTCCTCTCAATAGTTTTTATCATATACATATTTTTACAAAATGGCGAATGCGCCACCTGTTATTCTTCTACCTAAGAAGTAAATGTTCTGTAATATTTTTAGATCATCCAGTAAGCAGCGGAATGGAATCCGATGGTGATTTGGGTATAGAAAAGGCGAAAGAATTAAGTGGTTTAAGACTTTCTAATGCCAATGAGTTATCACCAATTACCGATATAATAGAAAAAGCGAAAATTCAATCGAAATTAAATGTTAGATAAGAAATTTGCCGCATCTACTCTAATTGAGTCACTGTTATTTTATTTTCAGTTTAACGAACACAATGCGAATATGTTAATTTGTTGTGGATGTCTAGGTGATCACAGTGATGGAATTAATGAAATTGTTGAATGCGACAGTTGTGGAGTTACCGTACATGAAGCATGTTATGGAGTGTCAGATTCTACTAGTCTTTCAAGGTGAACAACAAAATGAAAACAATCAAATACAAACATCAAATTACCTAGATCAGGTCTGATCGGTTTTATTTCGTTTTAGCACTGATTCTCTTTCGCCAACAGCACCATGGTTCTGTGAATCATGTAGGGCTGGAGTAATGGAACCAGTTTGTGAATTGTGTCCAAATTCTGGTGGGATTTTTAAAGAAACCGATGTCGGGAAATGGGTTCATCTTATTTGCGCCTTATATGTGCCAGGCAAGTAAAATAACAAGATTTAATTTTTTTCTTTCATTTAGAATGAGATTGCATTTGATCAAACAAAATTTTTTTGAATTCATTTTTAGGTGTTGCTTTTGGAGAGGTTGATAAGTTAACTAGCGTCACCCTATTTGAAATGCCGTATAGTAAATGGGGTTCGAAAAGTTGTAGTTTATGTTCAGATGAAAAGTTTGCTAGAACTGGTGTTTGTATCGGATGCGATGCTGGATTGTGTCGCACCTATTTTCATGTAACTTGGTAAATTTTTGTTTGATAAATGCTACCTACTTCTCCCTTTCTTATATTATTACATTTTTCACAGTGCTCAACGTGAAGGTTTCCTATCAGAAGCTCACTCAGAGGAAGTTGATCAAGCCGATCCATTTTATGCACATTGTAAACTACATTCGGATAAAATTTTAGTAAAAAGGCGAAAAAGAAATTATTTAGCACTACAAATGCGAATGCATTATCGTAAATTACAGTTTGAAAAAGAGGGCAGTGCCGATACTCCTGAACAGGTTCGAATTCGTCGAAAACTGGCGAAGCAGAAACTTCATTATTTAGATTATAAGAAAAAGAAACCACCTCCATGGGGTAAATTAAATATATTATATACTATCCTAATCATTTCCATACAGGGTACAGGTGATGTACTTGTCGGGTACATTTCTGTACCCGACAAGTTATCAGATTATCATGTCTGCTTTGTTTTTCACTTTCTGCTCTGTATAATATGGTGGACAATATTTGACTTCCACTATTTGGGACGTTAATTAACCTGGAATGAATAGTATAGTAAAAAGTATTTGGGATAAATACTGCCCTTTAAATACATATATTATTTTCATTCATAGTAATCTAAAAAATTCTTCTAGTTCCAACACAAAAAATGCCAAGATTAATTACAACAAGTGCCACAGCTTGTCGAAAATTGATTCTAAAAGCTGAACTAATGGGAATAAATACATTAGCATTGGAAATGAGCGAAAATCAGGTAGCCGCTCTAACTGATATTCGAAGAAAATGGCACATTCCACCAGCTTTTACAGTCGAATTTATTTCGTATTATTTAGATAGAAATGAAAGATTGAAAGAGATGAAACGCTCATTAGAGAATCTTGTTGGAGATAATAAAACATTATTGGATGAGCAACATCAATTGCGTACAAAATACGAAGAGGTATTTAATAGTGTACCTAATATTAGATTGTTTACATTAATCCATTATAATTAGACACTAAACAAAAGTAGTGACATTACTGGTAAGAATGCTGAACTAAAAGCGACCATTAACACAATTAACGCAGCAATTCTGAGTATTTGTCCGATGAAAATACTGCCAGATATTGACGATCTAGAGAAATTATTTGTTCCGAAAACAGCACCACAACCAATGATGGTACCAACTGCTGCCGCCTTAAAAATGGGTGTTGGTTTTCCATTGCAAAATATTCCAAGTGGTAGAAATGATCGAGTGTTAAGTAACCAAGTGAAATCACCGGCAGGTAAACAGGAATTTTTACATATAGCATTGATTTGATAAAGGATTTTATAGAACCATTGCGATTAAACGAGTGTGGAATATGTAGACAGAAAAGAGATCAGCATATGCTAGCCAAATGTGACACCTGTCATTTGTATTATCATTTAAATTGTTTGAATCCACCGTTATCGCGCCTACCGAAAAAATCCAAATTATATGGATGGCAATGTTCGGAATGTGATAAAACATCAGATTCTGAAATTGAAGAAGTCAAAGTAATACATGTTGTACAATCAGCAATAAAATTAATAATTAACCGATATAATTACAGAGTCCACGTAAAAGTAGAAGTATTTATAGTCGAAAAAATCGTAAGGATCCAAATAGTCCACCAAAATTAAAAATTAAACCGTTAGAACCAGTGGAAACCTCCCATGATCTTCACCAACAACAACAAGATCTGTCACCACTTGCAGTGGATAATGTACCACAAAAAATTAAGAAGAATCGACGCCATTCGGCGATCGTAGTTCAGAAAACGAGTCAACCCGAAACGGATTCCCAACAAATAATAAAAATAGGTGATTTACTTTTATAGGAATAAATCGGTTTCTCCTATTTTTCATTGACATGTACATATTTTTACAGATAACAAACCGCCTACTGAAATTGAAATTAATAAAAGTAATTCTTCTGAGGGTGCCAATCTGGATAACAGCGATCAGCGAAATACTGAGGAGCAGGACAATGTTTTGACAGTTGTTAGAAATGGTTATGAAAGTTATAAAGCTGCAAAGAAAAGACGACGTGAAAAACATAGAAATAAGTATGAAAAAATATAAAAATTTCATATTCGATTTTAAAATGGCTTTAGTTAAATTTCCTAAACAATGTTTATCTTAGATACAGTCCAGAAACGTACAGTGGCAAAGAACATAAAAGAAAACGAAAGAAAAAAAGTGTAGAAGTTGCCGAGGAACCATTACCTCATCCACGTATTACCATTAAAGTAAAAGTACTTGAATTTTTATAATATCGACAATTTTCTTATTTCATTTTGTTTCCCAATTTAATCCTTATACAGATTAAATCGATACCTTTGCCAGAAGGTGAAGTTGCTTCAGAATCGAATCCTCAATGTTTTTATGTGCCTAATGAAGCGGATGATAATGCTCCACCACCAATTCTACCTAGTAGCAGTAGCAGCAGTAGTAGTAAGGTGACCAGTGGTAGAAAAATGGGATCTAAACAGCATAAAATCAAGAAAAATCGATCTAGGTATTCAAGTCCAATTAGAGGCTATGCTATAACTAACTAATTCTTTCAATTTTATCTATAGCTTATCTCTGTCAGATCGGTCATCATCTAAAGACAACATTATGTCATCGCCTCCTATTAACACAGACGGCTCGATAGAGGCACAAGATCAATCCAATATCTCGGCTTTTCGAACTGGAAGCTCTAGAAGAAATATTGAGCAGCCATTCGTAAAAATGGCAGTTGTTAGTTGTAATGAGTACAATACATTATGTGATGTATGCCGAGAAAATGGAACGACAAGGAATTCAGTCAGGTACATCCTATATTACGGGTAATTTTTGAAAATAACTAATATTTCTTCTCTTTCGTTTTTCCAGATGTGACGAATGTCACAAGTTATATCACTTTTTATGTTTAGATCCACCATTAAAATCTACGCCAAAGAAACGTGGATATTCTTGGCATTGTGCTGATTGTGATCCAACGGTAAGTAATTATTAAAAAAATGTTTATTTAACGATAAAGTCGTTAAATATAGTCGAACGATGTCAATGTCATTTAATTATTTGCGCACGGCGACTAACATTTGCCAATATGGTAAATTTGCAAATAAAATATGGCTTTTAGCAGAATCGAAACATTTTTTTTTTTTTTTAAATATCTTTTTTTCAGTAATGATTTTTAGGAATGAAAAAGAATGATATCTTTTTAGTCTATTTGATTACAAAGCTTTTTGCAAGCAAACGTATATTTACTTATGGCAATCTATCTAAGTGTAAATTCTTAATTTTAATACATTTTTATAGAGTGCTATTAACATATTTGAAATGCATCAACTAAGGATAAACGTATTTGTTTTTCTTGAACTAATTGCAGGGTTAGTGAATATACATGTACATATATTAATTTCTGTTTTAGGCATCAGATTAAATCCAATTCTAATTTTGTAAAAATAAATCAAGTAACAATATTCGTCAAACGGATTTGGAAGATTAACAGAGGCGATAAGAGATCTTTTATGATTTTAATTAGACAAATTAATTGTAGTATATACCACAATTGGCCATTCAGTGTACATATACATCTGTATGTATTCAGTTGTCTAAATTTTAGTAAAAAAAAACACCACTCATTTGTACAGTATGATTCAAAAATAGCACTTTGAAACAAGGAAATTTGTGAAAAATTATTTCTGAATCACTCTACACATAGTAGCTACATATTATATTTTAATGTACTGTATAGTAAGTTTTTAATACACATAATTTAATTACACATCACAAATTAATTTTATTACTAGAGTTTCTATGAAATTCAATAGTTACTTACTGCATGTGAAGAATAATACATTTTATTATCATAAATATAATATATGTAATGATAGAACAATAAAGCAATATAGTAAAATGTCATTTAGTTATAAAATGTTGTGCGTCCCTTGGACACCAAGAAATTGTACTTATTCCAACTTTGTTTCCTCCGTTAATATATTTTATATCTTCATATAGTCGCTGTAATATCATAGTTTAATTTCAATTTCTCAATAATATAAATCTTTGATGTGGTAAATTCCTATATTTTGTATAATTTTATAGTCATAATATAAAATTATAAAACTTGTGGGAATCCAATAATAATGATAAGAAAAGTTCACGACGTTTTCGATTTATTATTATTAAATATAAACATATATCTGGCAGATTTTTCTAGTCTGATTGAAAGAGTTCAGAGTTAAAAGGTCCAAAGATGAATTATTGATTAAGTTTTCAAACTAATTAAGTACGTAAGTACATATATATATTTGTCTATATACTTACACTCACTACAATATAAAAAAAAACGGTGTCAATGTAAAAACAACAATAATTATTAAGTTTTATTGTTAACAAAAACATCTTGTATCGCACTGATCCTTTACGAAACAAGTACTGATTTTTTCCTTATTTTTTTTCTAGACTTACAGTCTATAAGTAAGAAAAATAATTAACTTAAAACTGCAGTTATCAACGGTTCCGCATGAATATTTGTTTTTTTTTTTTAATTTTAAGAGATATGTTCATTGACTGAAAAAATGTGTTGACAATTTTTTTTATGGATTATATTGATATTATCAGTGTATACAGAGTATTATTAAAAAGTAATTAGTAAACAAAAAAAAAATGGCAGAAGAAAATATTGAATTAAAGGCAAAAGTTGGAAATGGCTATGAAACGAAGAATACGAAGAATGAAGTAACTTCTGTAAAACAAGGTATGTATTTGTTAATTTATGACATGATTTCAATAAATAAAGTTTTCTGCTGCTTCACAATCATATCTCAGGTGTAAGCATGGCTTAATCCTGGTTTAATCAAATTAAATTGATATATTTGTGGCCGACAAGTTTTAATGATTTTTCGGAAATTTAATAGGATCATATGCATACTATAGTTATATAATAATTTTATATATACATATACAAATAGCTAAAAAAACGAAAATCTTTATTTTAACAATATTTGGGTAACATATCGTTAAAAATTTAATAATTTGATAATTATCAAGCGGAAAATTACATATAATTTAAATAACTACGGGTAATTATACAGTATGTGAATATATTATATGAAAGAATTTAGAAGAGATAAGCCTAAGCATATTCAGCCATAGATCCTAAACTTTTAACAAAGTTTTAACAAAAAAAAGGCAAGCCAATTAAGTTACTTGCCGTTTCTACGCTACATTACAATTATAATTGTATAATCAATTGTTTGTAAAATCAATTTGCTTAAAATTGCTTATTATATGTTAAACATAATGAACAGAAATATTAGTCGCTCGGCAATGAATTTTATATATGCCATGCGTCAGAATTTATCTCTCGTTTTTATAGTATAAGCGCGTTAATTTCTTATCTCTGAAAAGAAAAAAAAATCTATTTGCTTTTGCTACGTTGATACGAGAAATACGAAAGCGTTTATCGAATGTTGTGTCATAAATTATGGGAAAATGTGAATAATTAAGTAGACGTCATCTACAAATTAATTCATCAAAATGTTTAAGCGATCTCAATATCAGCCATTACGGCCACATTGTAAGTATATACATATGATGATTGTACCTAAATATTATTTAATTGCGATGCTCATTAAATGATGAGCTTTTCCATGTAAGTCTTGAAGGAACACATCCAAATTAAAAAGATCAATGCTAATTTATTCCTCGAAAATTGATTTATTTCGTTGGTTTTTTTTTTAGCTCCCTCATTTGGTCATCGTCATTGGCAAATGTTAATTCTTTCTTTATTAGTATTTATTGCATATGGCGTTAGAGTGATTCTATCAATAGCAATTGTTGCTATGACCAGCCCATCAACTAGCACTAATCCAGATATCCCTGTAAGTATATACATATATAGGTAAAGATCACAGTTTATTGCACTATAACGATGCAATAAACTGATCAGAAACATCCTGGTTAGAGTTCGTGCTATCTTATCTTATTAATTCATAATAAATTACTATATTATTATAAACTATTAAATACTTATCTTGTTGTGTTGCATGCACGCACCAGTTTAATCTTCAATAGATCAATTAAATGAACTTTAAGTTTAAGACTACATAGAATAATTGTTATTCTATGATAAAGTTTAGAATTTGGAATGCAAATTGTGTCTCTAAAAATGTTTTACTATTATTATAATATAACATTACAGTTGTAAAACTTAGAAGGTTAGGTTAATTATTGACCTCTAGATGGCCGTACGTGTATCATATACACGGCCATCTTTATTGACATTCAACTACTACCATGGTTAATTACAAGGCTTTGGATTTGATTTAAAATTACCGAAATTAATTTTAATCACGTTCTCTGACATAAAACATGAATTTTACGAATAAAAATATTAATTTGCAATAAATTTATTTCGAATAAATTGCTCTTTTCTAGACGTATCCAGAGTGGCATGATAAAAGTATAATACTTTCCGCATTTTTTTGGGGCTACGTTATTCCACAAGTTTTTGCTGGATGGACAGCCAGACGATATGGTTAGCATATCTTTAGTTTACAATCCTTATTTGTATGGACTGTTTATTTACATTTATACATATTTTAATTCAACATCCAATTAGGTCCGAAATGGTTCCTGATTACATCCATGTTAATATGTGGTATTATGAGTCTAACTGTACCGTTTATGGCAGCCTATTTCGGGTCTCATGGTGTAATGGTGAATCGAGCTATACAAGGGTTTTGTCAAGGTTTCATTTTTCCCTCGACACATTGTGTGTTGAGCCGATGGGTTCCTCCGGAAGAACGTTCTCGATTAGGAACATTAGTATATGCTGGTGAGGTTATAAATTTATATTGAATTTGATACAATCATATGATTAGATTTAAAAATGATTAATTTTAATTTACAACTCTCTTTTAGCTGGCCCATTAGGAACCGTAGTTGCGATGCTGTTAGGTGGTATAATATCAGCAAGCCATTTCGGTTGGCCAGCAGCTTTCTATTTATATGGTTCTGCTTCAATTATGTGGTCGATTATAAGTATCATTTTTAGTCATAACAGTCCAAATGATCATCCTACGATAAGTGATGTTGAGAGATATTATATTGAAAATAGCTTAGGACATTCAGATGATAACACATTGGTGAGAATCTGTTCTGCTATTCTCTAATAAGAGAATATATCAGTAATTTTATCCGAGAATAATTGCACAAAATCTTCCACTAAAATTATTCACTTATTGGAATGTTTCTAATCAATTATTCATAATTGGTTGGAAAATCCGCGCATAATAAATGAGTGTATTTATCTGAAATGATTAATTATAACTAAACTGAATTAAATATAATTACAATCGAATAAAATAAAACAAGTAAACAGCATATAAGCGCCAAGTGGGCCAACGCTAACTACGAAACATCAAACCGTCAATCATTGTTCATACTTTGCAAGTTGCATACTTTGATTAGTATTTTATGTTGCCTATCTATACTACTACAATAATAATAAACAAAAAAATAAACAAAATTTAGAAGTACTCGATAATACGACAATCCCTAATGTAATCATTTAACATATTAATTAATGTCTTCTTATGCATAGACAAAAACTAGTACTCCATGGAAAGCAATTTGGACATCATTGCCAATGTGGGCAATTCTACTTACCCATTGTGGACAGAATTGGGGTTTTTGGACTCTTATGACTGAAATTCCGAATTACATGAGTAATGTAATGAGTTTTAATATAAAAGAAGTAAGAGCAATTCCATGTCTTTAGTGGTGATAAGTAAATACCTCTTTTTTTTCATATTAGAATAGTGCCCTTTCAGCTCTGCCGTATTTCGTACTTTGGATTCTCAGTTTCTTTATGAGTCTTTCATCCGACTTCTTGGTTAATAGACGTTATTTAAGTTTGGGCAACTCACGAAAGCTGTTTAATAGTATTGGTATGTTTCAGCGATGAAATACTGCACGGCGCACACATTACTTCACGCCATTCAAATTCAATTTTAGGCTTAATAATTCCCGCAATTGCTTTAATTTTTCTCGGATATACACCAGCTGATGAACATAAAAGAGCTGTATTTCTACTAGTAATAGCAGTAGGTTTCAATTCAGGAATTTACTGTGGATTCAACGTTAATCATGTTGATATTTCTCCTAATCATGCGGGTACTTTAATGGGAATTACTAATGGAATTTCAAATATTTTCGGTATAGTCGCTCCATTAATTGTACAATTTGTTGTTACAGATGAAGTAAGTTATTAATTTTTTGGATTTTTTTTCTAATTAACTGATTAACTTTGTTCAATCTTAGACAAATAGTGATCAATGGGAAATTATTTTCTTTCTTACGTCTGGCGTCTATATGCTGGCTAGTGTAATTTTTATATTTTTCGGTTCGGGTGAAATTCAACATTGGAATGATAGTTCACCAGATTCCGGTAGGTAAATATTGAAATAAAATAAACATAATGAAAAAGATATAAATCTGATTGAATATTTCAGAGAAACGAGATAAAGTTCCTTAATGAAAAATATTATTTTTAACAAAACAGAAGATTTACGTATATTGTTACAATCAATTCAGTATGTATGTGATGTAATTGATTTTTATTCAAATACACTACAAGGTCAATAATATTTAAGAAGTCGCTCAGTATATAATGTTTGTCAACAACAGTTTTAAGTATACTATGTATATGTATTTAGGTTATGCAATTGTACGACTGATAAGTTGAAAAATAATATGGTTTTCAGTATAATTTATTGATATAAATCTTTATTTTACACAGAATTTTTTCAAATACTTTTGGCATCTTGAACATAAATATATAAGAAATTAACATTAAATTAATAACTAATAATATTTTCTATGTGTTTTTTATCATTATTCTTAAGAAGACATGGTACAAAACTCCATAGTAAAGATCCCGCCGTTAATATAAGTCCTAAACTGAAAAATAATGAAACAAATGAATTCGTCGTCTCATACCAATAGCCGCAAACTGGTGGACCAATCAATTGAACAATTCCATTAACAAATAATGAAATGCCATAGGTTGATTGTAAACGTTCTTCACCAATTAAATCGGCCATTACAATTGCCGTAATTCCAACGTATGTACCAGATGCAAGTCCGAAAATTGAGCAAATTCCTGCAATTACCCAATAATTATGAAATAATGGTACTATCGTCAGTGTTACACCGGAAATGAATAGACCACCAACGAAATACCACGATTTCGGGAATGTTGTCAAATCAGATAGTGCTGATCCACCTATTCGTCCAACCAAATCTAATGCACTAACAATAGATAATAATAAGGCCCCACTATTCTTATCAAATTTTAAGTAATCCGCGTATTCTGGTAATAAAATAATGAAATTTGTGTAACTTATTGCATTCGTAGCATTCGATATTAATATAATAAGATAAAGTGGATCTTTAAGTAAAGTAATATCAAATAATTTAACTTTTTTTGGTTGAGATGACTTAACACTATTGTTATTAATATTAGTATTAGTACTGCTACTGATTGCTTGCTGTGGTTTCGATCGTAAACTAAATGAACTGGCAAAAACTTCTGGTTGTAATGTTAAGGTACTGCCATGATATGGTGTGCTTATATATTGAAATGAACTTGATGATGGACTACGTTTTGGTGCTCCTACAAAATATAAAATAATTATTCAATATTCGAGCATTTATCATTAAAAATACGTTGTAGTTTTATTAATGAAGGCTTGTCGGATTAAATAAACCGTCATCAGCTTTTTGATTGATACAATTTAAGCTTTTGTATTGTTTCGATATTATTATTCTAAATAGGATTTGGCAAGCCAGATAACAAATTTTTTAATTAATTTTATTGTCATTTCTAATTACCTGATCCTGATCGTAATACTCTTTTTGGCAATTGTAAATTTGCGGAAACATTATTAGGACTATCTCCATTTTGTTTTTCCGGCACTGAATGTAAAGTTGAATTATTAACATTTGGCGCAGTTGATTCCTGCTGCTGTTTAATTTCGTATTTTCCAGCTGGCATACTAATTTTCCTTTCTCTACGTGGACTGATAATATTTTGTACAGCTGCACTCGATGCACTTCGATTAAAAGTGGCACTATTCAAATTGCTAGTATTTGTTGGATCGACAAATGAATTATTTTGTGAAATTTGAGGTAGTGACGTCATACTATCTTGAATTATCAAAAATTTCGCAGTCCGTTGTGGATCTGCGCTATTTCGATCTTTCGTCGATATGTTTTCCTCGTCTTCATTATCGTCGATCTTCACTTTTTTCATATGTTTCTCAACTGGATCGTAAAATAGAGCTGCTACAAATACATTTAATGTAATTCCGCCCATTATTAGTACCGCTCCTTTATAGCCATAAGTCACTAATAGAAATCTTAGAAATGGTGGTAGTAATATCGAACCAAAAGCTGAGCCCGATATACATATACCATTAGCAAGACCTCGTAATTTCACAAAGTAACTGGTAACAATATAAACTGTCGGTGGAAACGATAATCCAGCTCCAATTCCTACACATACTCCATACGTAAGATAGAGATATGCTAGAGAATTTGCCCAATAACTTAGAATCATGCCACCAGCTGCAAATCCACCACCAAGAAATGTCACTGTTCGATATGAATATTTTATTGATAAAATACTGGAAATTGGACCTAAAAAATCACACAATTTTATCAATGTTAAATTATATCTGTATTAACTTGTAGAATCGCCACTTTCTTTGTATGTGATTTGTATTGTGTTTGTGTGTAAATGCAACTATGCATTTACGAAAATGCAACTTTACATTATATTTTGAAAACCACTATGAAAAAAGTAACGATTTCATTGAATTCTAAGCAAAAATATTCAGTAAGGCTAACAGGTTTTATGATATTTTGCATTTTAGATTAGCGTCGTTTTTCTCAGTTTTAAAAGACTTAAGAGTATTAAAATTAATTGTAAAAATAAACAATGTCTTACCTAGTGAACTATATAAAAAATAACATAACGCTGGTATCCACATACCACCTGATGGTGTTGCATTGAATGCTTCCAAAAATTCCACATACAATACACCAAACGACTTAATTGTACCTGGTATTAAAACATTAACTAATGTTGCCCCAAACATAACCAACCATCCCCATCCACCATCAGGTGGTACCAATTTATACATTTTCTCTTCAGTTTTTTCATTACTTTGGATGTTTATGATTGTTAAACCTGAAAGAAAATTCACAATTCTATTATTGTGCTAGTGTACAGTGGAGTGAGTGAATATTATACAAAAATAGAACAATAAAATATTGCCTGAAATTCAATATAAATATTCATTACGATTTTCTGCATTTAAACGGATTGAAAGTAATGAATATCAGAGCGTGAGGACCAAAATATAAGTCCATACTGCTTAAAAAAGACAAAAAAAAAATAAAAAAATAAAAACGATGTAAATATAAATACCGAACAAAAATAGGTCAAGAATTTTATGGAAAAGAATTCCAGATCGATGATACGCTATTCTTTATAATGCGCAAATGCTCAGCCTAATTTTGTACGTGCATATATTAATACAAGGCGATAATGCAAGGCTATAAAAACACATGGCCCTAGTTCATTATTAGTGCAATAAGAATATTTTTTTTGTTTTTCAATGCCGAAACTGTTCTGGACAAAATTAAACCAGATCAATCGCTTGATCTCGAAACAAACGGAATACAGCGAAATACCAAGGCGATAACACTAATAAGTGACCACCCTGTATACAATTAAAAAGCAATCTACATACCACAACATTATGGGTTTCAAATTGTAATCGGAAACAATGAAAATTTACATTCACTTAGTCTCTTTGAATAGTAATAAAAATCAATTGATTAATAAGAAAGCTTAACTGATGGGATTACTTCTTCAACTGGTCGATGTCGGAGAGAATATTTAAAAATGTTTTAATTAAGACTGTTGTTAGCACCATACTGATTATTTTCGAATCGAATTAACATTTATTAAACTAAACATGTTATGATTAAAAACCAGTAGCGGGGGTAAATAATAAAAATAAAAAAACAAGAATCTCTATTCAAGTTAATGATTCACGTCAAAATTGAACGATAAATGAAAATTGAATTGCACAATGACGAAAAAAATAACAATAAGCATATTAAATTTTTTTACGGCTTATTATTCATCATGAATATGGTAATTAAAATTGATATGAACAAACCAACAAAACATTACTGATTAAAAATTTTCAATAATTATTATATAATATATGTATTGCAGGATGTATATTTTAGATATAGATACGCAATCTTGACCGGATGACACTAGAAACTGTCCACACTGTATACATAGTATATATGTATGGCAGAGTTAATATAATACAATGCATTTAAATTCTCTGGAAAAATTTAATTATGTTAATATTATTTGTAGAAATATAATCTAAAATTAAACACATATCGAAAATTTGTAGAAATAGTTTGGAATTGAAATTATGACACGAATTATATGTATAATTTTTAAAAAACTTACAATATTACAAACAGAATCTGAACATATTGGGTTTCAATACTTTATAGAATTAACTTTAATTTTTGGCGTATACAGGGTGGTTCCTAACATATGGCAAATAATTGCACCACGTATAGATGCCGTCATATTATTATCCTGAAAATTTCTACAAATTTTAACCAAAATAACTGATATATAGTTAGTTTTCATAATTTACATTTTTGCATAGAATGCGCTATTTGCCATATGCCCTATTTCATTATTTGCCATATCGCATGAAACACCTTGTACATGAACCTATAAATGTCCATTTTATACTTTGTTTTTGATACTAAAGTGATTGTATAGTGGAAAATTTTAAAATTTTAACGATTTCGCAATGTACATACGGTTTTTTTCCTAATACCGAAGTACCACATTGTTTAAATAAATAATTAGCTGCTGCTTGTTTAGAAGCAGCGAAAAACAATTAATCATTTGATGTAAATGTATGGATACCTATTTAATTTCAAAAACACTAATTGTATTGTTAATTTGCAACTTAAGCCGGTCTTTATTATCTTAATTTGTAAATTACACATAATTACATACATCCAGTATATGTATATGCAACCAGATATCTCGTAAATGGAAATACGTCATTTTGCCAGAGATGGAGCCAGGTGTGAGGTATTTGGAATATGGTTTCTCTTCCTGGATGGAATCAGTAAATAAATACATATTTATCTTATAATTATAATCTGAACAGTTATTTCTACACAAAAAACAAGTAGATTGTTTGACAAACGGACTAACGGATGACAAACTGACATAAATACTTGATAATAAAATTAACAATCATAGACAGAAAATAAGAAATCATAGAGTAACAAGGTTGTATGTATCTGTGTGTGTACTGGTAAGTAAGGTCAAGTTCAAGATAAAAATTATCTACTATAGTCTAGGTTTTAGTCTTGTGATTAAGCACTTGGTCTTGATTATAATATCGATCCTCAATCGATATTATATAACTAGTTTTACTGCTAGTTAAATAACTAGCAGCCCAACAGGCAACTTGATTGTTTTTCATAGGAGGGTTTGTTTTCAGAATGCGGAAAATAGATAAAAAAACATTGGTATTTTAATAAACTATGTAAGTATATGTAGATAGAGACGATAATGAGAGTATTGTATTTGTGTCAGATACTTTTTTGACTTTATCAATTTACAGAAAACTAATCTGGTAACTACACTGAGCAGTTTCCTGTTGCTATTTCATCATTCTGAATACGGTCGAATGCTATTCTAAGTACATCTGTCCAGATTACTGTTCCTTAAAAACCATACTGTTGTTAATTATAGGTAATTTCTGTTATAATTGATAAATACAACATGTGTGTAAGTGAGTAAAAATAATATTTGCATAATATGCCGCACATGTTGGAAAATAAGGAAAAAATTAAAACATAAAACATACATTATGTATTTAGTATACATAGTATTGTTCCATACACAATGTATATTCAAAGTACAATACGATCATAAATCTAGTATGTATCTTTGATAAGAATAACATACATATAGAAAAAAAACAATAATTCTTATATATATTTATCATACCATTTACTTACTTGCATCTTCTCCCACATGATCTTTAATCATCTGATGATCATTTTGTGACGATTCTTTGCTTTTGTTTTGTTTTTCAACGTCATCATCTTTAGATCTTGTCAATAATAATGGTTGATGATGTTGATGATGATGATGATGGTGAATGGTATCGGTTTTTACTAGTGCCGATGTTGTATTTGTTGACTGTGGTTGTTTCAATAGTAATGGTTCTTCAGAAGCAGCAGCAGCAGCCCCATTATGGGCTTTGCTTAAATAGCTCGTCATTTATATGATTTTGGATAATTCCAATATATTGGAAAGTGTTGAAATAAATGAAAAGAGTAACGTCATACGGAACAATATTTTAATTTGTAAAACAAATGACCGCATTCGAGAACACACAGATTAAGAACTTATTTATTGAAGAATGATTTGATTTGATATTTTTATATATTAGATATATTGTCGAACGCGTGTATCGATACGCGCACGGGTCAACTGTGAAATTAATTTGTTATTATTAAAAAAGGAAACAAAATAGCAATGATTTTTTTTATGCGTTTTGGTGGTTTTGTTTTCGATAAATATTAATTAATATTAAATAATTAATGTATGCATGTATTTAGTAATTAATAACAATAAAAATCAAAAGTCGTTTATCGCTTTTGCTTAACTAGAATCGACTATTATTACTGATTGATGTGAAGCATATAATAAAAACAACATAAATAGATAGATATACACTTCGAAGGCCACACACGTTCCGTTTGATTCAGAGACAGATAGATAGAACAAAGTAAATCACCATATTTATACAAACAACACACAGGCAGAGAATCGATCTGCTTTCGTAATTATTACAATTACTTTGCGTTTAATTACTCATTTAATATATAAAATTATTATTAATCAACACAAAAACTACGTTGTCAATTTAATATAGCCGCCGTTATACTATTAATTTTTATCAAAATTCCGCAATTTCATAAACAAATATTTTCCACATTTTTGAAACTACTACCTATAGATATACACTGCCTATTTTAGGTAATTTATTGCTAATGTAATACGAAAATAAATATTGTCTATTTTATCTATTCACACCAGTAATAAAACAATAACGTTATACATTCTATAACATACACATTTAAATATTCCTTGGGTCGGATACAATAGGTAAAATGTCCATGAAAATTACTTTTTTTTTAATAAATACACATTGTATTGAACAAAACAAATATATCATCACTAACATTTATACCTGAATTATGAATAAAAAATTTATTAAATCCACATACACATTTAATTTTTATAATTAAATATTTATTTAAACATTTTTTCAAAATTCAAAAAAAGCTAAACGTATTTATGCAGGCATAGGTTAGGCAACCAGTTATACACGACGATGTCAGTCATGAACGCCATCTCGATCTGGCCATTTTTTTAATCAAACAGGTCGTGAGTTTAATAAAGTATGGATTTTTTTCCAATATTCGCATTTTCTTGGATGCTGTTAATTCTTTTCACTTCTTTTGTCTGTCTCTTTTCCGTGTTTCCATCTGACCTTATATTAAGCGATTAGATTAACCTTTTCCAAGGTGCTTGAAGTTCATTATAAATTCTCATGGAAAATGTGAATTAACTTGAGCATGATCACAAGTTTTATAAATAAGAGGAACAAGGAGAAAATTCGTCAAGAATTATAGTCATTTGCAGAAGAATTAATAAGGATTTACTTATAAGAGTTATAATTCAACTTAACCAAATGCAATTAAATCTCGTTGCACAAATTTCATAATGCAGATATTATTATTTATTCAATTAAAGATGAACAATTTTAAGAATATACTTGCTGCCAGTAGAGCAGAAGACGATTTCTGGATTGAATTCAGTTTTAATGGACTTAATTTATATTTCAAACGACCATTTGATCATATGTCAATTTTAATCATCCCTGCAGACAGACATAAAACAAAAGCAAGTACAACTATATGGACTAGACTCTTTTTTTCACTTTTCTCTTTCAAGGGCACTATTGTTGGTACTGATGCTGCTGATGTAGAACCGGCGGAGGCCACGAGCTGGAAGTCTATCTCCTCCTATATGCATGTTAACGCCGTATGCTGGTTATATCTAATAAATAATACATATTCAATCAAAACTCTACTACTATAATTTTTTGAAACCGCCTCGACGGTTTTCGAAGAGAAGACCACCACCACACCGTACCAATAGGCCGATTGCCAAAGAACGAACCAGTATCACGTCCGTCTCCCCCCAACGTTCCCCCTAAAAACGCCTCCGCTTTATTGTGTATGTATGTGTGTGTGTGCGTTTCTGTGCGGTATGTCAGCCCTTCTTTATCCCATTTTTACCAGCAAAGAACCATCACTATCATCATCATCAACAACATCTTGGCCGTCGTCGTCGTCGTCGTCGTCGTCATCGTGATCTAACATTAGGTCAACGTTGGTTGGTATTCATCTCTGCTTCTCCTGAATTAAAAGAGAAGTCGGACGACGAAGATAGAGCAAATGCCCAATATTATATAAACGCGCCACGCACTTTTTTTTTGCTGAAGAATTCAATCTAAAGTGTATTTTGAACGTGTGTCCTGGTATAAAAGTTCATTATTAACACGACGATAGGGAATTTTTTTGATTTTTTCAGATTTTCTGTTTTTTTTTTCGGATTTGGTGTTTTTGTGGTTCATTTATGTTAGTATAGTGCCGATAGAATCTAGTTGAAAAATGTGTGGTCAACATCAAAAGCGTAGCAGGTAATTGTTGATTTAGTTAAAAAAAATATATCCTGGAATCTATATATATAAATATCAATTTGAATCAAGTATAATTCATAAATGGTTTTAAATCCAATTTAATTAATACGTGCTCAAAAACCTGCTCCTGCTAAGAATCCTTATAGACAACAACAAAATCATGATGAGAATCCGATATTGACACCGATTTGTGAATCCACAAAGAAGCTCACCCTTGCTGCAGACATCAAATAATTATGTTCTTACTTCAAACATTAAAATTCCACCTTTATTCGATAAATACTGATCAATTTTGGATTCCTGGACAAATGCCATTAGTAAAGACAAACATTAAAATTTTAGATAAATTCTAGACAGGAATCAAAAACATTTGCTATTAAATTCTTGATTAAAATGTTTATATTGAATTTTTTTCTGTGTCTACACATCACATTCATCAATGTTTAACCGCAGGATGTTTAAGCTTTCCATAATCAAATGATGTCTTATTTGTGTATATATATATATATGTACTCCGATAGTAATTAGTCAGCTAATGGTTTTGGAATTCTGTTTGATAAATTTAACTAATTCACAGTTAGAACAAATTTAATATGCTTCTCTGATATTATTAATGATTAAATGGAATGTAAATTGCTAAAAACAGAACAAAAAACGTCTAGGAAACACGCATCCTTTTGGCTTTTTATAAATACAATATGTACATGGGTAATTGAAATTCATTGCATAAATGATTGATTGATTGATTGATTGATTATTTTTATACTATTTTATTCCGATATCGTCAATGTAGAATGATTTGAATTTTTCTACTGTTTTAATTTTTTGTTTTGACGGTTCCGCTGCTTGATTTAAATCAAATAATGATTAAATTCAAATCTAGTAATTCTTTTCCGGTTTCGGATTGTTAAATAAAACAGGGTACGTAATATTCTGCGAAGGGATTAAAGGACGACTATTAAATAGATAGACAACAATCGTCTGTCTAAACTGCGCATAGATTAGAGGCACAAGTGTTCTGCGCAGTGTAGCGCGTTAGACCCTAATGGACGGTAATAAATCAATTTTCCTTATTGCATTTTCGTTTTATAAATGCCATTAGGTAAATGTTAATATTAAGTGTTACTTATTGCGTAATGTATATTTATGTAGATGGATGATTCTTTATTTAATTTTTATACATATGTTAAATTTTCGGCAAATATTAGGATGAATTCAATGATCTACATTAGCAAACAAAATTAAAATTCTCAGAAAATAGTATAACTTCTGTAAATAGTACCAAATGAATTCACAGTTCCATAAATTAAAGATACTTATTTCTCAATATCTAATAATAATCAAACATTAATTTGCCATATAAACTGCTAATTTCCAACTATTTGAATAGCTATTAATTTCAACCGCGAATAGGTAATAATAATTGTTTAATTTCAGCTTTAGCACTCTATGAATCCGTGTTGTATATCCAGAAATTTCTATTGCATATTTTATTTAAAAACTGTGTTCTCCGAAGGCGTAGTATTTAAATTAAAACAAAACTTCATGGAAAATATTAAAAAATAGCATATAATAATTAGTTCAAACTAATTCATAATTTATCAGAAAAGATTTTTTATATTTAGATCTTCTAATTTCCTTGCCAAACTTTATTAGATCCATCATAAAAGTAATTTCTAATTTGTCGAAGATTTTACAATTTTCAATCATTCCTTTCTACTCCTTAACTTAAATAACTTTAAATTGTCAATAAACTGGTATAATGTAATACAAATTTGCGGAAAACATTCTAGCCACTCTTCTCAATCACCCTGTATCTAAGTGCCTTTAATAAATTTTACATTTTCTACATTTTCTAATACAATCCATTTCAAAATGACTTATTAATGAATCATATAGGTGATATGTCTATTAATAGGAAAAAAAAGAAATTATAACATTCAATGGGTGTGGCTCAATTTTAAACCAAAAAAAAAAATCACTCTCAAATCTAGAAGCCTTTTTGGTCTTTTTAGCTCTCGACTTCTTCTTCTTCGTCTTTTCTCTTTTCTTATTCTTGTTCACTTGATTGTCTTTAAAGGTTGCCGACAAAAAATTACGGTTCCTTAGGAATTTTGTATAGGTACTTATTTAGAAATACCTTTATAACTAGGCCCTCTATATGTTTAAAAGTCGAAATTAATTAAAAGGAACGAGATAAGAGAGGAAATATGTATAAAATATTATGAAAATAAAAGTATACAGTAGATAGAATTACATTAATATGAAGAATATAAAATGTTAAATATTATACTATGAATATTCCACAGCCTACTTGATATTTTATGTAGTATATCTTGGGCCTATTCAAAATGGGTGTGGAATATTCAAATAGGTATACCTAAAATAGAATCTTATGAACACACTCTATTCTACAAATTTAACTTTTTAATTATGAAAAGGAAATAATCATAAATAAATAAGATGTACATATATATCTTTCGGTCTGTCACTCTCAGCAGGTGAAAATTAACTTCAGGTTTTTTATAGCAATATAAGCTGTGCATTTATAAAGCATGCAAAATTTATGCGCAGCCCAGATTGGATTTACATCCAGTCGTTTTTGGAAATAAAATATTATCACAAATGAAAATATTTTCGAAAAAAAAAACTTCCGTTGCATACACAGGAAATCAATACGTCATATACATATAGATTGTTGTCTTGATATTTTAAATGGAGCACCCTAGTGTTTGAATATACATACATACATATATAAAACGGAAATAACCGATAATAAAGTGCACTGTGTTTAACAGATAAATATTAAAGACCAATAGTGATTAATTATTAAGAAAAGATCGAGGGTTGTCTAAAATTAGTAACTATACGGAGAATTCGAATTATATAGGGGTTCCATCCTTTCGACATACTGATAACGTAACTTTAATTATCATAGATATTGTTTAATATAACAGATACTTTCATACTATACTAATCATCTAAGGTTCGAAAATGTGGGGATTTTAACAAAATTGTTTATGCGCATGTACTATAACAACTACCAAATTTATTATATAAAATATATTTCTTCTTTTTGAACGGATATAATTATATAAATGACTAGTATAGTGAAATATATTTATTCTTATTATTTTATTACTTTTGTTATTTGTATTTTACATTGCACCTAACTGCAAATTTGCTTCAATTCAAAAACAAACAAAGCACAAACAAAAATCAACTTTATTTTGCAATATAATATATAATTAAATACATAAATGTCAAATCAAAATGTTTATCTATCTATTAATCATGTTGTGCTCCTTTTCTTTTTTTTTTTTTAGTGCAAGTCACTCAACTAAATTTCGCACATCTAGTTCAATATTTATCTAAACAATTATATTATGACTAGACTTATCTATTGAAATTTACAATGATCTTATTGTATTAAATAAATTGAATGATCATCAAATAAGAATATTAATTTTCTTCGTGTCGCTAATCTGCACTGCGCAGAGAGTGCGGATATTTCTGCGCAGTGTATTTATAGGCTACTATATACTCTTATAGTAGACGATGGCGAATCCTGTTTTCATACATTCTATTTCATATAATTATTGTATTTGCCGTGCTTAGTCTCATTTCACAGCATTTGAAATCATCTTAAATTTTATGGTGAAACGTATTAATTTATCATCATCCTTCAATTTGTTCTTCTCCATTAAAATAACATAGAAGAAGAAAAAAAAAAAGACGTTAACAACCAATTTAAACGTGAATATAACTCGTTGTTCTCTTGCCTTGAAGGTATTGTGTAGAAAAAGAACCTCTTCTTTATACAAGAAAATAAAGATATTTTATAGGCTTACGAGCGGAAGATAAAAAAAAGAGGAAAAAAATCTCTTCGTAAGCTTAACATAACAACACCCAGTACCCATAATCACCTGCACTTATACTATATAGGTGCAATACGACGTCCAACTGAGCAGATAATTCTCTCTTTGAATGAAAAAGATATTAAGTAGTAATCGAAAGATCACAGTGAATCAGAGTGAGAAATGAGAATGTCCATTGACTCGTTTATTATGCATATATTTATTTATCTTGATAGATAGTTTAAATAGGGTGCTAATCGGGATATTTTATTTTTAGGTTCGTTCTTCTTCTAGTCATTATATTTATAACATTTTTTCATAGAAGAGTTTCCAGTACTCATGTAAGTATCAGATAAAACTATATAAAATATAAAAATATGCATGCTGTACCAATATGGTTCACATTATGATTGGTACTACTTACTTATAGAAATTAAGACATTACAAAGATAGATTTAAAAGGCAACACGGTGCTTATCTATACCTTCCTGAAAGTTATATAATTGAAACTACTACTAATAATACGAATGGCCTTAATAACGAAGTGGATAATGACTATTTATGGTCTAGTTGGTCGGAGCCAACGCCATGCTCACGAAGTTGTGGCGGAGGTGTCAGTGAACAACATAGAAAATGTCAATACGAATATATTTGTAATAATGGCGAACAGAGGCGATATTTTTCATGCAATACTCAAGTATGTATCTTTAAAATTTGTACACCAATCCTTCCAAATATGTATGAAATACAAATATGCTTATGAATCCGGTCAACAAATTCTTTCTAGGACTGTCCTGATACTGGCGATTTTCGTGCACAGCAATGCTCAATGTTTGATGATATACCATTTGAAAATATTAAATACCAGTAAGAACCAAGGCTATAAATCTATACATTTGCTAGTATTGCTACACTAATAATTACGCCTGTTATTATTCCAGGTGGATACCTTACACGAAAGGGCCGAATCCTTGTGAATTGAACTGTATGCCAAAAGGGCAAAGATTCTATTATCGGCATGCGGAAAAAGTCGTAGATGGCACCAGATGCAATTATGAAAGTTTGAATGTTTGTGTAAATGGAAAATGCCAGGTAAGCCCCATCAAATTATTCTAATCTAGTTATCTGAGCAATAAAAGCATATTGATCTCGTATAGCATGTCGGTTGCGATATGATGTTGGGTTCTAATTTGAAAGAAGATGAATGCCGTATTTGTGGAGGCAATGGTAGTACTTGTCATACAATTACGAACAAACTGGAATTGAAAGAAATGCAAGCTGGTAACAGTAACACAGTTTCATTATTAATCAATTCGATATTGATAAATTTTTTGTTTAAATTTTGAATGCAGGTTATAATGATATTCTTTTGATTCCCGCTGGTGCTACTAACCTTGTTGTAGAAGAAATGAAATTGTCGAATAATTACTTAGGTAAACAATTCAATTTAACGTAATTTTAAAAGTGAATAAATATTTTGTATGCTAAGAATAAGATTTAAAAAGGCCGTACATCTTAAGAAGACCTAGTTAATCGGCAAGTTTTTTTAGCTATTCGAAACGTATCTGGCCACTACTACCTAAACGGTAACTGGCGCATCGATTTTCCACGCAGCTTCGAATTTGCTGGCAGTACGTTTCACTATGAGCGATTCCCTCAAGGTTTTGCGGCTCCAGATAAGATTTTTACATTGGGTCCAATTGAGGAGCCACTTTTTATAGTTGTAAGTGCCTGTATTGCTATGTATGCGCACTCTAAATTGAATCGTCGATTCTTGACATTTCCAGTTATTATATCAAAATACAGCGGTTCCAGTAAGATATAAATACAGTTTGCCCACAAATGTACAACCAGGAAGTGAATCGGAAACTTATGCATGGACATTTGATGAATTCACAGCATGTACTGTTAGTTGTGGTGGAGGTACGTCAACATTTCATACATTGAATAGTTTGTTCTACGTTGTCAAATAAATTTGACTATACTAATCATTTCTGTGTAATAGTATGGCCAACTCTGGTCGACAAACATTCTTGCGCGCAGCGCGATTTTGTGTATCTGAAATAGCATGAATAAAAATTTCCGCAGCAAATCAGTTTTTATAGACGTTAAAAAGCAAAAGCTAGGTGTTGTAAAACAACAAGAGAATTTATGGCATTCTTTAAAAATAATAACAATGACGCGACGTCACAACAAAATGCGGGTCGTATTTCACTTAGAAACGTGCTGTTTTCGACGTGACGTCACACTACTACTAAGTACTGCTACATTAACACGATTTTCTTTTTTTTTTGGGTTCTTGAAAAAGAACATTTAGTATTTCCGTATGATTTTCTAAATTTGGTTCTTGAAAAAGAACGATTTACTTTCAGTATGATTTTCTACATTTGGTTCTTGAAAAAGAACGATTTACTTTTAGTATGATTTTCTACATTTGGTTCTTGAAAAAGAGCGATTTACTTTCAGGACGATTTTCCAGAATTTGTTCTTGAAAAAGAACGATTTGTTTACAACACTAATGTCTCTTCTTTGATTTAAAGCAGAACAATAGATTTCGATCCAAATCTTCTATTTCTATTCTTCTCTTGTGTTCTTGAAAAAGAACGATTTTAATTTCAGCCCCATTGCTTATGTTGTTTCCGAAACAATGTTCAATTTGTTCTGAAAAGAACAGATTGGTTTGTAACCGTCGTCTAGGTGATGATGTGATGTCGCCAAACGCAGGACCAGCTACTGCGGTCGCTCGCTGGTATTGTCGTCTTTTTATGCTCGTTACCTCTCCTCTGCCGCACAACCCGTCTCTAATCGTAAGCTCCACCCCGCGTCTGTTATCATGCAGAGTCAACTACATTGATTATTCTAAATCATTTCAAACAATGAATTGTCTGTTAATAATTGAAATAGATATGTAACACACGTAAAATCATGTTGCTGCTCTATCTACGATTTATTGGGCCAATTTTTGACCATTTATTCATATGATAATTCTAGTTTTCAAATGAATAAAATAACATACAACGACTAAATATAACCAATGCTCTTGACCCATATAAATAATACCATTCAATTATGAACTCAAACAAACTGCAAACTATTAACAACAACATAACGGTTCAAGTTTTTTGCTTAACGCAGATCTACCATATGAATTACTTTTCATATACGCTACGTGAGTAAATCTGCATACATTGGAAATTTGCAAAGAAACAATACATCTGCTTTATAGTACAAGGCACATAAAATAACACATTTTTACCAGCACATAACACTAAGGCATTCGAAAATACAGTTTACTGCTTATTAACGTGACGTCAGAGGAGTAGCCAAAGAAATCCGTCTTGACCACATATGGCACTTGTTTTGCCGGCGATTTAAATTTCGCTGCTATATGTTGTTTTGGCTCTGTAATTACTAATAATTTTTTTTGTTATGTAGATTTAAGTATGTATTTACGTTTCACACAATTTTTGGTTG
The DNA here is from genome assembly GCA_949748235.1 of Platypus cylindrus. Classification (NCBI taxonomy): domain Eukaryota; kingdom Metazoa; phylum Arthropoda; class Insecta; order Coleoptera; family Curculionidae; genus Platypus; species Platypus cylindrus. Next base: position 10,321,009 of record OX456489.1, on the reverse strand, counting down.
TATACAATATTTACGTTAATTACTATGCACTTTTTTATCGTTTCTGAACGATGAACTCTACTAATTTTTATATGATTTTGATTGTATCTTTTTTATTGATTGATATTTTTGTTCAGTAGTGATATGCATTATAGAATAAGATTTCCACATTCTGTTCTTATCAAACTTGCATCGAAAATTGTTCAAATTTAGTAATTATAAGAATTTTCCAATCACCACTCAGATTAAATTCACGCTTGAGAGAGGGCCCATCATTATACGTTTAATGGTAGTTCAGTGCTCAGTGCGTCCTATTTATTATGTATATGGGAATGGAGCATTCAAGAAGACAGTATACAATTTTACAGTGACTAAGTTAAAGTGTTTCTACACAAGTGTATCTCAAGAATCATATCTCACAACCAATCACTCACGTGTCTCAAGCATAAGCTCTCTCTCTCTCGCGACAGTAAAGTTACTTACGTGTCGACAAGCATAATCCTCTCTCTCTCGTGACAGTAAAGTTACTTACCTGTCCTCAAGTGATAAAATAAATCACTAGCTCACTCCATCGCGACAGTAAAAGAAATCTACTGATCGGGAACAAGATTAGCACTGTAAAGTTTATATTCACGGCAAAAGACTTTCTCTCACTACATAAATCTGAGGTGGTTGTTTTGTATTTACATCAAAGTTATATTATTTCAATACTCTCAACCAGTGTTGTAAATAAATGTACATAGTCCAAATTTGTTTTTGTTTGTTGGTGAAGTCCAACTGAGTCAGCACCTATCTATTTCTCTTGTTCTGGCAAGAGCCATCTCTATTAGCCGAGGCTAGAACACTAGGTGTATTTAGGAATAAATACATTATTAAATATTTATTTATTACTATGCCCATATATGTTAAAAGCAATCAATAATAATTCTGTTATCAAAATAAAATTTGTTTCAATGTTATTACCGCCGGTTGCAAACACGCGAATTATCGCTGTTGCTAAGATAAAATATTTGATCTATTATTTTCAATGTATTTTCTCCTTCATCATGTCCCAATCATGGTCCCTACTAACCTACTATGGAACACCATATACCATACATATACCAACCTCTATGGAATATCCATAATCCGCTTTTCAGAAACTGGAGATTAATATAAAAAATTTGGCAGTTGTTACAACACATGCGCATAAACAATTTAGTACCTACCCCCACTTTTCGAGACTTTAATAACCTTCGAATGATTAGTATAGTATAGAAGTATTTGTTTTGTAAATGAATCAAATTTCAATTGCCTTTATAGGAGAACAACACAGAAATGTTACATGTGCTGGCCGTAAATCATTGGTGCCAGTCGATCAGAAATTATGTGATTCATTACGGAAACCAGATGACCACAGAAAATGTAATCAAATTGCTTGCCACCCCGAATGGGTACCACAACCATGGACGAATTGTTCCGTACCATGTGGACAGGATGGAGGTGTTCAAACAAGAGAAGTTTCCTGTCAGCAAATTAATTCTAATGGTTATCTGACATTGCTGGACGACTTTAAATGCAGTCAAACGAAACCAGTTCAACAGCAAGAGTGCAATAAGGGTGTAACATGTGCCATGTGGTACACAGATCCATGGAAGCCCGTATATTAAGTATAGATTATATAAAAGTGACTGTTCTATAATAAATCCATTTTAGTGTGATCATCTATGTGGACATGGTAAAGAAACTAGAACCATTTATTGCATTATTAAAGACCAAAAAAATCAAATTAAAATATTACCCGATAGTCAATGTGAAGTCATTGAACCCAAACCGATTGTGGAGCGAGATTGTTTTGTGCGACCTTGCGAAGGTGTCGATTGGATTACTTCTGCTTGGAGTGGAGTGAGTGCCTGATTTTACACAATATTGCACAATATTATAATTAGTGAAATTTGTTTTAGTGTGACCATTCTTGCGGTGTACGCAATGAATTCCGTAAAGTTTATTGTGCCACAGGCAGTGGACAAATCTACGATGACAGTTTATGCGATCAAAGCAGAAAACCTGAAACTGTGCGAAAATGTGATTCCGACCAAAATAATCAAATTACGTGCAATTACTTGTGGTACGCCTCCCAATGGAGTGAGGTGGGTTGATGATTATCAAAATCCATAATTTTTACAATATTATCGCATTTAATATACTTGAAACATATTGATTATAGTGTTCGACAAAATGCGGTAACGGAATCCAAACTCGAACCCTTTTTTGTGGATTAAGTAAATCCGATGGAGTGGATAAAGTGTCGGACAGCAAATGTGAACAAGAAACGAAACTCAAAACAATCAAAAATTGTACTAGTACTGAAAATTGTGCTGGTGAATGGTTTAACGGCCCATGGGAAGAAGTATTTATAAACTAATAAAAAATTAAAGAAACTCATCATTAATCTGTTCAAGTATGTATTTACAGTGCTCGAAACTATGTGGCGGAGGTGAACGAAGGAAGAAAATCGTGTGCATTAAAGAGAACGAAGTAATAGATCCTAGCAGTTGCGATGCAACTAAAATAGAGTTTTCCGTGGAAAAGTGCAATGTTCACCCATGCAATGAAGGTTGGAAAGACTTCGAGATGAATGAATTATATTTTGAAATATTAAGTTTTAGATTCTATTTTACCAATTGAACCCGGTCATACAGCTTTAGAAGAATCTATGAAAGAAACTGCGAGGCAAACAACTTCTTCTACGTCAGGGTCAACTGGAGTTACTGAAACTGATTCATATAGTGTGGCAGAATCTAGTATATCATCGATTATGGCTGATAAAGGTTTTACTTTGTTTTTTTTTCTAATTAATAATCATTGTTAATTTATTTAAAATCAAATGAAAATCATTCAGATCTAATTGCAATTTTTCTTATTTATCGGAACTACCTATATCAGCATATGAAATAGAGAATGAAGATAAAGAAACAAATGATGAGTATGAGATCGTATCAGCCGAGTCATGTGATGATGGTGAATGGGTAATGATTAAAGTTTCACCTGAAAATGTAGTTCTTTCGCTGAATCATTTATTTACATTTGTTCATAAAATAATAATTTGCAGGGCACAACTGTTGACACACTAGCAACTCGAACCGAAACCACTAATAATGTTGAAACGGCCTATTCCATTTACGATAGAATGTATAGTGATGGTTCAACTGTAATTGACGAGGGGGAACCTTTCACCGGTTCTGGTGATATGGAAATGAATTTCATAAGTGCAAGTACCACTATGAAAAACAAAGATACGGACGTAACGTTGAGAGAAATGGAGGAAATATTGGAAGGTTCTGGATCAGGATCAGGATCAGTCAATGTTTCTGAGTAAATTACTTAGATAAATGAATAAATTGTCTACATATTTGTACTTTTTTAAATCCATAGATTAGAAATATTTACTGGTTCCACTGTATTTCATTCAATACCAACATCTGAAGCCAGTGAAACGTCAGCCGTTCAAAGCAGTTCTTTTACGGAGTTAATCAGTACTATGGAAACCAGTACATTTACTGATAATCTAATCGAGAGTAGTTCAAGTATATTTACAACAACTTCAGGTAGTTTTTATAACACATTGATTCATTTGATTCATAAATAAATCAAATATTTCTAGATGCAAGTACTACTACGAGTACCGACAATGATGCAGATGTGACATCTACAATACGTGAAACAACAATGACAGAATCTTCTTCAGAGACAATATTTAGTACAACCACAGTTGCTAAAAGTGGTACTACTATAGTAGATATTATTAAAGAACCGGATGAATCACTTATAGCCGAAGCAATTCCTAGAATTCAATCAATTGTAACAGAACCATCAACAACGATAGTATATGGTGAGTAAATTGTATTGTCTCGGACAAAAACTGATTTCCTTTGTAAAACTGATCTCAATTTTAGATACAAGTACTCAATCTACTACTATAGAAATTGCCAGCACCACAGCAGAACAAACTGTAACCACGGAATCGTATAGTAGAACTTCTACCAGTAGTGATGTTACTAAGTTCACAGAAACTGTAACTACAGAGTCATCAAGTATAACTACTGAGTTACCAAGTAGTTCAGCTACAGATATTTCATCAATGTCCGCCAGTAGTAGCACAACAGCAGTAACATCTTCAACTGAAAGTAGCTTATCGACAACGGAGTCTGACATATTTTCCAGTACTGAAGGTACAGTCAATTTTCTTTTCATCATTATGAGAAACGCCACGTAAAATCCGATTCAATAAATGTGATATTGAACATACATTTTTTAGCTGCCACTACACACATTTCGGAAATTTTCCAAAAAGAACAGAAAATGTGTAAACGTAAGAAAATAATGCAATGTAAAAATACTGTTTATGGTTGCTGTTGGGATAACATCAATATTGCTAAAGGACCATTCGATAAAGGTTGCCCAATTCCTGAAACATGCAAGGAATCGACTTATGGTTGTTGTCCGGATGGTTTATCACCTGCTCTTGGTACGTAAACGCTAATAATCCAATCTAATCGAACCTGAAATGTCATTTACTCGAAGTCATATTTAATTCCTTGTTGAAGACATCATACTATAGCTGATAGAAAATCAAGGATGTCAGGTTGGTATCTCTAATTATTATTTATTGAGCAACAGGTCCTGAAGATCGAGGATGCCCTTCTAGTTACTGCAATCAAACACTATTCGGTTGTTGTTGGGATAATAAAACCATCGCTGAGGGTACTGCTCAACAAGGTTGTCCCCCATTACCCACTCCGCCACCACCGACTACAGACGACGACAACACATTAAAGCCGAATATAGAAAACGAAACAGCTAAAGAATCTGATAGTAACTCCACAACAGTCACAAAAGATACCAAAATACTACCAAATGAAAAGGAATGTTTGAAAACTGAGTATGGTTGTTGTCCGGACGAAACCTCTCCGGCCACCGGTCCACAATACTTGGGTTGTCCTGGCCTGCCATGTTCAAATTCTACTTACGGTTGTTGCCCCGATCAAGAAACGCCGGCTCATGGTTTCAATGCGGAAGGATGTTGTCTGAAAACTTCATTTGGTTGTTGTTCGGATCATATTACAGCTGCGCAAGGACCAAATGAGGATGGGTGTACTTGTCAGGATTTATTTTATGGATGTTGTCCTGATAATATTACAGCAGCACAAGGTACATTTATGCTACGTCTACATTTATGTCTTCTAGAATAATCTTATGCTTCGAATACTGACCAATTGCTCTTTTAGGTCACAATAATGAAGGATGCGATTGTAAGTTTACCCAGCATGGTTGTTGTCCTGATGATTATACAGCCGCGAGTGGATTGAATTATAAAGCATGTTCATGCCGTACTTATCAATTCGGTTGCTGTCCAGATGGCGAAACCATTGCTGAGGGGCCTAATAAAGAAGGTATGATTTGTCTCCATTGGCAAAAGTGGAAATCTTACTGTCTATGCAGAGTAGATGAAAATAAATCGTTGTTTCCAAATTAGGTTGTCATTGTAGCACAAGTAAGCATGGTTGTTGTTCAGATGGCGAAACACCAGCTATTGATGGCATTTGTGGATGTGAATCATCGAAATATGGATGTTGTTTAGATGGAATGACTGAAGCGGAAGGAGATAATTTTGAAGGGTGTAAAGAAATGCCAACAAATCATCAAGGTATAAAATGAGACAATGCTTAAAATTATATACATTATTTGATGATGTTTACATTTTTGCTTTTATGAATTTTTAAGGTAGCTGTTCACTATTGAAAGAACGTGGACCATGTAGGAATTATACTGTAAAATGGTTTTATGACATGACATACGGAGGTTGTTCGCGATTTTGGTATGGCGGCTGTGAAGGAAATGGCAATCGTTTTAAAACGAAAGAAGAGTGTGATAGTATTTGCGTTGAACCACAAGGAGAAGGTAAATACTTATTTAGACATCATGTTTTCTTTTACTAGAGCACCTCGAATACTAAAATATCGATACTTTTAGATCGATGTAAATTACCAAAAGTGCAAGGTTCATGCGAAGGCTACTTTCCTCAATGGTACTATGACAAGGAAACGAAACATTGTACTCAATTTATTTATGGAGGTTGTCTTGGCAATAATAATAGATTTGAAACACTGGAAGAATGCACGGAACTTTGTGTTAAGGATGTTCCCAGTTTAGGTATAAATATATTGAAATTCTGCCCTTTAATTCAACTGTTAAAATTAATTTAGATCCATGCGATCATCCTCATGATCAGGGTCCATGCCGTGGCCAGTACAATCGGTACTATTTTGATAAGACAGCGAGTCAATGCAAAGAGTTTATTTATGGTGGATGTAAAGGAAATTCTAATAATTTTGTTACTTTATCGGCTTGTATTGAACAGTGTACTCATCACGGAGTTAAAAAAGGTGAGTTAAATCTGGGATGTACTCTTAACTCTGTATATAAGTCTTTATTTATGGTAGAAGGGGCATGATTTGTTAAATGGTAAATTTTGGTATAATTGTGGTAGAATAACAGCTAATTTCCATAACATTATATTTAAGATATTTGTGATTAGTTTCTATTTATTAACAATTCACTGGGTTTAGATTATTGCATGTTACCACGTCGGGAAGGTGATTGCACTACAAAAGAAGCAAAATGGCATTTTGACATTACTAGACAAGTATGTCTGCCATTTTACTATAGTGGCTGTAATGGTAATGAGAATAATTTCAATAGTAGACAAAAATGCATAGAACAATGTCACTCAAGAAATATTGGTGAGTTACTGCACCACGTAATGCTCCCAAATGCTTAGCTTTTTATTTATTGCACGCTTTATGATCAATATGTGTTCAATCTAATTGACATGTTGCTTTAATCGCATTAATTTTAGATACGTGCCATCTACCCGCTGATACAGGCGAATGCGCCAACTACATTTCAAGGTGGTATTATAATACAAAAGAGAAAAAATGTGTGCAATTTTACTGGGGCGGTTGTGCAGGCAATGCGAATAATTTCCTAACACAAACAGACTGTGAATTATCTTGTAGCAGATCAGATAAAACTGTTACTGAATTAGACGAGTCAACGTTACAACAGAATCAAACACCAGCTACACCACAGGCTGGTAAAGTTACCAGTGATGTTTCTAGAACAATTACATTTGAAGGTAAAATCTTGCATTATACAGGGTGGATATTTACTATGTGTCCTACCCCTGTTGTATTTGTAAGGTTATTGGAATTTCTGTATTTTTAGACATATGTTTCACATCACCTGATCCTGGACCATGTACTGAATATAATCTTCATTATTATTATGATGCTGCAGATGGATTATGTAAAAGCTTCGCTTATGGCGGCTGTGCTGGAAATTATAATAATTTTAAAACATATGATCAGTGCTTAGAATATTGTGGATCGTTGAGCATTAGTCCTGCGCTTAATGTGCCGCTTCAAATTATAAAAGATGATCAATTCGAAAATTCTACAAGTGCAGGTATTTTGTTAAGATTTTCAAGAACTATGAGACGAAATCATATGATTAGGTATATTAGAATCTCGAAATATTTTTCGACTTTAGTAAATATACAATCGAACTACATAGAAGAAGATGAAGGAATCCATGAATGCCAAGTGAAATTCGATGAATGCTTAATAATAAAATGCCCATATGGAATTGAAGCGTATGTTGATGAAAACGATTGTAATGGTTGTAGATGTACAGATCCATGTGAGCATATTCGTTGTCCTGACAGTACTCAACAGTGTCAAATTGATCTCAATATAAATAAAACGTCGCTTACGGATAGCGATTTTATTGCCGTGTGTAGAGAAAGTATGTATCAAGAAAACAAAGCAAGAAATCAGCAATATCATGGTTTTTATTAATGAGTTTAATCTAATTTTAATGCTATAGCTAGGAAAATTGGCGAATGCCCAAGATATGTGGAGAATAATTACGATAATTGTCACACCAATTGTCAAACGGATGTTGATTGCAACGAAGATTTGAAATGTTGCCAAACCGGTTGCAACGGCACCGTTTGTGTTCAGCCACTAGGATCACCATTGGAGCTCGGTGTAACTGAATTGCCTACGACAGTCACTCCAATAGATCCATGTATGCACAGTTTATTAATTGGAAAATTTGTTAAATAAACAACTTTCCTATTTTATCTCATAGATTTTTCACTGAGAATAAATTTCGATGTTTATAAATCTGAAATAATTGGCGCAGTCGATGAGCAAATTATTCTTAATTGCGGAGTTGATGGAAATCCTAAGCCGAGAATAAATTGGAGCAGAAATAATAAAATTGTAAGTCAAGAAAAAGGTACTAAATTTCGTTTCGTTAGATAAAAGATCAATTCAATATTTCCATAGATCCACGATGACAAAATTAAATACAGAATTCTACCCGATGAATCACTACAAATTAATAAATTAGAACAAACAGATTCGGGAGATTATGTTTGTTCAGCTGATAATGGTATTCATCATCCCATCCAGAATCAAATAACTCTTCAAATTCAAGGTAAAATATTCATACAATCAATAAAGACACATTCGTATAAGTTTCCAAATTATCAGATCCAGTTAGAGCAAATATTACAACAAATGCACGTAGGCATTTAGTTGGGAGCGAAATAGAAATTAATTGCGAAATTTCTGGTTATCCTCCACCTTCGGTGCAATGGTATAAAGATGGAATTCCGATAAATTTTAATGATAGGATATTGGAGACAGGTAGAGATTTTTTTATTATGTAATCACGTGTACTTACTCATTTGCCTTCAGATACTCATATCGTAAGAATAAAATCAGCTCAACAATCTGATAGTGGAAAATATCAATGTGAAGCAGTAAATGACTACTCAAAAGCGTTTAGTACACTGGATATATTCGTAGAAGGTTAGTAAACTGTCAGAATGTGTTGTAAATATATCGGATTATATCGATATATTAGTCAATATCGACTAAAAAGTCGATATATATCAGGTACTCTATAGTAAGTGTCCAACCTGTATATTATAATAATTTTTATTCAATATAACATACTGCTATTTTTTCTTTTTAGGAATGTTTATTCATCCGAGCTGTACGGACAATCAATTCTTTGCAAACTGTAAACTAATAGTTAAAGCTAAGTTTTGTAGTCATAAATATTATGCAAAGTTTTGTTGTCGTTCCTGTACTGAAGATGGTCAAATAGCGAATGTTTTGGATAGTTTAAATTCTGAAGTTGATAAAAGTAACAGCTTAAATACTAATGCAATTTTATGAAGATTGAATTGCAATGTTTTTGACTTTAAGATGCCAAATATTAGTGCAGAAAAGTTTTAATTTATTGTATTAAAATACGAGAGAGTATTCTAAGAGTATTATCTAATTTAAGTAAATAGAACTTAGAATATCTCTTTTTTGTTGTTTAATAGATTATACTAAGTTTTGTATCTATTCTCTCATTTGAACGTCGTAAATTGTAACTGCCAGATAAGTTGTACAGATATTTTATATTACCGAAGTATATCTACTAATATGTGTAAATATTTCCTTAGAAGAGGATTATCTATAGTATTATTAAACGAATAGTTGAAGAAATAACTACATATTTAAATAAAATTATGTATTTTTTACGTCGCAACAAATAAAAAGATTCATGATTTCTTGAAATAAATTAAATTAAATATCTATAATGGATAAATTAGGGTGTCTAGTCTGTAACAATTATTGGGTAAAATTAAGAAAAAAACTTGCATTGTTACGGATTAGACACAGCTTAATTAAGTAGATAAAACTTTCTACTATCCTGTACACAATAACAAAAAAAAAAAGGCAACAAAATTTATAACAAAAACATGTTTAGGTAAATAAATAACTTAATAAATATGTATAACAAAATCTTTCTTAATCCTCTTGATTTACCTTGTTATAAGGTAATTATATTTCTATAGTCCATCCTGTTTTATTTGACAAATTGCCATACATATTATAAATCGATAAATTTCAAATAACTCATTCTGTCCGCTATGATTTAAATGCAGTCTATAAATATCAGCCTCTGACTTGATTTATTTATGATCTGAGAGAAAACTTTACAGATATAAAATAATTTTTTTGATAAAACAAGACGAACTATACACACTCAATTTTGAATTCTAATATTGAAAATAGAATAATAAATTAACTTACCTACATCTTATATGATCAAAATACTATTCATTTTTTTGGTGGTAGTTACAAAACAATCTCTAATCAGTCAGCATCAAATTACTCACAAAAGCAATTATTATTACTATTATTATTATTGCATGATCCAATATCATGTTGACTGCCATGGCATCTTGTACCTAGTGTTGCCAATGAATTGTTTCTTTTAAAAGGATTTTTCCAGTAATTTAATCGATACTTTTGATTGTGAATCATTGTTGTTGTTGACGCTGATCCAGGTCCAGATAATGGACTGCTACTGCTACTACTGTTCGATGATACACCACTTGAACTACTACTGGAAATCGATCCTGATTTTGCCTGAACTTTATTCATTGTATAACTTTTATCTATTGGCGTTACAACTTTTAGTATTAAATGTTCTTCAGCCATTTTTATATAGGTCGCAGCTTCATCGTGTGATGCCCATTTTACGTCTTTATCACCTATTTTTACGACAATGTCGCCTTCTTTAATACCACCAAACTATGTAAATAAAAAAGGATAAATTAGAATCATTTCGTATAAAAATAGTTAATTCAAAATACAATTTACTATACTAATCATATCTGTATAAAACTGTTGGTTCGAAACAGAAGAAATAGCTCGTGCAAATATACTTCGGCGCATGTGCGATTTCGTCCATTATTCGGACTAGCATGAATAAAAATGGCTCCAGCAAATTAGCTGTTATTATTATTATTGTGATATTTTAGATTTAACGTATAGTGTAGAATTCACAGTAAGTGTCATTACCAGATCTTTTTTAGAGAAGAATGAATACATTAGTAGATATTTATTTATTACCCTGACCATGTTAAAAGTAATCAATAATAATTTGTTTTTTAAAATAAAAATTGTTTCAATATTGTTAATATACTAAATTTTGCATCTGTTACAACACATGAGCAAAAACAAATTTAATACAGTGTCCCCACTTGTTGGGACCCCTGAATGATTAGTATAATATGAAAGTATTTCGATGGTTAATTCTTACCTCCGCCAATGAACCTGGTTCAACATTACCAACAATTACTGGCGGTGAATCACCACCTTTAATTGAAAACCCGAATTCATTAGTATCATCTAATCGGCTGCCTTGTAATTGAATCAATCTCGGTGCGGTCCAGTGTCTTTTAGCTGAGAAAATCGCTATCGGACCCAAATTACGAAATAAATCCGCTACACGATGTTGAGCAAAATCGGGTGCTGTTAACGACAGTTGAAATTTTGTAGAAGCTGAAATCGATAATTTAGAGAAATTTAGTGATAAATAATGAAAGATATTAATAAAGATTTTTGAAATTTAATTGCTGATTTGAATTATAATATAAATTGTGCAAATATAAAGAGAGGTACACAAACATACGTTGAATTTTCGGCGAATCCAACATATCACTAAAATCATCTTCAGTCTCAGTTGAATTAAACGCTTGCAATGCTTTCTTATGGGCAATTCGTAATACGGCAGCCAGTGAATGTTTCCCTTTTAATTCACGGCACATCCTGTGCTGTCGTTGACATTCTTCTTGTAGAAGTAAAGCTTCGCGAAGATGAGCTCTTCCTGAAATACAAGAAAAATTGATAATCTGCTAGTAACTGAGTTACGAATGAGTTTTACCAAGAATTCTTCTTTCATTTTCATTTTCTAATTGTACGGGTAGATCCCGCTGTAGATTTTGTACGATTTCCTTTCGTATTTGATATTTTGCATCTTTATGTAAAACACCTTCAGCCACATGCCAATGAGATAAACTGTGATAGTATTCTTTTTTTACTTGAGTAAGAGATATCCAACTGAAAGTACGTACAAGAGATGAAAATTTGTAAAAAAATATCATCACAAATCTGTATACCTATATGGTACATAATCATGAACTGAATTCTGTGAAATTAGTTCGAATACATTAACATAAGATTTTGCTAATTCGGCCGCTTCTTGTGACAGATCCAAAGAAATGTCAGTGGATCGATTTGGTTCCGATTGTAACTGTAATTTTTCCAATAGACACTCCCTAGCTTGACTCTAGAAAATCACAAAAAAAAAACAACTAATTTTTCATAATGCTGTTTGTTATTTAGATACTTACAAGCATCAACTGAACGAGCATTTCCAAAATATCAGGTCCTAGATCCATTGACGGTGCATTCGTAAAGTTTTCGTAAATATACCTAAAAGTACCGGCCGCTCTTAAGAAATTATCAACAGCAGCATCTAATCCTTTAGTAGTTGATCGATCTTGTTTAGCACCAATTTGCGTATAGATCGCACCAATGTTGAAAAGAACACACGCTTTCTCGAAAGCAACTGTTCTTTGACAGGATGGCACTCCTAAAATAGTAAAAACAAAAGAACAAATCAATATTTAATTGGATCTCAGTCGTCACTTTTGTATAATTTTAAGTTTTAATTACCTGTTAATGAATCAAACCATTCAAAATATATTCCTAATGATCGATCAGGTGAAAAAAATCTTCTTTCGATATAATATAATTGATTATAATAACGAAAAAGTAAACCTGTAATGATAAGAAATAACATATTTCAATGATCCTCTTTGAAGATTTCCTCCATAAGAAGCGGAAGAAGAAGAAGAATAAGAAATTTATATACTTTATTATAGTATTATAGATAAACGAACCTATGCCAGTTGAATTTCTTAATGGCGTTCTCATAGCTTGACGTATATCCATAAAATCCGTAATGGCGTCTTCATAATTAATAGACTCTTCACTATAATGCTCGAGGATAAAATCTTTGAAAGGCTCTCGAAAATCTATTTCTTTTGTTTCTTTTAGTCCTAATGGAATCATTGGCATAACAGCTTTAGCACTAATAATAATAATAATCATTATAAATCTAATGTAAGTATTCCTATTTGACGCGATTATGGACGTCACATTCACGTGCCAGTCATGTCAATCTTGACCAAAATTTTTTACATGTACCAAATTCGACCGAAAATCAAATCATACATACGAGATCTTACCTATCATTCTGATACAATTCCACAGATGAATTCAATTCAGCTAATTGTTCTTTTAATAATTGTAAATTCGAATTAACAAAGCTGAGTTCGATAGCAACCGTTTCTTTTAATTTCTTATTCGTTGTCGCTTTAAATAGATTCTCTGCACCAGCTCGTAGTCGTAGTTCTTTATTAATTTCTTGATTCAGTTTGGAACGTTGATTTTGTAATTTACCACGACATGTAGCGATTCGTGGATCGGATCCCTGCATCAAATGGAAGATATGAAATTTTAAGTTTATTATTTATTTATTTGTTTGTATTGTTTTAATGAATCTGCTGGTTAATTGACAATTAATAAAATAGGGATTTGGATCGGTAAGGGTAAAACAAAAAATTAGTCCAACCGTAGATTGGACTAATTTAATAACAGATGAAATAATCTTGTTAAAATCAAAAATCAAGCTTGATTCGGTTAAAGACATTGTTAGATTTACACCCTGTATATCGAGATATGTTCGAAGCACTCGCCACTGAACGGCTGACGATTAGGAAATCCGTTTAGCATGATTAGGTAAGTAATCAAATCTTGTTGGCGGTTATCGAATGATTTCGAAACTGAAGAAAAAAATCTACTGTTTTTTTTTTTTTAATAAATTCTCTAACGGTGTTTGGAAAGTACTATTTCAATTTAAATTACGAATTACTATAGCAAAAAGTGGTTGACTTTTCACATTCCTATGCAAGTATTTAAAGTACCTTACTAAGTATCAGGTACCTGTATGTATATAGTATTATGTATTTGATTAAGAATTAAAGTCACTCTAGTTGCAGTTACCTTTCACCATCACATTTATTTATTTATACATACATACATCTGTTTGAGTTATTTCGATTTTGTATTTGTCTCATGTAACTATATATGCAGTGGCGTATATTGTGGGTAATAAATTTAATTGGAAAATTACTAATTCTTCGACACATCAAAATACAGATTCATTTTATATCTCTTTATCTCAGAGATTAATGAAATCATCACTTCGCTCCTGCTCCTTCTGGAAAGGAGAAATCTTCTAGAAAATTACATTACATTGTTTACAACTGATTAGTTTTATTGCACCCCATATAGTATCCCCTTAGGTCTCATTAAACGTAAAAAGGTAAGAAAATCGTAACCTATACCTGTGGAATAGTAAATTCCGGAAGGAAAACAACATCTTGCCTGGCCTCCTTTTCATTTTTGTTGTTGGCACCGTTGAAAAGTTTTTCTTGTTTTGCAAAAGTATAGAATTTATGCATGGTAGTGTATAGTATAGTGGAAGAAAGTATGTCAATAATTATTCATTTTGTAGTTTTTTTAAAAATGAATAAAATTCTAATGAATTCATTAGAAATTTTCCTTAAAAATTAATGAACTTCCTTTTGAAGATTTTTCACTTTAATTTGACGCACCACTTATAAATAATTCACTCTGCGAAAAACTCTTTTTTCTATGAATATTTTTTAATATTTTTCTCGCAAACACACACACACACACGCACACACACAGGAAGTCACTAAAGGATTTTTGAGCGACGGCCCATAACGACGAGGACGACGACGACGACGACGATTAGATGATAAGATTATGCGACGACGTTATTCACAAGAAGAATTATGTTGCGTTAATAGTGGTAGAGATACTGCACTTGTTACTACTTCTTTCTATAGAAAAGTACCTACGTAGAAAGATATAGAAGAAACAACAAGAAGAAAACGGTATTTTCAACAAGCCAGCAGCAGCAACAGCAGCAGCACTCTCTTCCGAGATGAAGAAATGAGGTTGACCGACCGACCGAACCAACTCATTTTAAATGCAAAAAACAAAAAAAAAAAACAGAGGAAAAACTTTGATGCTTCGGGAAGTAAATGGTGAAATAGAAAAACAACCGTTTCATTATTTATTATATATGAAACTATAGTCAATGAATGACTTAGATGCGAATAAAATAAATTCAAAGTCGCTCTCTCTTCTCGCCCTGTACGTTTTAAAGTTACCTCGTATCCGGAAATAACTTGTTACGACTGAGTGAATGAGTAAGTTTGCCGTTTCCGGCTTTATGTGTGCGTATTTTTATTTCAATTTTCTTGTACATTCAATGAAATCTTTTAGCTCATATGTATGTGTGTATACGTTGATGTAGAAGGTTGTTTACTTCATTTTATTTATGCATTTTATGCCGTTAGAGCGGATAAGAAACTGTCCTGAGAGCAAACGACATATGATTATAAATCGTCTGTCTCGCGTTCTGCACCAGTGCGATAAACGGTGTTGCGCGAGCGCTGTTGCGTCGATTGTCGTACGACTCCTGTACCGCATATAAAACGTAGCGTTAAAAATCACTGTGTATGGAATGTAATGATCAATTTAACTTTTTCCGATACGATAATACGTTTTGAGATTGTAAAATTCTAACGGATATCTAAATAAAATTACATTATTAGGTACACGTTATGTATGTTCTTATTTACATTTTAGTTGTAAAAGTATTCTAGAAGGTATAAAGCATACCTATACAAATTATATAACTATGTATGTATATGTAGCAAATAAAAAAAAGCAAAGTTATAAAGTGATTGCCTTCTTTTAAAACTAATTTGAAACAGAATAAGAAAAAAAGCGATCGAACGAACGAACGAACGAACGAAATAAGTTGAATAAACCATTAAAGTATTTTGTTTGTATAAAAAGATTAGTAATTAATCTGGTTATTTGGAATTAATGAAAGTATAGAAATTCAGTCATTTATAATGATAATCTAGTTGCATAGGTATATTTAGAGCTGCGAACTTTCATTGAGAGCCGAGAAAAGCATCTCTGGTGACTTGCGCGGATGTCATCGACTCATCATCGCTGCATCGAATGATTGCAGCCAGCGGCAAAAATCACGAATCTAAATATTCCATTATATATAGTAGCTCTAATTACATATTATTAGTGACACATTTCTAATAATGATCGATTAAATTATAACTAACAAATGTGTCTTATCTAGCAATCTTCACACATTTTCGTTCAAAACAAAAAAACAAACAAAAGAAAGAAATATTTACATATTTATCTATTAGACATGATAACAAGATTTCTAATATAAATAACATTTCACTCGTTTCGGAAATGTGATTTCCGAGTGGAGTGAACCTGTTACAATCTACAGGGTCTGCATATAAAATAAGAGAAACAAAAGGATCGCGCCCTCGAAAGAAATGGAAAAACTATCGAAAGTACTGACGTACTATATATTGCATATTATAATCGTCTTTTCAAAAAAATTGTATGAAAATCACGTAGAAACGTACACTTGTTAAAATTTCCCTTTTTTTTCCTCTTTCGTTTCAATGGGTTCTTTCTTTGAATACTAATATAATACATACATGTATACGTATTATTTGTTGTAAAGATAAAATCAATGTATGTGAATTAGGAAATCGTATGTTTTCGTTGTTGTTTATTGAAAATTTACAGGTTTAATATTTTATATGTATCGCAATGCAATTCTTTCATGATGCGATTGCAATTATTGATCGTAACTGTTTTAAAATTTTATATCTTATGTATCGGAAATATCGATAGATATTCGACAGATGTTCGAAATGACACATTACTAATATATTAGCATTAATGGTAAGGTTCAATCTCAATTTCATTGGGATTGAACGAAAATACATTGTTAATTTTTTAATAAATTAATAATATTAATAATACTAATATTTTATAGACGAATCATTACTAATTCGAAATTAACATTTATTCTAATTGTGCTGTAAAACATCAAATGAACGTTACTTACCTTGTAAATGACTTAAAACGTCCACATTTAATTTGATATAATAATAAGCATTATTATATTAATCTTATTATATACTAATTATTAGAGTAGGTAATACATATTTTTTTGTATAAATAAATTTGTTTTAATTAATCTTATTCATATAAATCGAACGAAACGATGAAGAAATCATTAATAACTTTGAATAATTTTATATCCTTCATAGGCTTGTTAATTTTTTTTTTTTTTAATTTGTGATGGTGATCTGTGAAACACATCTTCCATAGGGATGAATATATTTGGTTGCATACTCTTACAATGTCAACATTTTTGAAGTTATTTATTCTATTAGAGATCTCTAAAGAAATGCGATTAATTATTCTTAATATTTTTAAATCTTTGTCAAAGACTTCTTAATTTTCGTCTTTAATGCTAAAGCTGCGCTAGCGATCTGTCACGTATCTTTCATATAGACAAAAATCTAACAGTTGCATGTCTATTTTATTGCATAAAACGATTTTTTTTTGTAATTAGTTCTATAATTATAGATCTATAAAACTATTTTGGTATTTATAATAAATCCAAATAAAAATCGATAGTCGTCGATTTCATAAAACTAAAAAAAAATCAATATCTCGTTCGAATAAGTCCAATACAAAATTGATTATAAAAATATAAATATTTGTAAGTCATCCTGTATAAAATTCTATTGCCGATGGCCCATAACGGTTTTCAATTTACATCTTTATATTTATCAATCTATTGATTGAAAACTGTTTCTATTTCGGTTATAAACTGACCAAAATTGCAGTTCAATTTAATTTAATTTTTCTTATAAGCATAAATATAGCGGAATATAACCAGTAAAAAGTAATATATATTATTAAAAAATAGCATTACAATACAAGTTATTTAAATATTTAGACCAAAAAAGAAATTTAGGTGTATATAGTAAAATTACATCAGAATTACGTCAAATCGAATCTGTAATATAGAAACATATGTTTAAGAAGATCAATGAATATTTGATTAAATGAAATTTGATCCTAAAATTCGCAAGAATATATTTTTAAATAACATTTAAAAGATATACCGCTCTATATGTGTAATAACGAATATTAAATTTGTCTATCCATTAATTCAATTAATTAGTTTTTTCTTTAATTTTATTTAATAACATTTTTTTTTTTAGTTTTTATTAAAAATCTACCACCAACCTTCTCGGTGGTTAATTCCGTTTAATTAATATTTGAGCTGCTTGAGCTATCTCAAGGTCAAAATAAAGAGGTCAATTTTATGTTAATATCAGTTTTTTTTTTGATAATTTATTTAAGTCAATGTCATTTGCTACTAGATTCTATTTACTACTACTCGATACGGTACTTGAAACGGTTTTTCTTACTTTAATTTTTTTTTCACTTATTTTCTACAGCTTTATCGATTTCTATGTTCAAACGCTAGCTGGTGGCAGTGGGCATTTGAAGTAAGTTTTCTAATAATTAATTTAATTTGTGCTTGTTTGTATATGTATATATACTATACACAATACAGGCACAGCGAACAGAGAATTTTCTTTGTCGTTTAAAGAGGAAAAAGTAATTGGACGAGGAAGAGGACGAGAGCAGGAGGCGGAGTTTGTATTAATTTAATCAATTGCTGACTTAATTTAATAATAATAAATGTATGAAGCCATATAGAACAAATATAGGAAAATAGTAATTAACCTACAAAACTGGATTATGCTTAACTTCAACTGTATTGTGGTGACGTATGACAATACAGCACAGAATACAATAATCAAAAAAGCACAGCTGGCATATATGTGTTTTTTGCGATGACAGCAATGGGAGCTAAAACTTGAATTGGCAAATTTGATTGTATTTGACATTTAGCTCAAATGGCAATAGGAGGAGTTACATGTGTTCAAGGTCATGTAATATGACTATACCAAATCAATCTAAAACCACGTAACGATCCTTTTGGATTGTTCTGTGTATTCTGTGATACAACGGCAAAATGATTCTTTAAGACTTTAAGCCAGCGCCATATACAGTAGTTTTCCAATAAAACCACTAAATCCGGAAAATATTTTATTTCCTAGCTTATCTTTAGATACCATTGGAACTGTAATCGTTCTATTTATTTTAATATTCCATAAAAATAATTCCCCTTTTTAGTTATATAATAACATAAATAAGAATTTCCCTTAAACAAACACACACACGTTTCATTTCCTGCTTGGAAAAATTCTATACTTGTTCAGTTTCAGCCTCTTAATTATACACACACATATACATACACACGAGACTCACGTTCTACCTATTGTTGTATTCTTATTTTATTTTATTATCTATGTTTTGTTTCTGTTTGTTTGTTTATTATTGTTGGGAACTACAACTACCGTTATAGTCATCGTATTATATAATAACGTGTTGTACTCTGTACATCTTTAATTCAATTATTATTATCGATATACCTCTGTCTATCCATGTATATGCATATTAATTATTATTATTATTAATAAGTCGATACACGTATACATTTTATTCAAGTCTATGAAGCTGAATGAATTTGTTTAACGGCTGAAATAAGTTAATCATAAGTTTTCATTATCGTTTTCTTGGATCCAAATATTTCTATATTATACTAATCATTCCAAGGTCCTAAAAAGAGGGGATTTGTACGAAATTATGCACATGTGTGCAATTTTGCAGCGCAGCTGTCAAATTTATTACAATAGAAATATTGAAAGTAAAATTGATTTTATTTTAAAAAATAAATTATTATTGAGTACTTTTAACATAGCTCGTGTAATAAAAAATATCTAAAAATATATATCTGCCTAAAATAGTCGCTTCTACTTTTTAACTCGTGTTAAAAGATTATCATAGGAAAGATCTGGCAACGACGCTTATTCCAAAATCTAAAATGTCACAAAGATAATAATAGCCGCTGATTTGGTAGGGGCCATTTTTATTCATGCCAATACATAAGACGAACATGCGCACAATCACGTTTATATGAGCTATCCCTCCATTTTGGGCCCACAGCTTTATACAGAAATGATTAGTGTAATAAAATGCATTTGCTTGGATTTAATATATTGTACAACCTATACATACATATATGTATACATATACATACATACATACATATTTATAAACAAGTAAATTTATTCGTTTACTTATAAGGTTATACTGTACACATTAAAACAAGATTGCGCTTGTTTTTTTCTTTCCTCTCTTTTAAGTAAAAAGGAAATAAATTTTATTTCTATTAAATGAAATAACTTCCTTCATACTTATATCGAATCAAAGATAGATTACTTTTAATGATATCTAATAAACAGTGCAAAAATCTACCAAAAACGAGAGATTTTGCTACAAAAAAAATGTGGAAAAAAAACAATAAATAATTTGAAATTAATCGAACGCGACTTTCACTTTTCTGTGTACAGATATAGAAAATGAATTCTATTGATTTTAAAACAATTTATTTCATATTGAAACAAATAAAATACGTACAATAACAATAGAATTATTGATGAACTAACTAATGTTTATTGATTGGTCTATTAGATAGCTGTATTGTTGTATTACAAATGAATTAAATACGCGATCGATCAAAAATTGAATTTCTTTGTAATTTTTTTATGAAATTCTATCACACTCTGATCAAATTTTATCGAATAGTATACAATACTAATGTAATATACTAGTATAAGATACGTAATAAAATAGATATTGTTCATATCTCTGCCTGTCTCTTTTTGCCGAAGCTGTATAAGAGAGTAAGAAACACCTTTTACGTACATATAATCAGTAAATTGTAATAATTAACTAGTCCATTACATTATTTTGTTTTACTTATTTAATGAAAATCTTAAAATGTATAATTTCTTCACGAGATATTAATATACTACGGAATTTAAAAATAATACGACCAATTTGTCAAAATTATTCTATACATTTCTAAAAATTATGCAATTTCTTATCTCCCAGATTTAGTGGGCGACAAAGTGACAGATTTATTGCTGTAGCGCCAAAAATACCATCACTTTTTACATTCAAATGCATTTTAAAAGCAAAAAAAAAAAATTGTAAAAAAGAAGCAAAATGAAAAAAAAAACAATAAAAAACCAATTACGTAGGCAGGGCAAGACAAGACAAATACTTTACCCTGACAAAAGGTTTTCTTCTAAACATTAATTGATCATCATCATCATCATCATCATCACTATCATCACCACCATTGTCATCTTCAGTATTAGTAGCATCGTTTACAACATCTTTTTTATTATCTTTTTGCTTATTTATTGAATTTTTTTCAAATAATTGTCTACCCATTATTTTTTCATCGACCATTTTACGTAACTCGGTGAGTGTTTTCAATCAATTTGTTTGTGTGTTGGTTGTGTTGTGTCACAGTATCACAAATACAATAAAATAGCGAACATTGTTTGATATTTTATATGAATAGAGGAAAAAATCAATAATTCCTATGTAAATAGTACGAAAGTTGCTATTTGTATGACACTTTTTTTTATCGCATAAAACTGAAAAAATCGAAACAAAACCACATAGGTATCGAAGTTTTTAATCAAATAATAAAAACGTGTGCTTTACTAATATGTTTGCGTGTGTGTGTGTGTGGTATTATAGATAATTTTTCAATAGCGCGTGCGACAAAAACCAAAATCAAATAGATACACGAGCACACAGGAATCACCGTATACCGTATTAAATCTTTCTGAAAAGTGCAGTTAAAGAATTCGTCACAACAACAACAACAAGTCACAAGTCGGTTTCCCACACCAGCGCACTACCTTACTCCTATTAACATTTTATTTTATCTGTTGTACATTTTAATTTATGACATTTAGAATAGATCGTTTTTAAAAGTAGAAATGTCAAATGGATATAAGCATTTTAATCCTTTTATGGCCAACATTTACTCACTCACTCACTCACACGTCTCGACTAGGAAACGGTTGATTTTTAAATAATAGGCGGCGCGACATGTACGTGGGTAAAGAGAGTGCCGGCTAGTAGTAGCGGTAGAGCGATAAGTCTTCTACAGACTTATTGTTCGTGTTACGCGCGTTATTTTTTCTTCCGGCATAGAAAAGTTTGTTAGTTTTCGCTTTTTCTTATATAATTTTTTTTTTTTCACAAAAATTTTGTATAATAACAAACATAAGGTGGTTTCTAATGCTTAGTCGGATTTTCGGCTCTAACTTTTTTTTTCTTTCTTATTACAGCCAAAAAGTGTTGTCCAAGTATTTAACTAAATATTTAGAAATAGCAACTTGATCTCTTGTGCTTCCAAAAAGCCTAGATCACGAAGCTGTTCCCTTTTTCTTTTATTTTCTGTCTCTCTCGTTTGCTTCTTTTTTGTTTTGCGGTGCTTTAGCAAATAAACTTTGTTATGCTTAGTTATATAAACTCTCACTCATTCTACGACATCTTGTTTGTGCCGGGTGTTAGTTTAGCAGGGTACATTCAGCGGCGTAGAGGGGATGGGTTGATTTTACACCCTGTTCCATCTCAGATCATTCTTTCGGTCCTTTAAGATTTACTGCCTAAAAAGTTTGATACATACTTACTTCTCTCTCACCCACTCTGTTCTTGCCTTTCATTCTTTTCTTTTTATTTTATAGAAGAGAAGTAAACTTTTGCGGCCGTGTTGTGTTCTCTGCAGGATGTGTATGTGTGTATGTATATGTTTTTCCTTTCCTTTACCATTCTTTCTTTCTTTACTTTACTTTTCTACACATTTAACTTTTAATTGAATTTGCGGGGGAAATTCTCAAACTGTATTTAGAATTTACCTTCTTATCCCTCCTCCGCCTCCTCTACAATAAAACAAACACTACTGCTAACTACTAAAAGAGCAAAAAGAGTTTAATTTCGTGTTAATGTCAGGCTGGTTTGAAATGTTTAAATATTTGATTTGTAAACTTTGGTTTGATTTGGTGTTTGGTGCGAATAATTTTCGTACTTACGCCACAGAATACAATACAGACCGATTCAGAAGTAATAGCAATTCCAATGTTAGCGTTTTTTTTCTATGGGAATGACAGCAATCAACATAAGAAAGAAGGAACTCATAATTGGAATTGATCAATTGTTACATTGAAATAAAAATGTAACATGTTTAATATGTTTAAGGTCATATAATATTCAGCGGCCAAACTAATGAAAAAGCCTCTCAGTGCCCCTTCGGTACTGTTGTATTCTGTGACTTTTCATGTCTGGATATAAATCGAGTTGTCGATTTACAGTCAAATACACCCATTTGACTATGTCTTGTCTTGGACGTGTTTAGTACATTTTTTTCTGTGTTAATTAACATCCTATTTGCATATTAAATTAATTTCCAATTTATACTGTATGTACATACATATGTGCATCTTGGATTCTATTATGTATACATATGACCAAATGTCGCCGCGACGCGCCTCGCCCAATTTCCATTGGTGGCGCGCAATGGAAACAGTTCCATTTCCGTATGTTAGGCGGCGAAGGCAGTTTATCAGGTGACGGTTACAACGGTGGACGTCACGACGACGACGGCCGCGTTAAACGTAATAGTATATTATATTAACAAGGCAATATAAGAGAAAAAGAGAAAAGAAAACAACAAAACTGAAAAATTTTGAATCGCAGCCTATTGCAACTGCTGCAAATAAAATGATGCTTTCCATTTATGATTATTTTGAGTGAAATGATGTCAATTAAATTGTGCTTTGATTTTTGATTATTTACTCATGGAAATGTTAAGTTGAAAGATATGCAAATTTGAGCATGTCATTGCTTTTTAATTTTTTTTTCTTCGCTTGCTCTAGTCGATGAAAATTATTATGATGAAAAGCATTACTATTACCGTCATGCGTAACTTGTGACCTTTTTTTTTATTTATTTTTTCTTCATTAAAGACAAACTAATGTCGTGATTTGTGATGTAAAGTGGACACGAAATATCTTTTATTTTTCGACAAATAAAATATAAAAAAAACATATCAACAAAACAGACATAATAATTTTACTTTAATGTCATAGTTAGGAGCTAATAAAGGTAGGTAAAACCACTGTAATAAAAAATGATATCTTAACTTAATTTATTTATTTAGAGCACATTTTTATTTGGGGAAAGAAAAAAAAAACAAAAAATTCTGCGAAATTAACATCAGAATAACATTTTATTCATAATTTTGTTATATATGATACACATTTATTTTATTAGAACACGGTTGACAACGAAATTATTTCGGTCCGGGCAATCAAATTATCATTGAAAATGGAAAATTAAAACTAAAAAGCTAAACTGTTTGTTCGTTTTTACAAAATAAATTAATACGTAAATTAATATGAAGTAAATAATATACAGAGTGTATCATTTACCGAAAATAATAAAGTTGCATTTGTGACTGCGCATGCCTCATTTATTAACCAATTACACATGTTTTCTGATATTTTGGGTCTAGTTATAGACTTTCGTTTCTTGTTCTTTTATTTTAAACTAGCTGAAATCTGATTATAATCCGATTTGTCTAGCCAATCAGGATAAATATAAAACCAAATTAATCCTCTAAAAACGCTTTATTTATCAGTTATTACCTGTCAAATGTCAACCAAATTACAAATCTATACTGGCATGTTAACAGTGGCACTAGTCAGAACTATTTACGTTCAACTACTACCACAAAATAACACTCTTGCCGTACCCTATGTAAAATCACTATATACTCAGAGTACTGCAATTGGCGGAGCGAATCTAACCTCTAAATTTCAAATTAAAAGAATTGAATGAATAAATCAATAGGTTCAATTTTCGAGCGCATGCCGCTGATTGCTGGTACTTTGAATATAAAGTGACTTTAATCCTATAGCTAAGTGAGGTGAAGGTAAGCTATTACTTACTTTTAGCTAACAGTGTGTAATAATCATGTGAGCAACCAGGTGACCACCATTCATGCAGTGCAGGAGTCCAAGCACGCTTCAAAGTTTATTTCAACCTGCACGTCTCGTCTTTTTTTTATGGAACTTTTGTTAAAAGAAGTATCTAATCTCGACCACAGAACAGATAGGTAGAAAAAAAAAATGGTCAACTTTACACTTTTCTGCTTCACGTAAAACATTGAATTTATGTGTCGCGTCCTAATGATGATGATCCGCTTGTCACATAAGAGAAAATTAGAAAATTTCTTGTTTGTTCGTTGCTACAGAATAGACACACAAGAAGAGTTCGTTACAGATGTTGCTGTTTGAAAAAAATTCAAAGAAATGAGTTTATGATTTGTTAGAGTTATACCTATGTATATACATACTAGTAATAGATATCTTTGTGGAAACCCTTTTTGCCGTTGCTGAAAATTTACGAAAATTAGCTACATATGTTAGAAAAAAAGAAAATTTTACATTCATTTCGTATCTCTTTCATTTTATATGAATGTACGTACGTATGTAATGCTCATGTATGTATCATGATTTTCATACTTCCAATTTCTTTTTTAAAAGCGACCCTATTTAACTTCAAGCTCTTTTATCTCTTTTGTTTTTGTTTTGTTTTTTTCATGGGTAATGTTTATTCGTGCAAGAAAAATTTATAAAGGCCAATACAGGAACAAAGTGATAATGAAACTATTCAGGAATTAAATGGAATTATGTCTATGATACAAAAGAGTTTTATACTTTTTTTTAAAAAGAAAATTAGGTCAAAAACATTTATTTCCTCTATCAATGAAATTAAAGTAGTTGATCAAAAAGTAGTCACTTAATTTGATTATTGTGCGACGATTTATTATTTAATCTTATAGAAGTTTGCTTACTATTCTAGAGCAGTAAGAAATGTCAGTATCAATATAATATATTAATACTTAAAGGACACACCAGCGTGGTTTTTAATGAATAGTTTCGTAAATCTGTATAAAATTGCGCCTAAACCTTGTCTAAATAAAACAAAATTAATATACAATTTAATATAACCAAATTTCTCTCAATCATAGCTTATAATGTTGGTATACTGCTTTTCACTAAGTGTGACGTAAGATGACATCTTTGTGCATTTAACTGTATATAAATAGCAAGAATCGAACAACACTTAGCTGCTCCGATTGCCATTGGTTAAAATTCACTTGATACGATTTTTTTCTTCTCTTCCAGATTTGAAATGCTCAACAATCGCAGTTGGGGATTTTTTATTTTTGCTTGGATGTCACATATTTTTTTAACTTATTCAGCTCTAGGATTCAGTAAGTATACATACATAGTAGATGCGAGTTTTTGTACACACAATTTCATAGAAAAAATAACATAAATTCCTCCACTACAAAAAAAAGATCCCTAGTTGAACATTAAAAAGAGTCATTTTGTTATTTTTCTGTCATGAAAATTTTATTATTTTGAAGAGAGCTTTTCGGTGTAAATTGAAATGAAGAAGAATACACACTGACAATACAGCTTTGTCCTTGGCTTGACATCAATTAAATAAGTAAATAGAAACTGCCACAGTTTTACCACCCTACCGATGGTTTATACTATAGCATTAATTTGGTAGACCGTTTGTAGTAGTGCCCCATTAATAAAATATCACATTTTATAAAATATAATAATAACTTTATATTTCATAAATCAATTCAAAATTAAATCTTTCGAATAAATTTACAAATTGCGAAAACATCAAATGTTACAGCTACATATTAGTGTAAATTAGATGTAAAGGAGAAGAAGAAGAAGAAGACGCTTTTCAAAGAAAATTTTTATGAAAAACACTTTTACGATGCAAATGAAAACGAAAACGCGACGATAACTATATGTAAGAAGAAGAAGAAGAAGACGGAGAAGTAGTAGAAGGCCTTAATACGCTTATAAATTATCATATTATATTTTGAAAGGCTGTTCGCGCGAAAATGCTCAGAAAATTGCTGTTTATTGCACCTCTAAAACCTGCTGGAAATAAATTCATGACAGCTGATAAGTACTATGTATAATATAAATATATTTGAGGATTTTAATGTTAAAATGTAATAAATAGACAAATTAATAAAGAAAAATTTGAATAAAGTAGTTGCTTTAACGACATTTTAATACTATAACCTCAAATTCTATTACTAATAATAGTTTTATACGGGTTACTTGTGTTATTAATAATTTAAATGAAATTTTGATCTCATTTTTCTTTCAAGAGTTTCATCGCTATTAAACATTTACTAGATAAAGGCACCGACACAAAGTGTCCATTCGAAAAAAAAACACTGATAATAATAGATGTCATAAATAGAATAGAGTACACAAATACTATTTGAAGGTAAAATAACTTGGTATCATCTTTCTGCATTCTGTTACCATATTATATGAATCTGACACTGCACTGCCTCTACTATAACTGAGAGTGACAGAAACATCTACCTATAAAGCCACATATTATCTCTGTGTGTGTTTTAGTTAATCTCTCAAAGCCCAGTATATCTCGCGGTTATTGTGGTTTACCAAGTAAATATACTTTGGTAGGAGGAGAATTAAGGTTTAAAGACTGGTCTTTAACCTTAATTCTTTAACCATAAACCTGGTCAGTCTACTGGCTGTCGAATTAGGACATGTGGGAAATAATGTACTTATAGGTAAACAAACAGCACACAACGGTCTTCATTGTTACTTTCATGTTGGTCAATTAGATACTTTAATTTAGAGTTAGTAGTAGTCAAGTTAGCCATTTCTATACCACTGTGATATTAAGTAAAACGTGGAAAGATACCGAAGAATTTTTTAATCTGTACAAAAAGTGATCGACTGCATCGTGAAATTGAGACCTATTATACTCAGATATGATATTTAAAGAAGTAAATGATAAGGATTCAAAATTAGTTTTCCGTTGTATAATTACATATAGGAAACTCGAGCATCGTACAATTTAGATTACTTCGGCATTTTAAAATAATGTCAATATAACCTTAATAACAATACAAATACAACGCAGTTTTAACGAAAAACAGTAAACAATAAGTTTACTTTTATTACTGGATACATAATTACTAGGTAAAAGGAATATTTACTTTCTTATTGAGTATGAAAGTTAAGCAAAAGCTTACATCAGCCTTACCTTATTGTTGTATGTCGCTGTGGCACTATTAAACAAACACCTATTCAACTAATATTTTTACAATCTCATTGACGTAACATCTAGTAACAGAAATTGCGCGTTTAGAAGTCAATTTGAATTTATAACATCCGAGAAAACTAACAGGTACGATTTAGGTGACCGGTACGATATCGGCAACTCTCCCCTACTATTTATATAATTTCCAAAAATGATCAATCTTCTACCTTTTTGCGGTGAACATTTTCATAGTGAAATATTTTTCACTATTCTCTATTATATTCTATTTTTTAAAACTCTCTCTCTCTCTCTCTCTCTCTCTCTCTTTTGCACCACCTTTCTTTTTACGATTAATAATATTAGAAAATATTATTTATAATAACCATTAAATTTACAGATTTACGATGTAATAAATTCTCGTTCAATTTCAGTAGAACGTGTTCTGTTTTATAGAGGCTGGGAATCCAGAATCTTTTCTCACTCTCTCTCTCTTTATGCTGCCACCACCACCCCTTACTAAGTTTTGTCCTTTCTCTACTTCTGGCATCGATGGCAGTGGTAAATAATTGGCAAATTATACATGCCGCGCTACTGCAACCATAGATTTAAAGAACATGACTCTGACTGAATGTTGGCTTTTGTTTTTTTATTTAATTTTTTTATTTTCGATATGACGAGACAAGATGAGACTGAGACTCGATAGGAAATCGAAAATTATTGCCAGGGCAATAAATCAATATTTAAATATCTATTTATTCTCCTAAAATAGTTTCTATTTTTTACCTTAAAAAAAAAGGTCTGGGAAATAACGCTTATTGTGAAATCTAGAAGGTCACAATAATAATAATAACAGCTGATTTGCTGAAAGCCATTTCTATTCATCTGACGCCAAAGATACAAAATCGCACCTGCGCGCTTGTATAAACTACGAGTTACACCTTCTATTTGGGACCAATGTTGTCCAGAAATGATTAGTATAGTAAAATGTATTTGGATGGTAATTAGTTAATAATAGAAATAATTCTTGACAAGCATTTCGGCACGTATCCGTCACCAGTTATTTACTAAAATCACAATGCAGGAAAATTAATTGCAAAAAACGTTCCATAAGTTCTGCATCACTAAAATCAAAAACAATAATGAACTCAACATTTGGAAAATGAACCAAATAAAAGAAACAAGGCACAAATTATCATAATTATTATTATTGTTTCAAGCTTCATTGTATTTGATGTAGTTCACGAAATTTTTTAATAATTTTTTCCATTTGCGCTCTATCAATTTATCAAAGAAATGGTGTTTTTGCACCCCCTGAAGTATAAGAACCGTGCACAGCGATTAATTCTCTCTTTGCTTCGTTTTTCATTGTTATATATTTGTATAATTTTCGAGAGTTTTATTAGAGAGAGAGAGAGCAAATCATTTGTGAGTCCATACACGTTAAGAAAACAAATTTTTCTGAGTGAGTGCCATAATAATAATAGTAGTAATAATAATGGGAGATTATGTGAATTAATAATGGAGGTTAAGAAAAATATTGCTACGAATTAATCTCAATAGTATAAGGTATATAAGAAGTTTAAAATAAGATGGCGCCATAAAAATGGAATCATCGCTTTTCGTTATTCCCCAGATAGATGTGGGTGGGGTAGTGGGGGGTTGGCAAAATCTTAAATCACCACCATGTTGATAAATTGGTTCACTTTGTCACGTGTGCGTGTCGCCACTGGGTCGTTGCCATATTTGTATTAGTGCGGTGAGGAAACGCGAAAATTGCCAAACAAATTCACATAATATTACGGTATTTTGATCCGGAATTTTACAGCTTTTTCTTCGTTTCTATCAACTCGTCCATTCGATTGGCGAAAAACTCCTAATTCTTTGCGTATTTGTTAATCTTACCCCCAACTATATAAATACTGTATTAATTATTTCTATAAAATAGTGTGAACCACCAAAAAAATGGGATAGTTGTACAAATCTACTTGTACTCATGAGCGATCCTATGTATTCGGTCTGGCATGAATAAAATTGGCCGCAGTAAATCAGATGTTATTTTTGTGACATCCCAGATTTTACAATAAGCGTCGTTGAAAGATCTTTTCCATTGCAGTAGTTTTATAAAAGTTAACAAGTAGTAGGGACTGTTTTAGGCTAAAGCTTTTAGCACTAAATACATTTTTAGATATCTAATCAAAAATCATTTATTTTTTTAAATAAAATTGTTTCAATATTCCTAATACTATCCAACACATGCGCATTAACCTAATTCTGAAGCAACACTCACTTTTTGGGACCTTGCAATCATTAGTATACTATTTGATTTTACCTAATATTACCCAATATTATGAATAGTATCTCTATTTTATGTAACATTACTCAATCCAAATACTTTACGTATAGTTTTCAACATCATTTCGTTCGTGCCATGCAAAAATTTAATGTCTATATACAACATATTTTGGATATAGAACGTACACGAAATGAACGATACTTGCTTTGCTTTCTAGGGTTTTCACTAAATACATCACATAAATACCTACGTGTTCTCTAGGGCGGGCAGAGCAAGGGAAACATACGAATAAATATGTAGACCGACGCCCTACTTTGATAACGTATTTTTTTTTTGTTTTTCGTTGAATAACTCACCGCAATTTTTGGTTAATCACCACCATATTTGATTAACTGTAGATTAGATAATAAAATAGCGAATTAATTAACATTAATCAAAATTAGGGTTTTACACATGCAATTTCGGAACTTACCCTACATCTACAATACATACAATACATATAAGAATGAATATTATAGGTGTACTCGTATGTATATTGCACACTGCACACATACATTAGAAGTTGAACAGAGACAGAGACAACAGGGTAATAAATAAAAATTAAAAAGCGAGAGAATGACAGACAATTCAGTTTATGACAATGATTTATTCACCCGTCACAGAGGAAGTGGAAAGTGGAAACTCTCATCATGGACACATAGAAATGAGGAAACAGGCATTAAAAGAGTGAGTGTTGGAAAGAGAGAGAGAGAGAGAGAGAGAGAGAGAGAGAGAGAGAGAGATGGAGGGTAAGGTGGGATTTAAGCAGAGTAGTGAAAGGCAGTGATTGCATGTTGGAAAATTTTTATACTTATACTATGGAAAAACGATGGATGCGGATGACCGTTTTTTTTTTCTATTTTCCGCTTTTCGACACTGCAAAATATCATTAGAACAAGTGATATATGAGTTGCGAGTATATATTATGAATAAGATTTCTTTTATTTCTCAATAAAAGAGATTTTTATGACGAATTCCCGTTGGCAAGTCATACTAGCGCTATACATACAGGGTGGTCACTTAAAGTTGTCATACTCTCTGATATTATTGACAAATTTAATTGTTTCGCTATACAATAATTACTTACAGTATGCACGTGTTTTATTTTCTAACTTTAAAAATAACAAATTGCATATTTTTAGTGCAAGAATGCATTTCCCATGGAAATGTTTAATTGCCTATTACGTTCAAATATGCAAGTTTCAGAAAAAGTTCCTACAAGTTGAAATGAACAATTGCTTAAACAAGGTATCAATCCATTATTGTCAAATGAGAGGTTGTAATTCGAGTTATCATTAACCCTTTAAATTTAATATAATTTCCACGTCTATTTATCAGGTAATCGTGTTTAAATATATCAACGTCTACGATTCTCGTCGATTTCACACCCTTATAATTTACAGTGAAGTAAATCCATATAATAATATGATTAAACGTTTCCCTTAAAATATTATAGTTTTTTTTTTTTCGTCGGAATGAAAGGCAAAACCTTTATTTCCGATATACTATAATAATAATAAATATAATGGTCCTCTCTTCGTTGATTTTAAAATCGATATTTAAAATCGATTTCATAAAAATGAAATTTATGACGGCAATGCGTCACCAATCGGATGAAAATAAAAATGGTTAGATGAAACATGTATTTTTACGCCTCCATAAGTCCGTAGGGAAATAACATGACTACAAAATACACACCACACATAGGCAGAGGATGCAAATAAAATGTTATATAGTGATCGATACTAGTACATTTATAGTAGATATGTATATGTAGCAGTACAGTATCCTCTATCCTAAAACCACACGTATTGATGTGATATCACAGCAAAAAAAAAAATGATATCAATAAATTTTAAGATTGATGGTAGTAGTCTAAATAGTGTTTTCTAATACTAAATGACATCCGTTTTCTCGTATCCCGGCTAGATGCGCTACTATTAAATAATTAAGAATTGATAAAGAATACCTATTAACACTGAACAAAGTGTTTTGCATCGATTATCTATCAAGCTGTAAGCAAAATGAGTTAAGGGTTGAATAGAGAGTGTTAGGATTCTCTTTTTCTTTTTTTGGTTAATTAATTTTAGTGACAAAGCGGTTGGTTGGTTGAACGAAACATACACACAAAAAAAAAGAGTAATCGAACTTCGACAACGACAACGACTAAACTCCTGCTGGTATAAATAATAAAAGACATTAAACTAATTGATTTGGAACTTAAAGGACACGAATGGTCATTAAAGTTGACCCTCATCTACAACCCTACAACCCCCCTAATCATTTTAATTTATTATGAAACAATTAGTTTTCTGAAAAAATGGAAAACGAAATGAAATGGAATGATAGATATGACAATATAAAATTAATTAATTACATTTAGATTATAGGTTGTGTTCGTTTATCCGTCTGTATAATTTATGTATATGAACATTTTTAATTATTTTGTTTACAGAACGAAAAGATATGCAACAACCGAAATATACCGAATGGCGTCAATTATGGCATCCAAATTATGATGATTATAATCGGGCAGAAGCAAGTCTTAATTTTGCCAATAATACGATTACAAATGTAACAGTTCAATTAGGTGCTACTGCATATCTACATTGTCGTGTACATAATTCAGCCGCGGATCATAATAATTTTGCTGGTGTCATTAATGAGGTAATTGTTCAAATTTATGTAATTTTTCGTTCAAAATTCAAAAAATTCATCAAATACAAATATAGGTAGGTAAATAATAAGATGGCGCCTATTCACTGAAATACTTACTACAACCATTTTTATCGTATTTTCCATTCTCGCCGAAAAATAACAATAACAATATTTTCTTTCATAAACCAAAGTCACATGCATGCATTCATAGTATGTATTTTGATTTAATTTCAAATTCAAAATTTAAATCATAAATCTCAAATTCAGTAGTATAGAGTACTAGTATATGCTCCCAATTTAAAAGTCAGAGCGCCATCTCCTAGCACCCTTGAATACTTCATATTATAAATAAAGTAAAAATGCTTGTACGCTCACTTTTTTATTATATTTTATAGCATAAACTTTATGCTTCAATCAAATAAATATGTGGCGAGAGCCGATATTATAAAAAAGTAAATTTATTACCCAACAAGTACCTATATAATCTCCAAGTAAATTTAGCAACAGTTTAACCATTTTTATGGTCCGTGATTATTATATACATACATAATAATAAGGTGCATATTCTGTTATTACATAATCGATTACAGTGATCATTGATATTTCGTTTAAAATGAAATGAAAATACTATAATGCATATTATACATACCGGCATTGGACAGTGCCAATTTGGCTTATGCATATTACATTAAATGTATTAATTAGTTTATACGTCCATTTATATTATTTATTTAAATTGTGCAACATGCATTTATCTAACGGAAATGACAGATAGAAAATATATTCATATTAATAATGATAATTTAGGGTAATAAATAGGACCTAATTCATTAAAATATTGAATAAAATTGTTAAAATAGATACAATTTTTGGGAATGCAACAATAACAACTTGTTGTTAATGTTTTTGCTAATTATAGTTTTAAATTTGGACAACTCATTGATTATGTAAATATTTAATCTAATTTATTATAATTTTAATTTATGTCTGTATAGAAGTGCCATTTTGTTTTTTTCAACTCGATAATTGCAGTTTTATTTATTGTTGAATTAAATTTATTACTTTAAATAAATGTTTAAAACAATAAAACTATAGATGCGATTTAATTAAATATAACATAGCAAATTTGTTAAACCTATTTTTTTTATAAATTTAATAAATTGAATACATTACAACTTATTATTAATTATTGTCTCAAAAATTATGTATATTAATCATATTTCCTTCTAACATTTACGCTCATAAATCATTCGATATTTCGAAATAAGTTGCGGGAGTTCATTCGAAATCATTCTACTTATTTATGCCAGTAAAATCTGTAGAACGCTGAAAACTTATATAAATAATTGCATTATCATTACAACTTCCTATACCACCTAATATAGTTAAACGAGTAATGCGGGAAAGAGAGAAAATTTAATTATGGGAAAATAATTGAAATAAATCTCAATGGCTTCAAAAGTATATGTGTACTTATGTAGTTGAAAGACTTTATTGCATCATCTCGTGTATACTATTAAAAAAAAAAAATGCATTCATAATTAGAAATACGTTCATCACTATTATATTAATTATGTCTATTAATTTATTCATCGAAACACTATATATCTCATATTTATTCATTAAACTGCGCTAATCAAGTCTTGAAAGCTGTTGATGGAAAGTCGAAAGCTATTTCCTTTCTTCCTTGTTCTGCTGGCAATGAAAAACTACTCTACTATACTCGTACTATACTATACTATGCTATACCATACTATAAGCACAATCGTATACATAATTTATAGACTATTCCCAAGGCATTGGTTTGAATAAATTGCCTGCATCGATTTTAGAAAAAGGTAACCAAACGTTGTTTCTTGTAGCTGTTGAAGTGGTATAGGTATTGGTGTCAGGGGAAGAATTTTCACTAAAGTGTAGTCTCCCTAAGAAACAAAGAACCACCAATTGTAGCACATATACACACATGTATAACTAAGTATTTTCAAAGCCATTTGGATTGGAAGTTTCTTTTTCATTGACACTTTACGAAACTAATAAATAATTATTAAGTGTTACTTAATGTTGCTTCTTAAGAAAAATGGAAATTTGCCGATTTTCCAGCCATTGATGTGGATAGTTGCAGTAGCTATAAGAACGTTCTTGATTGTCGACAATGCCCGCAGGAATCAATTGTTTTCACTCAATGATAAATTAATAATTATCATCATATCGATAGTTATCAACACGTATCGAACTCCAGAATTCCAATGTTATTACTGCAATTATCAAAATTAATTAACATCACGTCGAATCGATAATAATCGATCGAAATATATCGATATATTTCATCCATCCCATTATTTCATTTAACCCATTGCTACTGTTCAGTTTTCATTCTCACTTTATTGCTTTTGTTTCTATTTCTTTCTAGCAAGTATCCTGGATAAGAAGACGTGATTGGCATATACTATCATCCGGTGTATTTACCTACACAAATGATGAACGATTTCAAATTCTTCATGCTGAAGGTTCAGATGATTGGACATTACAAATTAAATACGTTCAGAAACGAGATAATGGAACATATGAATGCCAAGTAAGTGAATATTTGTAATGTAAAGTTTCAACGAACTGATTCTCTGTATGTAAATATAGTAGGCGCTAAGATACGAATTGTAAATGAAGTCAAATTTTAAAACTGTGACATTTCTTTCTGGAGTTTCTAATAGAGAATTTTATTTACGATATTCGTAAATTGTAGAATACATATGCATATTCTACAAATTAACTATTTGTATATTGTAGAATATATGTATAACCTATAAGTCGAGTTGTTTGAAATGTTTACAACCAGTCAGATCTAGTTGATCATGCAGATATTACTAAGCAAGCAGAACATTTTTATGTTCCATTCTGAATTGGAAAATTGAATCTAACATTAAACACTGGAATGGACCTAATCAGAGTATTTATTTGTTCCCTTTTCCATTTTTTTTTCTCTAGATCTCCAACAACCAAGGCTTAATATCACGTTTTGTAAATCTACAAATTGTTGTGCCTGAAGCAACAATTCAGGGCACCCGTTTCGGAGAGCATCACGTAGATGTTGGTAGCATTATAGATTTAATTTGTGTTATAGATCGAGTAAGTATTATGTATAGGAGTACCTTCTTCTATTTAATAAAAATAAAGCACAAATACAAGAACAAAAAATGAAACGCTTAATTTGAACACAAAAAGAAAACAATAAATGGAACAGGTTATTGATTTTTCATTATACGCGACTCTCGAGACTGTTTCACATTATTAATATAAAATTATTTATTATCATAACCCTCCGAGTTCTTTTTTCTTCGATGTAAAATGATTGATTCGATCAGATAATAATTAATCAAACTACTATATATGCCTACTTGAACTTATACTTATAGATTAAGTGAATGTTCATGCGTCAAATTTTGTGGGTAACCAACCAACAACCCTCTTGATATACAAAACAGTTTACTGAAATATTAACAACAGCAACCTGCATAATAGGAAATTTCATAATTTATATCTTCATCATTTCAGTAGATAGATAGGATAGGAACAGACTAGTATCTGCTATTCTACGTGTTTATTGTGACGGAATTTAAACATCTACATTTTGCTATACTAGTAGTAATAATCTAATATAATATAATGCTATTGGATGGCCATTTTCTATTTTTTTTGTATAGAAGATATTTTTTTTATGAATAAAGTGAAGTATGAGCAAAGGGAAATTCTTTCGCATATGATATAAGGCTTATGATTTTTGAAATATGCTGAAAAAAATTTCATTTTGCTAAAATGTTTTCAAATATTTTGAGAGCTATTAGAGATAAGGGAAAAATTTCAAACTTTTTTTTTACAAAAAGAATTCAATAAGATCTGCCCTTTTTCCCTAGCCCATTTTGTTTTGAAATTGTGACGCAAACATATATTATTTGAAGTGGCAACCATAGTTGGCTCTATCGAATTATTTTTTAAAACGGGTATATCTTTCTCTTTCCAATAATTATATGTCATGTTTTGTTTTTTAACCTCAAAGTTATCTACAACAAAAATTTAGTTGGCCATAAAAATCAAGTATTTACAATAGGTTCGTTCCAACTTGGCTTCAAAGTAGTTTGCAATAATTGTAAAGAGCAGGCGCAATACGCATAAATGGTTCCAAATAAAAATCACATATTCCGACTTACTTTTTACTATAACCAAGTAGTGCGAGATAGTTCATTTGAGTTTGAGTTGATACCAATATACTATTAGTTGGAAGCATGTGCACTAAATGTAAGACTAAATGTAATGGTGGCAGACATTTTAACAAGTCATTTGCAGGATTTGCTGTATGTTATGTGTTGTTTGTGGTATTTTCATCTGTTGATTTTTTACGATGTCATTAATGTCCATTCCATCGAATTATTAACTATAGTTTAAGACGTTTTCAAAATATTGCCGCGTTCCGATAATAATTTAACAGTTCCAATCTATCCGCAGTCACTAACAAACTAATCATGGACAAATGCAAAACTATAAGTTTCGTATTATAAAATTAGGAACTGGTCACAAACTAATCAGAAACGTCAAATTGAAAGGAACCTAATAATC
The DNA here is from genome assembly GCA_949748235.1 of Platypus cylindrus. Taxonomy (NCBI): domain Eukaryota; kingdom Metazoa; phylum Arthropoda; class Insecta; order Coleoptera; family Curculionidae; genus Platypus; species Platypus cylindrus. The sequence goes on along the minus strand of OX456489.1, from coordinate 10,283,338 downwards.
TACATTTCACACATTTGACTATTATTTACTGATAATAATAATTTTACAATACTAGAGTCCAACACCTCCGCAATATGTATTTTGGTATCACAACGATCGAATGATTAATTATGATACGGCAAGAGGTGGTATAACAGTCGAAACAATCCCTGGAATTCGTACACATAGTCGACTTATTATCCAGGATACAAATGATGCCGATTCAGGAAATTATACATGTTCAGCATCAAATACAGAATCGGCATCTGTATATGTTTATGTGTCAGAAGGTAAGTAATATTTACTAGTAATAGTAGCAGTATAGACTAGAGTAAATAATGGAATGTTGATAATGATGATGAATGAATTTGTTATTCTATTAAAATACATATGTACGTATTTAGTGGATTTAAGCGATGAAAATTTATTATTAATTTTCTGAAAGTACAACTTTGTTGTGGAAAATTCGGCTTGTGTAGACTAGTGATGGACAAAATAATTGATTAATCGAGTGGTCGATATGTATAAAATAAATAATCAACTAATCGATTTCCAAGTTACTGTAGTCTGTTATTATTGGTTCCTACTTCCTATAATCTATAATTTTCGATTAAACGATTATTTTGTCCCTCTAATAATCGATTACAGTGCCCAATGATCGCTCATCCCTGGTTTAGATATAGAGCTTACTTTAGAGGTAAAGCAACACTTTACCTCTAAGGTAATTTTATTGGGATTTATTTTGGCTGATTCAAAGATACAGGGTGTCCGCGAAACTCTGTTAAAAAAAATTATTGCCGTCCAGAAAATGCAAATTACTTGCACATTTTTTTAAATTTCATAAAAACAATAATTTGGTTTTAACAAAACCAAAATTTGATAAAGAATTAAAAATACCTGTCATGCAAGTGTTAAATACGGCAATTTTTCAACAGAGAATATTTTGGAACCATTTGCACTATAAGTTTAAAGATAAACATATACAAGGTGTTAGACAAGGGTTGTCAGAAATTTTAATGCCACACCAAATCTATCATTGTAAAAAAAATGTTCATTAAACACTAACATGAAGAGCCAATATGTAGTATAATCTATAATTGAATCGGCATAATCACTTATTGTTTATCTTTGAACAATAATAATAAAATTTTAACAACAATAAAATCCTAATCAATTTGAATAGCTAATTCAATCGCAAAACAATAATTTTTATCAATTCACTAATAATTAATGTAATTGAATTAACAACAACAAAAAAAATAATAATAATGATAAAAGTAGATGACAATCATCATTTCATTATTATTCGTACAAATCTGCAAATCATTCGATTCAATATCGCGTTCGACACGTGAAATTTGAATGAAAAATTCAATAACAATCATTTCGATTACGTTTATGTTATATGTGTGTGGTCGATGTAATTGACGTTTATTGTAAAACATTTATCACACATGTTACGTACGTACATGCATGTTTTACAAATTATTCTTTGTTCAAATACTATCTATAGGATGTTACAGAAAAATCTTCACTCTATATGTACATGTGTAGGTATATATAGTGACAATTGATCTGTTTATTTATTTATTTATCTTTTTTCAGGTGATAATGTTGATGCAATTTTAATGAGAAAATCATGTGCCATGATATGCATAGCAAGTCAAATTCTTTTTCTACTTTTTCCTCTACTCTTAATCACTGTGTGATATAAACTACAATTATTATTATTATTACGATCATAATTATTATCTTCTACTAGACATTTTAGTTGTTATATTTAAACAAAGTGAAAATGATTAATAGTGTGAATGTGCAATATAAATTATTAAAAAAACAGAATATGAGATATTATTAGATTTATGTACTTTTAAAATTTTATATTTTTTATCATTTTCTATATTGAGAGTCTTTTCTATATATTTTCATTGATTATAATCAATTACTGAGATATAATATTAATTGTCAAATTGTGATATACTAGTAGGCACCAATGAAATGAAATGTTAGCTTTTATTTATCCCTTGAAGTAATTAATTTGATGAAAAACTATGATATTAACAGTCCTTTAAGAGCGCATTTATTTTATTTAAACCAGTTTCATTGCGCATAAAGTTTAAATTAATTCAATTTAATATCATCTTACAGTGCTATGAAACGTAAAAAATCAATAACTTTTCAGTTACAATATTTCTAAAATACATTTTATTTAATTGCATTCGAGCTTTATAGGTATTGAAAAGAAATTGTATTGAGAATGACGGAAGAATTTTATTTTATAATTATTTTTAATGAATTTTTAAATTTGGTATTATAAGATTATTATACTATACATATAATTAGGTAATTATAAAAAAGAAAATAACACAGATGTAGATTCACTTAATTAGATATATGTTAACAGCACACACACTGCTAGAGTAAACGTCAATATCAAATTTAATTTGTGCCAATATTAGAATTTCTTATACACATATTTGTTTTGTTGCGCCTTTATTCATACGTAACTAATTAATATAGGAGATTAATTAAAAGACAATTTGCAATTTATGCGGAATTAACTTTATGTAATCAATAAATAGTTATACTACATGTATTTAGTTAAAAGTGTTCAAATTATAGACTGTACCATACCACCAATACATATAGTAGGTAATCAATATTTATATTGGCAACTTTATAGCTGCTTCACTCTTCTATGTTAATTTTCTGTTAAATAGAATCTATATAGTAAAGCAAATTGACCACAAACTTATTAATGCTTTTCCAATAGTCGAGAGTGTAATAAGTCTTGTCCATTACTTTATGGACATACGTACTTATTGTTGATGTAAAGAATTTTGAAGAGAATAGAACGACAGAAAAATTCAAATCTGCACCATTAGATTATTAAAGATTAAATTTACATATAAAACTAAGGATATGTATACAGTCCAATAATGGCACCATATTCATAAGAAGTTAACTTTAACTATACCTTCCTTATTCTTTTGTTAAGTTAATGTTCTAGTCACTAACCATGTCAAGTATGCAAAATCTAATTGCGTATAGGGTTAACCACCCCGTATACACATAGAAAGTTATATATTATTATATGTACATATAATAACTGTAGAATTGTTACAAGCGAACGGTTTATTCTTATTGTCACTGGCCGTTACTGATTCGGCGCAGTAAATTACAATAGAAGACATGTGTAGAATCATCGCCATCTAGTGGCTAATAAAATCGACGACTTGGAACTCATTTTTAAGGTTATTGTAATGCCAGAAATACTTTTAAATTAAAATTCTCTTTATAGTAGCACACTACATAAAAAGGGTTAAAGAAATAGAATAAAATAATAATCATATTAATCATGAAAATGTATTACGAATGGATTCCATTTATAAATTTAAAATTTAATTTTAAACGAAATAAAAATATGAAAGCAAGTTGTATACTGAAATATGTCTAGTTTTATTTCCATCCAATTGGTAGTGTAGAAATCGAAAGCGAATACATAAATAAAAATAGAAGAGAAATATGTTCTTCTTCTTTTATGTTTCAAAAAGATTTTACAATAAGGTAAGACATAACTATAAAACAAAGTAATTAAATCAAGACTTATGATTATTTAGAATTACTTTTTTCACTTTCAAACAATGAAACTAGCTAATTATAGTAATAATAACAATATTGGAGTATCGAATCAACTTCAGATTGTATTATTATCTAGTTAGTTTATCTAACAAGTAGTGATACTTGACAAGCAAGAATTTCATATAAATTTGATCACTTTCATCCTTTATATTGCACTAATAAATTATTAAAAATGACTAGAATAATTGTAAAGTTGTTAGCAATTTTTGTTTGTTCTTTCAATTTGTTTTCGTACTCACCTATTTCTGCAGATGATGATATTGTAAATATACAGTTTAATTTAGGTTAAGTTTTACATATTCGATACTTAATTTTTTTTTCAGAAAGTTGTAGATTTTACGTATATTTATGAGACTAGATGTCCATATTGTGCAGAATTTTTAAAGAATCAACTTTATCCTAGTTATGTAGAAGGACTTAGTGATTCTCTCAATTTGACACTAGTGACATTAACACAGGTAGGTATAATGAAAACAAAATATATTATAGTAACGAAAATCCCTAGATCTTACCATAGTAGTTGAATACATTTATACAATTTACAATGTAATTGTAGTATATAATACAATTATACAAGTGTGAAAAAAAGTTATTTGTTTTTTGGTGCAAACGGATTTGAAACCCGAGCTGCGCAGCAGTGAATGGTATATTAGTGCGCACCAAAAATAGGCTTTTCACGACGCTATTCTTACTAATGAGGTAATTTTAAGCAACAAATAATTAATTATTTGCTATTTAATCTAGTAACTGGTTTTTTTCTGCTGAAAATAAATGGTGTGGTATTAAGCGAGTTTAGAAGATGAATCTTAATGTAATATAATTAAAACATTACGAAATTAAATCATGATAAGTCCCTAGACTTTTGTGCACTTTCGTGCAGAAAAGTGCACTTTTCCGCACCGAATTAGAAACAATAATGTTGACTACTAATGACAAAAAGCGGTGTTTAGGTGTATTCGTTTATTGAAACACTCACAACCATAAACATCAATTTGCACGACATGTATTCATTGAAGCATAATTTTGATAACAATTTTTGCACGTATTTGCACCCGATAAAGAACTCATAGATTCTTTATCGGGAAACTATAATCTTGTAGTTCTCCATAGTACGTTCATAAAATCAGAACATCATTTAAAAATTATAATTAGCTATCCATTACATAATATTAAATAATAGTTTCGTGTTATTTTCAATCAGCCAAATTTGGATACTAAAACAGTCACTTGTCAACATGGTGAAAATGAATGTTTCATAAGTAAAGCTCAAGTTTGTTCATTAGTCGATCCAACAATTTCCCAATCAACAAGAATTCAGTTCACATATTGTACTGAAGAAAAAGTTTTTAATTCCCAAGATGTCACTGAGGATGATATTAAACAGGTAAGTTGATTTTAGTACTTGATCCTTTCTAAATAAATCAGATATAAAGTAAAAATTCTTTACAAATCATATGTAATTTTAGTGTCTTACTGAACTACTACCAGCAGTATCCTGGGACAATGTCAAGACATGCATTGATGGTGAAGAATCATTCGATCTTCTCTATGATAATTATAAACAAGCTGCAAGTTATGGTCTATCATATGTTCCTTTTCTAGTGTTCTTTGGCAAACATGATCCTGATTTAGAAAATAAAGCTCGAGCTGATTTTTTTGGTACAGTATGTGATTTGCTTACAACTAAGCCGAAAGTTTGTCTAAACCAGACAATGACAAATTTAATTTATTAATTGTAATTGTAATATGTCGATAGGTAAATTATTTCACTCCTTGTCAGGATCTTGTGTTTTTTATAATAAACGTACAATTTAATATAAGTTTATTATTTTACAAAAATAATCAAAGGATACTTTCGCATAGAATTCCAAGCCAAAAGATTCTTGATATTTCTGATTAGTTTCTCACTTGTGTCAAGTTTTATAATCAGAAACTGTGGTCATAGTTGTGTGTTTGTCCATGATCCGACTAATAGTATCTCTAACTAAACTTAAACTAAAATAAACTATCACGAAAATTTGATATGCATGTGATTTTTAATTGTTTCAATTTTTTTTCCAAAATTTCAAGTTGAAATAGTTTCTCAAAGTATTGCACATGCTCTTTACAATTACAAACTAGTTGGGACCCAACTTAAAAAACCTAATACTTTTTTCATAAGCTACTTGATTCCGACGATATGACGCGAATTTTATGCTTTTAAATAGAAATCAAGTGGCTACTTGATTGTAGGCTATGCATGGTATCTGGGACGATTAAAAAGGTTTCTCGCTTTTTTTACAGTGATGTGACACCATGATACAAGATAAATTAACCTGAGATCCAATTTTAAAAATGTCTGCGCATGGCGTCACTGCGAGACTCATTTGTTTTTTTCCGCTGAGAAAGCGTTGTCATATTTAAATAAAATTTCTTTTTTATATAATATTTTTTTCATATATTTATTGAATATAATAGAAATACATGTATAAATATATATTACGTAAATAATGAATAAATTTTTAAAAATATTATTAATTAATTAAACGTAAACAAACTGCAAGCTGTATTAAAAAAAAACATATATAAAAACAAAATTAACATCAGATTAGAGACTATAACTACAATTTCAATTATCGAAACAAGCGATCTGGAAGGGGGTCTCTCACTGACGTCACAACCAAATTAACAAAGCTGCTCGTTGGCTTATCTTGTTAGGCTTAGTATCATGATGTAACACTATATATTTATTTTATTTTCTAACCTCAAAAATACCTAAAACTTGCGTACTGATCGTTTTGGTTATTATTATGCGGTTTACTTATGGTTATACTAAAATCTGGAAATAATATTATATTCGGAACTATCATTAGTTGTAAATCTTGTTCTAGAATTGTTATGAATAAATATTTGCTGTTCATTTAGTGTCATTTGCCTATTAATAAATTCAGTTGTTGAAATAGTCAACCCTGTCAAATTGTTATCCGTACGTTTTATCATATCCATTCGAATTTCTATTAATTCTTCTTCCACACCATCATTATCATCATCATCAACCTCTTTTCTCCATTGTTTACTTGTATTAGATTTCGCTTGTGTGGTTTTTTGTGCTGCTGTATCAGCTGAACACATTTTTTTAATTGTTTTATTACGGTCAGATAAATTTACTAATTTGGCAATTTCTGCTCGATATTTTGGATGCGAAAGAGCATAAACATATGGATCAATTGCACTGGCAGTTTTACAAAACAATGCTGGTATCATTGACCATATCGGTGTTATTAAATGATTTTGATTAAATACACCGAGTAGTGATATGATGGCATATGGTGTCCAAGAGAAAAACCACAGGCATATTATTATGAGAACAATTATGGCTAATTTTATTTCTTGTTTTCGTTGATCTTTTTCTTTCATGTGCCTAAAGTATATTTTTATATTATTTCCTGGAATCTGATACTTTCATACTATACTAATCATAGCGTAAATAAATATCATATTCACAATACCGCGCATGCACACTTCATAGGTATATTAATATTATCCCATCTTTTTGGGACTACACTATTATATATTCTAGAAATGATTAGTATATTAGAATGTATTTGATTCTAATGTTGTACGCACTTGACCGATTCTTTTCTATCCGATGGATTCCATGAACGACCTAGTACAACTTGTACTATTTTCATATAGCAGAAAGTAATGGCGATTAATGGTACTACATATGCAGCAATAAAAAAAAATATAATAAATTTTTTCGTCTTTTGATTGGTTGTTAAATAATCATAGCTGCAACTTATTAAATAGCCTTCGTATTGATACCTCCCTATACCAACGTTTAGAATGGGTATAACTGAAAATATTGAGCCATATATCCATGAACAAATCTACACATAAGGAGTAAATAAAAGAATATTAAACTTAATCTAAATCAAATAGACTTGATCAAAACCAGAGCCAATATATATTATAGAGTACCGCATTCTTTTGAAATGGGTAAATGCCGACACGGCAGCCATTAATATGCCGCTTAACAGGGACAACGTTTTTGTCTCTGTCTTGCAAGATAGGATTGGACATTTGTATAAGCTATTATATTCTTCTTATACTATTATATTTATTATAGTCATTAAAAATTTAAAATAATTGGTGCAAATACTATAATAAAATAAATTATTAAAATTTAATTTTTATTTGAATAATTAAATTTAAAAATTAAAATCATGGGAAATAATATAACGTTTATTCTGCTTAAGAATGAAATTATAAACGCTAATAAACTACTGATCAGCGATAAATAGCAACTTAATTGTTATTTAATTGCTGCTAATAAAATATATAGGAGACTGTATGCAACCGTTAAACAAAATATGAGCGATTGGTACCAACTGCTATTTTTTAAAATCACTAAATGACGAAATCGCTTATAAGCGATTAGATAGATTTCCAAAAATTTTATTCTAATTTGATAAATTATACTTTCAATTTTCTCTTAACAAAATAGGGAAAAATTTGGCAAAAAAAATCTTAAAAGAGGATTAATATCCATTCTACAAATCCTATTACTAAGAAAAAAAAAAAATTGGCGATTTCTAAACGCAAGTAACGTAACATCATGGTAGATACGACTTTTAGTGTTAGCAGCCTTAATGCTCTCTTAATAAAAATTCTAAAGTCAAATGTCGTTTATTGTAACAAAGTGATTTGGACATTTGAAATTTTTTTGTGGCTATTTTTGAAATGAAAATTTCGGTATCGCCATCTATTACGCAATAGCCAAGCTGATACCGATAATTACAGTTTTACAACATGTTTCTGTAATTTGATTTAAGAAAAAATTCCTGTAAAATGTCACCTGTAATGGTCGGTATCAGTTTGGCTATTGCGTAAGAGATCGCGACACCGAAATTTTCATTTTAAAAATAGCCACAAAAAAATTTCAAATGTCCAAATCATTTTGTTACAATAAACGACATTTGACTTTAGAATTTTTATTAAGAGAGTATTAAGGCTGCTATAATTAAAAGTCGTATCCACCAGACTACAGCAACGTTGCGTTACTTGTGTTTGGAAATCGGCAATATTTTTTTTTTGTAATTGGGCGTAAAATTTGCATTAATTTTCTCTTTTGCGACTAATCAAGTTAAATTGCTGATATGGAATGAATATTTTTGAAAACCCGCACTATCGGCATGAACGTATATCGATGTAAACAAATAGCAAGGGCAGTTAGCGGTGTTATTGAAAAATAACACTTTAGCTCCTCACTATACTAAACAAATGGGCTACTGAATAATCTGTGGCTACTGATGGTTAGAATGCGGTACTGTATAATATATACTGACTTTGAGCAAAACGCCAATCCAGCGACCTCTTTTTAAACAGTATTATTTAGCAACGACAAATTCATGAAAATTTAAAATTTCCGATTAACTCTTATCTTGCTTCATCCGACACACTTAACTTACCAGGAGCAGTTTTATTCGAATTCCAGAAGATCGAATACTTAAAGGATATTTAATAACAATATATCGATCTAATGAAATTGTAGTTAGAGTAATTATTGATACCGTACCACTTAAACCACCTATAAATCCATAAATTGTACAAGCTACAAATAAACAAAGATAAATGCCATCTGTCGAATTCGCTGCTATATGACATTTCCAGTTTTACTTACCTAGATCACCTAGAACAGGACCTCGATGTATACAATTATAAATAAATACGGGCATTTTTGACATCATTAAACCATCGCTAATTGCTAAATTCACTACTAGTGTATTTGCAGGATTCCTTAAAGATTTTGTTCTAAAATAGTGAATTAATTTATAAAAAGAATTTTAAAAAAGTGAGAACATCGCTAATCCTAACTTTACAAATTATAATTACCTAAAATACATCAATATCACCAGTAAATTCCCAGATAATCCTATAATCATAATGAAAAAATATAACAAGGCTAAAATATTATAATTTAAAGGATTTGGCGGACTGAATTTCATCCAATGAATATTAATATTAGAAATTTGTTCTTCGTTAAAGTACCCAATAGTATACCATTCATTTAAAGGCCAAATATTTTTGAAATGTTCTACTATATCCCTATCTGCGTTTTTATCAATACTCGTATTGTAATAATCTAAATTTGTATTTGGATCAAACATATTTGAGAACGTGATCTTGTCAGTACAAACTATGGGCATTTACGAGTTGAGATTTACTACATTTTTGCAGGATAATGCAATCCAGTAGAAATTCATTATGTTAATGTAACGTAAGAAGATGTAGAACATTGAATAGATTAAATATCTCTCTAGGGAATGATAACAGGATTCATTTATTTTAAGGATGGTTCACGGCATGGTTAGATAATATTAAATAAAAAACAATATTAATGTTTTAAAGTTGTTTTTTATGAACGTTCACCAGCCTAAAAAGGTACAATTTTTTGCAATCGCTGCTGTAAAGTCAGAAAACTCCTGATCAAATCATAACTTGGATGGGTTGAAAAACCGCTTATTAAATATTAATTCCACTTCTTTCACCATTTTCTCTCTTTATCGCCCGTTAACCCGCTTCAGCTTCCCGTCCTTGTTGATACGTTAATGCCCAATAATGACCTTTTAATTTTAATAGTTCTTGATGTTTTCCCATCTAGAAATGATCATTAAAGCAGTTTTCATATAAATACTGGTAAAACTCTCTTACTTCCACAATCTTTCCTTTATTTAATACTAAAATCAGATCCGCGTTTCTAATAGTCGATAATCGATGGGCAATTATAATAACAGTCCGTCCTTCTCGGGCTTTTTCTAATGCAATTTGAACTATTTTTTCTGATTCAGTATCCAGAGCACTAGAATAAATATTTTCACTGAAAAAATTTGAAAATTTCATCGAAAAACGATGAAAGTACTAAAGTAGTATGTCATTGCTTAACCTTGTTGCTTCATCTAACAGAAGAACTTTTGGTTTTTTCAATAAGGCTCTCGCAATAGCAATTCTCTGTTTCTGACCGCCAGAGAGGGTTGCACCTTTTTCACCAACATATGTATCGTATCCTTTGGGAAAAGCGGATATAAATTCATCGGCATTTGCTAATTTTGATGCTTCTGCAACCTAAGATAATTAATTGTTTAAGTTCAACATTTCTATATCTCGTTTCTAATTAGTACTTCATCATTCGTAGCTTCTGGCATTCCATAGCGAATATTTTCCATAATTGTTGTACCAAAAAGAATTGGTTCTTGACTAATAAATCCCAATACCCTTTTCCTTAACCAACTTGGATCTAATGTACGTATATCGTATCCATCGATACTTACAGAACCCTTATCGACATCGTAAAATCTTAAAATTATATGGAAACATTTGTTTTAGTTAATATTGAACAAAAAGAATTCGAGTACCTTTCCAAAAGCATTACAATTGTTGATTTACCATTACCAGAAGCACCCACAATAGCAACTGTTTTTCCTGCTGGAATTGTTAAATTAAAGTCCTCGAGAATCATCTAAAATCAACGTTTTTTCTGGTATTCTTTGTACTGAGTAATCAGAAATATTTACTTGTTCCTTCCTAGTAGGATATGCGAATGTCACATTTTTGAAATTTATCCTACCAACTAATGAACTATCTGGAATAGTTTCACCACCTTTTAAGTTCAACATTGGTGTCAAATTGATATACTAGATAAAACATATAAGTATAGAGATAATACATATTTAGTTTTTTATATAAGTAAAAAGAATAAGTTACTTCAAATATTCTTCCCCCAGCAGCAACACCTTTGATTAAACTACCAAACAAAAGGGATATTTGACTTAATGATCGTTGTATGATTTGAGCAGCCATGAGAAAAGACATAACATCACCGGCTGATAAACGATCAGTAGAAAGTAAATAACCACCCATATATAATGTCATTAGAACAGTACTTAAAAAAAATAATTAATAGTTAAATTTATCTTCATATACATACGTATAAGTATAGGCAACTAATAATACATATAACATGTATTCTTCTGTGTTATCATTTATTGTTACATGTTTGAAGTTTTGAGGAGTGGTTCTTATTTTTAAATTTTTTAATATTAAATTAAAATATTTAAAATTATGGAATATTTTTAAACACTAGTTTTCAAAATTTGCAGGTTAAATAATAGAACCGGGAATATAAATAAGTTCAGCAAAATCAAACAGCATTTAATGAAAAAAATATAACATGTGACATTTGTCATCTCTGATGTTGCCAACAGATATTTTTCTATCAAATCGATATTGTCACGTGATTCTGCATTATTTTTAAATTTCTTAAAATAAGATTATATATTATTTAGTATTTACCCATTTAGAAATAAATTTGTTCCAGCTTGAAATAATCCAATACCAAAACCTAATGCTTCATTAAATACTGTCGCTTTAGCAGCTTCACTTTCATACATTTGACCTTCTTGGTCTTCCATCGCAAACGATCGTACAGTTCTTATATTACTAATAGCTTCGTCAGCAACGGCAGTTGTTTTTTCAGTCTACAAAAAAAGCACGATTAAGCGACTGTATTCATGTGACCAATTCATAGTTTAGCGAACATATACTTACTTGTGCTTGAGCTTTTCTTGATATTACACGTAACACAGATCCAAATAATGTACCAATTCCAATAACAGATGGAATACAAAGTAATGTAGCACCCATCATTACAGGTGATATCATAAATAAGGAAATTGAACAACCAATTATTTGTGTACTAGCTCGTAAACCGCCTGAAATCACTTGTTTAAAACTACTTTTGAAATCTTGAATATCTGCTGTAAGCCTAAATAAAATTTGTGTAAGTTTTACTGAGTTTTGAACTGAGTTTTTGAAAGAGTCTTAATTTACCTATTAACAATTTCGCCTGTTCGTTGTTTATCGAAAAAAGCGATGTCCTGTTTCAATATCGAATGAAATAAATCGGATTTCATTCTATATGCAACTTTTTCACCGAGATTTGTCAACATGAAGATGTAAAAAAAGGTGAAAAAACTCTACAATAAATAGATGGAATATAGAAATACAAATCTGATAAAAATCATTTTGTATACCTGAGTTATATAAAGGAAAATTAATTTAATTGTAGGCGATTTCATTTGAAGAAAGAACTGATCGTTGCTCTCATTATTTCTAAATTTAGCTAAAACATTTATAACTTGACCCATTACTTGTGGAATTTGTATATTAAGAATAGCTACTATCAAAGCACCCTACAAATGGTTATTTCTAGATTTTAAAAATGACCTGTCTTCAGTTTGAATTCATTTAGATCTATACCATAACGGCAGCCAAAAGATATCCAATATGTGGTAATACATAACTCCAAAATTGTTTCCAGTCAAATTTTGTATTTCCAGGCTTAGCTATATTAAAAATATCAATTCTTGAATGCTGTTTCTTTTTACATAATGCGATTTTGTTAGAAATGCAAATCTTTAATGCACCACCACCTAATAACAATAATTTTAATTTTGGAACTAAAGTAATCGTATTCTTTTCTACTCTCTGATATTTTAAATATTGAAACGGTCTCAATTTTGCTTTAAATTTTAATTTACATGCATTCCTAAAAAATAAACTATTCACAGTTATATTAATAATTTTTAGAAATTACTTACCTAAATAAAATGCTGTAATTTATTTCTGGACTACGTAATAATGTCCATAACATGATTTTTCTATTTGAACCTTGTATTTTTATGATTTAAAATAAGTACATTAAATGTTTTTGGAATTGTATAATAAAATATAAAATAAATAATTCATAAATACAGCAACGTTGCGATTATTTGGCAAGTAAGCCGAATACGTATGTGTGGTTATCTAAAAGTGGGCCAGAATCAGAAATACAGCAACATGTTTTTGAAATTCAAAATTTCAATTATTATTAATTAGCTGAAATAGTGCCTAAAATTGGACATACGACATAACAGTACTAATTGAACTATTGGAAAATATATATCTCATAAGACAAGACCGCAAGAATATCTAATTAAAAATATTAATTAAGTAAGACAGTTGTCAATTATGGTAGGCTATTTAATTAATGTCAGTTTTTGACATACTGTCATTGTGAAATATGAAGAGTAGTTTTTAATGTTCAGAATTTATTTATTAACAAATTTCTGCATTATTACGTTTCCTTTTAAATATTTTTTGTAATTTATCAAGGTAATACTGTTTTGCATGCACTTCTTATTCAGAGGCATTCTAATTTACAGCGAGTTTTGTCCTTGTTTTCCATGTTCATATTTTAAATTAAACATTTTAAATACCATCGTGTTTACAAAGATTTGTGGGTATGATTAATTGGGTGTTTGTGTAATAATATAATAGAATTTATTTCTACAGCATATTGTCGGATCTGTTTGTACTATTTACCCAACAAAAGGTTATGTTAATCAATTTTTCACTTAATCATTCACTTGTAATGGCGTAATTTAATAGACTAGATTTACTAAGAAAGACAGGGCTAAATTGATTGCATAATTAGCCCTGGCAGTTAGTTGTCAAAATTCTTAATGTCCTAACATTTTTTTACTTTTCTAACACAAGTCAAATTCAATTATTCGATTTAGATGTCTGGATCGAGTCATAAACTGCGCTATAAAAATTCTGGTTTAGACAGTGTCGAATTAAGAAGACGTCGAGAAGAAGAAGGGATCCAATTAAGGAAACAAAAAAGAGAACAACAATTAAGTAAACGACGTAATGTAAATGTTACTCAATTGAGTGGTGAATTGGATGATATCCAGGTAAATTTTGCACTTAGTTTTAGCCAGAGGCGATAAATACATTGTAAAATACACATAAACTTATTTAAAAATCACTTTAGGCTGAAGATGATTCATTTTCTACCGGTCAAGAAGGAATTACATCGGATATGCTTAAAAATATTTGCAGTGCAGATCCTCTATTACAATTACAAGCTACTCAACGATTTCGAAGAATATTGAGTAGAGAACCGAATCCTCCAATTGATGAAGTAATCCATACTGGAATTGTCCCGAAATTTGTTGATTTCTTGAGAACCAGCACTAATGGCACTTTGCAGGTAGTAAATTTATTGATTAAATTGATTATTAATGTGCTGCTAATTGAAAATAATTTCTTCAGTTTGAAGCCGCATGGGTATTAACGAACATAGCATCAGGAACGTCAATGCAAACGCGTACCGTTGTAGAGGCTGGAGCCGTTCCTATTTTTATTGCATTACTTGAAAGTCCCCATGAAGATGTCAAAGTATTATTTAAATTTTGATTACGGTATGTAGTGATACAAGTAATTTTATGGTTGTTTTCTTTTTAAAACAGGAACAAGCTATTTGGGCACTGGGTAATATTGCTGGTGATTCAGCTGAATGCAGAGATTTTGTATTGGTATCTGGAATAATGTTCCCATTATTACAGTAAGTTTTAACCTGTCCGAAAATGTGGCTATAAAACATTTCAACAATTTTTCATTTTTTTGCTACAGACTTTTATCTACTTGCAAACGTATAACAATGATAAGGAATGCAGTATGGGCTCTATCAAATTTATGTCGAGGTAAGAGTCCTCCACCAGATTTCTCAATGGTTGCGCCATATTTGCCAGTACTGGCACGTTTATTGTTCCATGAAGACCCGGATGTATTGGCCGATGCTTGTTGGGCATTAAGTTATTTATCAGATGGTCCCAATGAAAAAATTCAGGTTGGTTATTAAAATGTTTCATTATACAGGGTGTCCCATTGGATACGACACATGATGTATCACTTCTAAATAGAAGACTATCCAATAATTAGTTGTAAATTGTAAAGTTTAGTTTTGAATGTTTTAATATTTATTCTAGGCCGTTGTCGACACGGGAGTGTGTAAAAAATTAGTTGAACATCTTATGTCGCCACAAGCCAATGTTGTATCAGCAGCTTTGAGAGCAGTTGGTAACATTGTAACTGGTGATGACCTTCAAACGCAAGTTATATTAAATTGTTCCGCGCTTCCGTGTCTATTACATTTACTTTCTTCCGATAAAGAAGCAATTAAGAAGGAGGCTAGTTGGACAATCAGTAATATTACTGCAGGAAATCGTACTCAAATTCAGGTAGATTTTAATATTTTTCAATTAATATCTGAATAAGGAAGGTTTTTAATTGATTTTTCTACAAAAATGGCCATCTTAAATGGTTGAAATTTTTAAGTTATTCTATTGTTTCAAAGGCAATCAGAGTTACCAATTATCTGTATAACTAGTTGCCTATAAACTTATTCATATAATCTTCAATAATTTGCTGTATAAAGCTGTTTCGATTCAAAGCATTTAGTAGAAGACAAAATTATGTTGAGTAAATGAATTTATGTAATTTATGACATATTTGATGATCATAATTTTGCAGGCTGTCATTGACGCTAACATTTTTCCTGTATTAATAGAAATTTTATGCAATTCAGAATTTAAAACAAAGAAAGAGGCCGCTTGGGCTGTCACTAATGCAACAAGTGGTGGCACTCCCGAACAAATAAGGTACGTACGTAATTCAGAAATAATCTTTTTGTTTAGTAATGTGTTATAAAAAGTATAAAAAAATAATTAATATACTAGGTATCTGGTGAATCAAGGTTGTATTGGCCCAATTTGTAATTTATTAACCTTAATGGACGCAAAAATTGTACAAGTAGCTCTAAATGGTTTAGAAAATATATTAAGAATGGGTGAACAGGAACCGAGAACTCGTTCTGGTGCAAATCCATATGCTGTCCTTATAGAAGAATGTTACGGTAAGTGGTATTCAATTTGTTAACATGTTTTTGACAGTCTTTGTTGTACACCCTGTAGATGTCTGATTTAATTTTTTGTTTTTTAAAGGTTTGGATAAAATAGAGTTCTTACAATCTCACGAAAATACAGAAATATATCAAAAATCATTCGAAATTATTGAACGCTTTTTCGGAACGGAAGATGAAGATACCAATGTAGCACCAACAGTAGATTCTAACAATACTGAGTATCAATTTAATTCGAATCAAATGGGCAATTTTCAATTTTAGATTGAATTTTTTTTTGTTTTTGTTTTTTTTTTTTTTTAGAGAGACAATTTTAATTGAGCGGCTAAAGTGAATAGTTTGTATTTTTTTAATTATTACTATTACTATTATTGCTTCTATTTATGGTATGTAATGGAATTCCTTACATGTTTAAATATTGGTAAATAAAGAAAAAGTGAATAAATCAGTAATTAAGTGGACATTGAGTTTTATTTTATTGTTTACATTAGCTGGGATTTATTCCACTCGAGGTGTTCTGTGTTCTAGATACGTGTTCTAGGTATTTTGGGCCTAAATGATAATTAACATTGTTTTGCCCATATTCTCCATAATGATATGAATATTATTGTTCTGCTCAGGCATGCAAAATATGTGACATGCGCGGAGAAATATATACGTATAACTTAAGATGCAAAATCATTATACTACATAATGAGGTGTTTTATATTGCAACTTCGCAATTTATTTGACGAGTATTCGATGCACTTTAGATGGTTTCTAGATTCAACCACTGTTTTTAACAATTTTGTTTGTTTGTTGCAAACTTCATTTGCATAGTAGCGTTTTAAACAACGTTTTTAACAACGAAAACATGTAAACGAATAAAGTTCATGTGTTTTTTATTCCCCTTGACTAGCTTAGATGAGAACGAATAAATGTCTCGGTACATTTAAAATTTCAGTGTGCATAAATATCTAAACTCTATGGTACAGGTACAGCAATACATATATCGCGCGAACTAGCATCGTATCCTCCACTGTTCATCACTGTTTCGATCACAATGATGATTAATGAAATACTATATGCTCAACTTTAACCTTAAACAAAGCCCAAAGCCATGTGATTAACAGATTTAGCAAAGTTTATATTACGAAAGTAGTTAAAATGGAGAAAGGTCTCTAACTAAAGTTTATAGCTTTTCGAGGGGGGTCTCCTTCGGGCTTCGACTCACTCTGTTCCTCTCCTCAAACCAACCACTAGCAGCAGCAGCACCAACGTATGCAGAGGAAATCTGTTTTAGTAGTTTGTTTAAAATTGTATTAACTTTGCGTGAAGATACTTGAAAATGCTTTTATTGTTTAAATGAAGTAGTAATTAGAGCAAATACAGCAAAAGAAGAAAAATAATATGATTAAATTAAACTTGTCTTTATTTAATTATTATAAATAATGAATCGGAATATAGATAAGTTTTGTGGCCCTCAGCAATTTGACTTTTCTCTATTTCTGCTATAGTTGTGCAACTTGAATTAATAAGTTACTATATATACTATAGATAGATATTATAGTTCTACCCTTTTTCGTATAGACTCCTTTCCCCTCCCCCTTTCTCTTCCAGATATCTGTAGATAGGCAGATACATACGTAGTATAGATAGGTGATTAGGATTTTCATTCACGTTTTATTGTCGGTAATATTCGTTTGAGCAACCGATATATACCGAACACAATACATCGTGTTTGTTGTACATCCCTCTCCGATCCTCATCGTTCGTTCTCCGTGTACGTGGGCGGGTAGGCGGTAGCTCTATATGTGGGTGGCTGGTCCTGGTGAGCGGCGGCGAAAGCTCAGTCAGAGCTTGGAGGCGGAAGGCCTCTAAAATAGTTGTTAGAGCAGCAACAAGTTGTGCAGCAGAACGAACGTGTGTGTTCCCATGAATTTTTTCATGATTTTGGCTGCAGAATGATTACTTGAGCGTAGTTGATTACACAAAAAAAAACAAAATAAACAAAAATTCAAGGGTGCGTGTATGCGGCATGAGGGTCGTGTTAGCCGCTGCACTGTGCATGGTGTGCGGTGTGGTATCTGCCATGCCACAACCATCTTCAAAAGACTATTTTTTTCGTTCATGGCAAAAACGAGTCAGTACTAGTGATTTTGTTAATAATGGTAAACCATCAACCTCCTCCAACGTCGATGACAATTTCAGTTCGGATAATTCAAATCATCAGCTAATTTTTAAAACATCACGATTAACGATACGATCGCCGCGCGGTCAGATCCAGTATGACGTTCCACAAGTTGGTAAGAATTCCTTTATATATATATATATATATATCTATATATCTTTTTACGCATTAAGATGCATCACGATTATCGCGTTTATCTGCGTATCAGAAACTACACACAACCATTAGTATTACAGCATAATAAATTTTACTGCCATATTTACTGATGGAATGGAAATTGAGTCTCGGTAAATCTCATGTTAACATCTTTGAGATTATAATTTGCCGACTGAGGCGTAATATTGTCACCGCACAAACTTGTGTTATGTGCAGAATACGAAATTTCGGTATGAATCTCCGGTTACAAATTCAATTATAGCAAGACGTATGAATGAATCTTGTCTGAATTATCATAGACAATTTCTTTTAATTACGTAGGATTCGATTTATACATAAAAATTAAATTTGTATTATGTCTTAATATCTATTTTATGACTCGAAACATTCGCAAAAATTACGCATGAACAAAAAAAAATGCAGTATTTAGATCCATGCAGGTATTAAACTCTACCTAGTTCTCATAAATCTTATAGAACCATAGATAGAAACATATTTTCTTATTATTCTAATAAATAGATATGTAGATCCAAAAAAAAAAAAAAGTGTGTAGCTTGCCAAATTGAAAGAAAAAACAGAGTAGCAAAGAGAGAGAGAGATTGAGGGGGGAGGGCGAGAGTTGTTTCTCTACCTACGTCATATCTACTCTATTGTAATTCAGAGACCAATGCTGCTAGCTGCTGCTGCTGATGTTTGCAGCAGCAACGGCCCACGGACCAAAAACCCGGCCCGCGCAAAAATTATATGTAGCCATCCATCCATCCAAGCATCCAATCCCGGCCCAGCCATCCCACGAAAATCACAAACCGAAAACAGTTCGCAGAGAGGACATTCATAAAAACGACAACGATAACTTATTATTCGATGACTATGTATATCGATGATATTTTTTTTGTTTCTATTTTTGGATATGAAATTATTCGTTTCTATTTTATATTATTATGAAACTAGATAAAAGGTTATGCATAATAATAGTGACTTGATTCAAGTGGATTAATTAATAATATACAACTTGATTCTTCATTTTGTTATTTCTAGTCGTTGCCTATTTACATGCGTACTACCTAGTACGCAGGTAACGTATCTACCTTACCTTGAGCAAGTAACTAACTTACTATCAAATTGGTGCTTTGATACAAATAGAAAAACGAATTTTTGTATTTTTCTATGCATTGCTAATGCATCTTGAAGTTTTCTTCTATCGTACATCGTTTTCGAGTTATTTTGCATTTTAGAAAAATTACGTTTTTCATTTTATTATAATAAGGATACAGTGTCTACCAAATGTCGATGAATTTCTTATAAAATTCTGCTTACATTTGCTCATTTAACTATTGGTCTAAATTTACTAATAACCAGTTTGGCACGTTGACAATAGGAACTGACCGCCCTGTATACTGGCCGACCAAACTAAATAGAAAATTCATACCGGAACAACACGAACATTATTCGCATAGAAGTGTTGTAGATACACACGTATAAAGAAAACTTTAAGTAAATTGTTTCCTCCTCGTGTACGTATTTAGTTAGTTAAGACAAGGAGACAAAACAACGAAAAAAGGGCAAAGTTTGTTGAACAACAACAACAAATTTCCGAAGTTCTATTCTCTATAAATAAGCTAGCTAGCTAGCTAGAAAGAGCGCTGAATTTTCAGTTCTCAACGCAGTTGCATCATCAAATGGATGAGGTTTTTAGTAGTAGGTAAATAATATACCCTACCTACTATACTACAATATCAGTATATACAGTTGTGAATGTGTCGCTTACAAAAAGAAATTGCATTACTTTTGTATACCATACCTACATGTACGTACATATATGAATGGAATGTAATAAATTTCTTTTTAGTGTTTATTTTCACAAATGTATATTTAATAATGGAGAGACACATTTAGATGACGCGTTTTGTTGTTGGGTTGACAGAAGAAAAATGATTACCGGAATAGAGCAATTATGGTATTCAGGATTGCATTGTTTGATGTATTCAGATTTGGATTAATGTAGTGCCATCCTTTTGGTGAACTGGTATAACCAGGGTTTTGTTTCCTGCATTATTCAAATTAAACTGATGGAAAAATAACAGTTTCAAATTGAATACATTTTATTCTGAAGAAATTTATAGTTAAAACTCAACAAGACCAGCGATTTTCTATCAAATAAATATGTATTGTTTGACACGTGAAATACGATTCTTGTCTTTACATCTAGTGTGTGCTCGGATACCAGGAAAAGTAATACTTCAAATTGATATAAACAGTGTCCATTTGCTTACTTACTTACTTAAAACTAGCATGCGACTGCCACTCTAGTAGTAGTTTCCACAAACTAAACCAAATCGAAATGACAGAGTTCAACTATATAGCAACAATACACGTTTAACGACAAAGCAAACAAAAATGCACAATTAATGAAATATAAATTTTCCTGCAATAATTTTATGATTTCCCGGAAAAGTGACATTTTCCCATGGGGGTTGCCCATCCTTCTACCCCATTACCTACTCTGCTGCTGCTGCTACTACCACCTACCACCTATCGATCCGTTGTCGTTTTATAAAATAAACAGAAAAGGTAAAATAATTTTCAAAAATAGCCTACAGCAGGTATTTTACTTATAGCAAATAACTAGTAGTAATGCATATACCTTGATGTAAGTGAAGTGAATATTGGTTACAACGACATTCTACAGCAAGCA
This sequence comes from Platypus cylindrus, assembly GCA_949748235.1. NCBI lineage: Eukaryota > Metazoa > Arthropoda > Insecta > Coleoptera > Curculionidae > Platypus > Platypus cylindrus. The sequence goes on along the minus strand of OX456489.1, from coordinate 10,261,912 downwards.
AACTATCATCAAAGTTTTTATATACAGGGTGGCCAATTGCAAACAATTTTCATAGCTTAATAATCAACTAAGAAAATAGATTGAATTTCTGCCAAATTAGGCAGAGATCTGTTGCTGTTTTCAGATTTTCCGTGTATTACCAATTTTCACAGACAACTAAATTTTTGTGAATTAAAATTAAAGTTCGTTATATCTGCGGTTAAACAACAAAATAAATATACACTGTGACGTACCATTGAAAAGAGGTAAAATTAACCAACTAACGGTTGCATAGCCACCTAAGATTGTCATGAGAAAGTGCAAGTTTGGGCCATATCTTCAAAACCAAGTAGGCTACTGGAAAAGTGTAGTTTCTATTGAATTCTATACAGAAATATCTATCGATAATGCATCTTGAAGTTTTCTTTTATCGCTAATAGTTATCAAGATACTTTGCATTTTGGAGCTCCAGAACATTTTTTATTATACTGCAATAAGCAAAATTTGTCTGTCAAATGTCAAAAAAACAATGAATATTCTTTATAAAATTCTGCTTAGCTTTGCTCATTGAACTATTTGTTCAACTTTACTAATAAACGAAATTCGCACAGTGACAATAGGAACTTGCCGCCCTGTATACTAATACAACGCTCGCCTATGATGTGTACCAGGAAATCAAAAGCAATCTTACAAAATCCTTAACAAGATCTTTACGATCTACGATACGCAGATAGTGCAAGAAAGCGTTTGCGACAAAATTATTATATTTATCGCCAAAGCCTATTGTATGTAGCATTTCATGCCATTGAAAACCTATAATAATTAACGAATGGCCAGAAATATACATACTACTACTACCACTATCGTCACCACCACCATCACCGCCATAGCCGCATCATATAAATGGAGAGAGATACCTACGCTAAAATTAATACCGAATATGCAAATAAAATTTAATTAGTTAACTTTGGGGGAATTACATACAAATTTTGAATAGAAATTTTGTAGGTAGAGAGAAAGAGAGAGATTGCTAGGTACATGTCCGGAATATTAATAATAATAGATAATAATTTGAAAATTTTACCTGGATCTGATTGCCGTTGCGTAAATCATATACATTTTGTTATACTAATCATTTCTATATAATATAGTGTGATCCCAAATAGATGGGATAGCAGACGCATACGCAATCGTGCGTATTTGGGGTCGCATGAATAGCAATGGTGTCCAACCACTCAGCTGCGCTTATTATTATTATGATTTTGACATTCTAAATTTTGCAATAAGCGACGTAGCCAGATCTTTTCTATTGCAATATTTTTTATAAACGTTAACTAGTAGAAACGACTATTTTAGGAATTTCTAAATTTAAATGAAAATAATTAGGAATGGTTATGAAATTTTTAAATATATATTTTTTACCATGGCTATGTTATAAATAATCAAAAACAATCTGTTTTTTCTGATTTGGTGCCGAAAAGTGCGCACTTTTCGGCATCTATTTGGGTGTGGAAAAGTAGAAGCTTTGCGCACGCAATCTAGTGACTTATAGTAATGTAATTTCGTAATGTTTTAATTATATTATATAAAAATGTATCTTCTAAACTCGCGTAATATCACACCGCCTACTGTCAGCAACAACAAAAAAATTACGAGATTAAATGGCTGATATAATTAATTTTAAAAATTAATTATTTATTACTTATTATTTATTATTTATTACCTCATTAGAAAAAACGGCGCATAAAAGGCCTATATTTGGTGCTCACTAACACTCACTGCTGCGCAGCTCGTGTCACAAACCCGTTTTCGCCAAAAAACGAGTGACTTTTCATACTTGCGTTCTAGTATACCTACTATTTTAAAATCAAAATTGTTTCAATACTCTTAATATAATAAATCTGACAGCTGTTACAACACATGCGCACTACCAAATTTATATCATCCGTCACTTTTTGATACCTTAATTACCCCAGAATTATTAGTATAGAATGCAAGGATTTGTCATAAATGATTTTTTCTAATTCGGTGTCGAAAAGTTCACTTTGCGGCACCCGTTTTAGTCGATTTGAGTGCCGAAAAGTAGAAGTTTTTCGCACGCAATTTAATGACGTATAATAACGTAATTTCGTAGTTTTATTTGTTAGATTATATTAAAATTCATCTTCTAAATTCACTTATTACCACAAAACCTACTTTCAGCAAAACCAAAGCAATTTCTGGATTAAATGGCAGACATAATTAATTTTTTAAATTAATTATTTATTGATTAAAATTACCTCATTAGAAAAAATAGCGTTGAATACGCGTGTGAAAAACCGATTTTTCGTGCTCACTAATGAAACACTCACTGCTTCGCAGCTCGTGTTTGAAACACGTTCGCACCAAAAAACCAACGGTTTTTCACACTTGTATTCAAATATACTATTTTTCAATCAATATTTGTTAATAAAACATTTATAGGGTGTACTATTCTATTTTATTCTTTTTTTTTTTGACGCATAACCTGGAGCAACCACGGGCGGGATAGATAATCATTTCAGCACAAAAAAAACAGCACAGCATTCTCCTTCTACTCTATCAATGGACGAATAAAACTTTTACCGGCTGCACATTGTAGAGGCACAGCTTGAATAAAAAAAAAAACAAGAAATAATTCTCGGAGATATACCCCCCAGCATCCTTCATACTATTATCATTCTCACCGGAGAGTGAGACCATTATCATCATCATCAGCTAGTTAGCTGACTAACTTAAAGATAGCTGAATATACAAAGTACGTACACATGTACGTTTGTTGTACGTACACACATACACACACAGAGAGATGAGGAGGAGAACAACAAACAATCAATATACGGGGGCGAGGGCCTTTTCGGCGGACTGGCGACGTGAATATGAGACTCTGAGCCCCATCTGTCGCCGTGTTAACCTCATTTAATTTTTACCTGATTCGTTTTACAACGAAATAAATACTTATGGCAAGTTGCCCATCCATTTCTCCTCGTCGTTCACTCACCGTCGGCTAAAAGAAGAAGAAGTTCATTCGTTCTCGTTCTAGATTTTACTTATTTTATGTTTGTTTGGTGAAATTGTGTACGATAGGTATTTATGTGGTACCAAAATGGAGTAATGTAGTTAAACGGAGTAATGAAAATTTGTTACGTTTGACTTCAACGGTGGATAGTAAATTTTTGTAAACATGGTCGGCGACCAATTTTTCAATTTCAAAGAAACTACATTATCTCTCTTAACCTTAAATAATCGTTTATTTATCGTTGTGAATGTAATATGATCTATTATTGAATTAAATGGATAGAATTCAATTCAATAGAACGTTTTTCTTTGAATGTGATCATCGCTCATGTTTTATAAAACCCAGAAACGCGGATTAAGATATTAATCATGTCAAAGATAGCTCGATATAGTTTTTAGATATTTCAATAAGTTCAATTCGATACTTATTATAGGCAGATCTTTAGAAAATGTTTTATTTTAGCGTTAAAACATTTAATCATTTATTTTATGTCTTATTAGTCTAAATTAATTTCGATGAACTCCGCCTATTTTTCACTTTGGAAATGATTGTTGTTCATTGTTCACACAAACATAGAATTTAGGATACGATATTAAACCAGTCACCATAATATAATTGATATTTCGAAAGTTCTGTCTCGAAGGACCTTAAATTTTCAGGTCCAAAGCTTTGCTCATTACAGAGAATTATCTATAAAATATGGTGTTAAAACATCCAATTATTCTTTTATGTTTAATCTTTTATCAGACCATATTGAATTTCATTTGAAATGCATTTAGCATAATTCAATAGAACTCCGCCATTTTTCCTTTAGAAGTGATTGGTGTTGATTTTTAACACAAGCCAAATAATCTAGACTACGATATTAAATAAGTCACCATAATATAATTAATATTTCTGTTGTAATAATTAATATTAAGGTTCTGGCTCGAAGGACCTAAAATGTTCAAGTCCAATTCTGTTGTCATTATACATGATTTTTACGATACTTTAACGACGCAACAATTTAATGATTCCATTTTGATTCATCGTTTAGTTTACTAAACGAATTTCAACAGAATGCCACCTATTTTGCCTCCCTCCTCATAGAAATGACTGTTCTTTAACAATTTTCACTGGAACAACGATTCCAGATAAAGATATTAATCTGCATAATCTCGGAAAATTGGCATTTCGTTAGCTCTAGTTCGAAGAACCGTTAAATTTCCAACCACTTACTCATCCACACTGAAAGTATTTTCCAGTTTAACGTCACATCCATTTAATTCGTACACATCAAACAGAATTCTTTATCGTAGCGTGTTGTCGTTTTGTTTTTTCTTTGAAAAGTCATTTAGTGGTTTAGTCATTAAAAATATTGTTTGCTTATATTTTAGTCTTATTACTTACCTACTTTCATAGCTTCTCATAGCTATTTAGCTAACTTCGGACGTCATCATTATATAAAACAATTAACAAATATATACGTATATGTATGTAGAGGCTAAACAATATAAAATTAGATAATATGAGGTGAAGATAGTGGACAGCACTCATATTCTGTCGTTGACTAGGGATTTGTAAAGATGGCAGCTGTTGCATTAACACTATAGAGCGTCCCTCGATAAATACATTTTATGTATCTATATGTAGCCCCCTAATCACCCTAGAGTTATATAGGGTTATTGGAGAATGCATGATTCTCGGAACTGACACATTCGATGACAGTTCTGGAATTTCTTCCATCCAATTCAATCAAATTTGCTGTTGATAAAAATTAAAATGTTTTTACAATAACCGCAAATCGTATCGGTTAAATTGAATTTTAAAGAATCCAAATATTACGTTTTGAATCTCTTTTTATTAGATAAAAATCATAAAACTGTAAAAAGATTAAATGCGTCTATCCCATATTAAAACTATTTGTTTTAATACATACTTAAACCTAACCTATACATGGATGGAGATAGTATCCAGATCGTATTCTTTTCGACTTTCTAAAAAGAAGTCATAAAATTTAACTATTACATACTATTTGCTAATAGCCATTTTAGCAAAAATCTTTTAAGAAGAAAGTTCAACGATTCTTAAATGACATTAGCTGGAATTTACAACCACTATTACGTACATATACAAATGTAGTAGTATTATAGTCGAATATACATATTTCTTGATTTGTTGTATTACATACTGCGACGCATTTAAATTTATTTGGATGAATTAAAGATAAATACATGTAGACTGAATGTGTGTAGAGGGCGAAGTTATTCGAAAACCATTGTTTCAATTTAAATCACATGTGTTCATCGTTTAGCACTATCTGTTGGCGAATGCGAGAATAAATATTTAATTTTAAAATAAAAAAGAATGTTTTTTAGCTCTCCAAATTGTGTTCATGCACACGAGAATTTTATTCATTTATAATAATCTTCAAACTCTATCTATAACAATTCCATTAAGGGTGCATATAAATTACAAGATGAAGTATATGTGTATCTCTCTGCAGAGGGCGCCGTTTCTTTTATTCCGCAGCAACAATTATTTGAACCGTTAGCGAATAAATTAAAGAGAACTTATCTATCTAAAAGATTAGTATTTAATGCTTTGGCATGTATTAAGAGTGAAAACGATACATATTTTTTGTTCCTCTTCAACTTTTATTCAACCATATCCTCACGCGATTGTTTTTTTCACTTGAATGGAATTCAATGACAATTCGATTAAAAACACATACAATTTTACAAAAAGGGAGGTTAATAACTGAAAGCATTTCATTTTTTTTTTTTTTTGTAATTTCCATATATTTGTGTATGTTTACTCCGCGAAACAACTTATAACATACATATTTTACTATTCTGGAAAATATCCAAAAATAACTTTAACAAATCGTGACATGATTACCATCAGTGATCTAGAAAATGTAATGGCTTGACGAAAATAACTATATTAATTCAATTACTGAACCGAAATTTCATTCAATATTATTCTGTGGATGTATTCTCTGTGTGTGTGTGTGTGTGTGTGTGTGTGTGTGAAAACCAAACTGTATTTACATAAGAATTATTTTATATTCTCGTCTAAATATACATAAAATTAATTTAATAAACATTAGGAAAAGTGTTTTAAGTGTGTTTCTTTTGCTTAATTTGTTCGTCCATTCTATTGAATAGGTGCAGCAATAATATTGCACTAAATTTAATTAGTTGAATAGAATTTGCATTTCTGTAGAAAAAGGACTCGAATTAAAACAGGAAACCATTCAATAGAGTTGATTCATTCTCATTTACATACATTTGTTGCTTTCCAAGTTGATTTCAAACAGTTAGAAAAACTGAAACTGCAAACTAAGAATCACATATTCCAAGTTACTTTTTTACTATAACCAACTAGTTCATTGATAGATTCAGCTCATACTGAGGTACTATTAGTTGAAAGCATGCACACTAAACGCATTAAGATTTGGACAGACATTTTAACATGTCAAGCTTTCAAAATATTCCAGCATTCCAATAATAACTCCCACCTACCAAGTAACAAAAAGTATGTCCAATTAATCGTGGACATACTATAAATTTATGATTTTAAGATTAGAAACTGGTCAAAAACGACTATAGTTAGAAATGGCAAGTTGAAAAAAACCTATTACTTTTATCTGAATACTGATAACGAATCTACATTAGATACATATGCACAATCATAGTAATGTATGATATATAGTGAGGAGCAAGAAAGAGGTTATATTATTTTGTGGCATTTTTTTGCCCAGAAATTTGTCCTGCATTTTTCACTACATAAATCATCTTATTTGATACACAATACACATTTTACATTATTTTTGTACAAGTTTTTCTACTGTCGTCCGAAAACAAAAATTTACATAAAAATATGTATACATCTTTATTATTGTGCTGCTTTGCTACTACGTAAACGTAACTACATTTGTATCTGTGACAGTTTGTATTGCTGGTTGCTTATCTGTTTGTTTTGATTTTGAATCTATGGGTGTAATACGTATATATGTATAGAGGTCACTGGCCTAGCATGATATATTGGGGTTGATTGTAGGTAATTTTTTGCTCTTAAGAATAAACAATTTGATTAATATTTAAAGCAAAAAGATAACTTCCGTGCTGTTTCTTACAATTAATCAGATTATTGTGGTGCACAGAATACCAATCAACGCAAGGATTACTTAATTTTAATTGACGCAATCTCAATTAATCCAGGGAAATCTCATTAGGAAATGACAACAATCGAAAAAATAAAAGAAAAACAAAAAGTACCCCAATCTTTACATAAATTAATAAGTTTAACCTATTGATTTCTCTTAACTGCCGTATATTTTTAGCCTTGTTTTGAAACAACTTTTTTTTATTTTATGATGATGAATGAATCGAGGGAGGTTTATAAATTATGCATAGAATTAATTCAGTGTTTTTTTCGTCTTCTTCTTGTTTTTTGAGGTTAAATTACTCTTCGAATAAAATAAAAACAATATTGAGTATTCTGTGATAAGTTTAATTGGACAGATATATAGATAGGTAGCAAGAGAGAGAGAGAGAGAGATCTATTTAGGTTGGAAATGTTGAGTGGCAATTAGACGGGACTGACTGTATTCATTCAATTTGATTGATGCAACAGTTTAATCCAAATACTTCTATATTATACTAATGATTCCACGGTCTCCGAAAAACGAAGGTTTGTACAGAATTGTTTATGCGCATGTGTTGGAATAGCTGACAAATTTATTATATTAACAAGAATATTGAAATAATTTTTATAAAAAAAAAAAAAAGATTACATTTAACATGGTCAGGGTAATAAATAAATATTAACAAAACGTATTTATGTCTCCTAAATGGTAGTTTTTACTTGTTAACTTTTATAGAAATATTGTCATAGAAAAGATTTGGCAACAACGCTTTTCTAAAATCCAGAATGTCACAAAAAATAATAACAGCTGATTTGCTGGAAGCCATTTTTATTCATGCCATTCCGAATACACAAGATCGCACATGCGCAGAAATAGATTTTCACGAGCCATTCCTTGTTTTTATCTGTCCACACAATTACTTAGAAATGATTAATATAGTCACATATATTTGGTTTTTTTCGAACTAAGCACAGAATACAAAACCACGTTAAAACCAGTCGATTTGGTTTTAGAGATGATAGACTTATATCGTATATTCTACACACACCACATACACATACATACCTATTCTTCTGTGATTAAAAATTAATTTTTTGCACACAAACTTTGACATTTTCGTCAATTCACTTTACTTCAACACAAATATTGAAACGAATAGTTTCGAAGTTGTTTTATTTCTAGAGAGTACATATATATATATATATATATCCATTTCGAGTTTATTATCCATTAAATTATCTACTACCAGTAGATACATACACGTAGAAATAAACAAAATGGGACATGATGGTGGTAGAAGATATTTTCTTCGTAGTATCATTACGTATCGAGTGTCACCTTATTATTTGAAAACCGAAATGATTAGTATGCATGGCATTAGTAATATGATAAGACGTGTTAGAGAAGAAATCCTTTATGTTGGTATACGTAAGTTATCCTTGTTATCAATGGCAAATTGACAGATATACATAAGTACATGAGAAGACACATAAAATAATACAATTTCAATTAAGATGCATTGTTTAGGCAAACAGTTACAGGAACCTGTTGAACCGACATTGTATATTTTCGAAATTATTTTAAATGGCAATTTTCAGCAACGACAATTTAACAGGTCATGAATGTAAATTTTTATCATTTTACATCCCCCCATCTATTCCATTACAAGTTATGTGACGTAATTTTGAAACGCTATAAAAATGGCGAAGCAAACAATGAATAAGTGTGATAGAGAGAGAGAGAGAGAGAGAGAGTAGCTATATGGAGAGAGTGACAGTGTAGTTACCTTACCATCCCATCCATCCATGCACAGACCAGAGTGAGTGAGTGAGTGAGTGAGGAGGTAAAGAGGGAAGCAGTAAAATGGCAAATGGCATTTAAAAGAAAAAAAGATGAGGAGGAAGCTGCTATTATTTGAGTGTTTTATAATGTTGAAACTGATTAGGAAAGTTTTCGACTTTTCGTTTTTGTTTTGTTTTTCGATTATTATTTCCAAGTACGAAATTGTCTCTCTTATATTTGAAAAGGAAATATGACGATAATCGTATCGGTTATTTAATTAGAAAAATCGTACAGCATTTTTATCTTATGTCCAATTGAAATCTTCGATTAAAAAGAACACTAATTAATTACTTAGATATTAATTAATATTTTGAATATTAAGTCCATACACGAGTTTATGCAAGTTGCGTTTTACCTTTCAGGTATCAAAAAGAAGAAGACTTTCTTACGTCACAATTTTGACACCCTGCTATTGCGAAACGTGGGCTGCGCGTGTGATTGTGTGCATCGCACACACTGTGTGTGTGTGTGTCTACCCTAAAAATACCTCGTATTTTTATTATTTTAAAAAAATCCTTTATAGAAAGTAGTAATTGAATTAGTTATACGAATTACTTCGTAATTCATTCACGTTCAGATCAAACGCGCACTTTAATAGAACTGAAATCATAGGTACCTTTGATTTTTGATTTTTATTTTTAGCCGCAGCCACTGCATTAGGAACTTATCTTTTATTAGAGAAGACGCATAAGAAATTGAACAGAAAAGATCCAACAGAATATGCCAATGATCAATAGAATAATTTGTAATAAAACAATTTATTAATTAAATAAACAACTAAATATCAAATATGCCTAATTAAATTGACAGGTTAAGTTGTCTTTTGTATTCGTTGACTTGATTCCACATGATGTAAGAATAGGTATGTTCAGAATTTCATATCGAATATGACCTTTGATCTATACGCGTCCAGTACGTGGATAACTAGATAGAACAGCAATTTCTAATTACCATGATATTATCAATTAACTAGATTGAACAAAAATTAAATATCAACAACGATAATAAAATAATATCGCGTTTTATCAAACAATTTACCAATAGTAGTAATCCTAATAAATATCGAAATGAGCAGGTGGAAATTTATTATTAGCCATCCCCGCCCTACAACCACTTTTTTCCAAATGAACTAAAAGTATCGAACAATTTTATACCTTAGTGTGGATGTTGTATAATTTCTTTTAAAATAAAAATGGGAAATTATGACCCTAAAAACTAAAAATAGAAAACACGAAATTGTCTGGATGGATAGATAGGTTTAGAGGTAGATACACGGTGCGCACCCCACAATAACTTGATTGAACTTTTTATACTTAAAATAATATGAAATACGTAAAAGTATACACAGATATACATACCCTCTAAGCTGACAGACAGAGAGAGATAGAGCACGTTTGTGGTTTAGATTTATTATGTTTTATGATTGAAAAGCTGTTGAATAAGTCAACAGGTAAATACAATAGTGAATAGAATACGTTTCTGGAGAATAAATATAATTAGAACATGCCTGTACACAGAGTGGTCACTTACTAGAATCTCGGGGTGTATCTTTTTTATTAATAACGCTATAATAATAATGGTTGATTAAGGTAACTTAAATAGAATTTTATAAAAAAATAATTGCTGCTCTTTACATTTGACATACGTCTGATCTAATAAATGCCATCTTCCAAAATGTTAAATGTATTGAAAACTATTAGCCCAAGAAAACAAATTTCAAATACATTATTTATAAATATTTTTGCGTACAATTCAATAGATTTGGACAATTTTCCATAGCCTACTTGGTTTTTAAGATATGACGCTAACTTAAATTTTTCAAACATAGTTGACTATGGGATCATTAAAAAGATAATTTTCTGTTAATTACAACAATATTTGTCACAACCAACATTTATTCTGTTTTCTAACCTCACATACCTATATAGAATTTTTAATTTTCAATTAGAAGAATTCAATTGGTCGTACAAATTTTCGCGTCAACACAAATATAATCAATATGAAACGAAAAACAAATATGTATCTAAATGGTTCTTATCTAAATCTGTCCAATTCTGCTGTAATTAAACCTCTATTCAAACCTATACAAATAGATGGAAAATGGCCACCTTGTACGAGCATAAAGGTTAAAATGTTCAGTTTAATTTAGTGAATGTTCTTTTGTTTCAAATATTTACAAATCTCTGCTTAAGTACCATGAATTTTGAATTAAATCTTTCCCCCTATATATGTATGCACATACACAACAAAGAGTAATTTTCACAAAATGAAAACAAATAGATTCTCTATTCAGCGAGGTAAATAAATTCTCTTCATTAATTCCACGTACTCATTATGTATATAATGAGTATACCTTAATATAAATTTATCACAGTTGAATTGAATATGATACACATTTTCTATATCAATCGCTAGTGTTATTGTCGAATTACGGACAATTAATTATTAATTAAGTAATTGTAAATAAATATAGAAATTGATTGTAAAAATTGTCTTCGTTCATTCCTAGCCTGGCCAACACCCCCACCATAATTCTGCTGCTGATATTTAGAATCAGAAAGATTAAGTTCGGGTAGCGAGCATGTAAATAATGTGTAAATGTGTAATTAATGCAATTCCTGTATGAAGCAATTTTTGCGGCAAAAAAAACAATTTCTTAAGAACAGAAAAACCATAGTGCGTAAAACCTTATTTAACACACATGGCAACAATCACTATAGAAACGAATCGGATGTAATATCGTATATAGCTATAATATAGATCCTGAAAGCAATAAAAAACCTGGTGAGTTTCTATATATAAAAAAGGAAAAAAAAAAAAATCAACTGGTGAACATTTCCAGATGACGTTCGCCCTAGTAAACAAAGTTTATACTTGATGTTCAAATTAACAAAAGACAGCAACAGTTTTGGCAGGTTAGGAGTATAAGAAGTAATTTTTGGCAAGGTCTATATTTATGAAAAATAAGCTATAATTAGTATTTTAATTCGAAATGATACACCCTGTATAGTATATTGTTTCCATCGTTCAAATGCTAATTTTTATACTCGGCTTTTATATTTTATTAGTTGCCGGTTATGATTTAGATCCAACTGGGTTGGTTTCAGGCAAAATGGCCTCTTTGTACAATTTTTTAATAGTAAATTAATTTTTTGGTTAAATTTCCCAATTCTTTTTATATTATGAATGTATGTATGTGTGTGCGAAGAGATAGATTGATCAACTTTAAAGTTGAAGAAGAAGTCAGATAGCGTGAAGGATTGTGTTTACGTCATCAGTGGCGCCCAAGAGGTAATACCCAACCATTTCTGGATCAATACGGACAGCATCAATGCGCATCTTAAAATAACACCTACACAATTCACTCGTTCACAAGGACTGCTACTGCTGCTGCTGCTGATATTGTTGCTGCTTACACATTATTCTCTCCTCATTTCTCTTATCCCCCATACATCTTTTTTTTTTTTTTTTTGTTGGAAAATAAGGGGAATAAGTTGATTTAATTAATGTCTGACTGAAACAATTGACAATTGTGTCAATATGTATGTATCAATTATAGAATGCAAGAATATTTCTGACATTTCCATTATCATGTCAGACTTTATTGGAATTCACACAATAGCACAACCAGTATTTGCTAGTGCAGCACCAACACAAATTGTTGTGCCATAAATTATTACACAAGCGGCAAAATGCCAGAAATTCTTAATACTTAACTAGCTATGTTTACTACTAGATGGATAATACTGAAAGCTATTTACTTACTCGCGTATAGCAGCAATAAATACAGGCGTGTAATAACATTTACATCCATCCCCAACCATCCAACCATCCATCCATGTTAATCCGATTTTGTACTCACTGATTCATTCTCAGCTTCATTATTAAACCAAAATATTAAAGCATCCACTCCACTAATTATTAATTGTCGTATATCATTTTAGAATGTCCACAAGCAAATGATGGAATGCCACGATTTGCATGTCCAACACCTGATCGTCAAGGTCGTTATCATTGTATAGACGATCATTTCCTTTGCGATGGTTTTATACATTGTCCAGCAGCTGAAGATGAGGACAGACAATTATGTATGTTTTATAGAACGGTAAGTCGATACACAGCTAGACTCACTCGTTTAAAACACGAGTGCAATATGTGCAAACAGTACTAAGTAGTAAATAGTATCGAATTCTACTGAGAATATTGAATTAAGTTATATTGGGCACTAAAAGTTTCATAGATTTTAAGGTTCATTTTATATTCCGCAAAATTGAGGTTATGTTATCCAAATTCTATAAATAGATTAGGATACAATCGACTAGGTATATTATTGCACTGTTTTAATTATTTTTATAACTTCTTAAATCAAATTTAAAAATATCGCCAATCTTAAACATGCGAAATGAATATTCTCATACACACACACACACACATTTATTTCGAACAAATAAATACCTTTCTTTAATTACTGTTATTATTATTATTAAAAAAAAAAAACTTATTTTTAACCCTACTAGGAACAATATTTACACCTAAAACATCTACATGCCTTTTTAAAACGATAATACATAGTAATAATAATAATAATAGCAACAACCTTCTACAAGTAGACTATGACATGACTGGCAGCATATTATATAGGCATTATTTATAAATTTTTACCTTGTAGGAATAAAATTTATAATATCTTTTTGTAATTGTTGTTAGGTTACGTGCATTTATTATCACGCATTAATTTATGTAAGTAAAGTTTCATCGATCCTTTCCAAAAAAAAAAAAAAAAAATGTCCTCTGTTGTTCATTTCGGCTCAATAATTGCTATATGTCATATTAAATATGAATATATTACACTGTGCAATGAGACAAGATTGACAGAAATACGAGCGATACATTGAACCTCATTGGTTTTGATCATAATCAATTGATTATTTACAATCAGATTCAGTGCAAAGTGCATGCTATTGCACAGTGTGCAACGACCACTATTTCCTTAAAAACGGATGTTGGCAACTTTAAGAATTTGTAAAACTTACTCTTTACATCAGTTCCAGTACATTTATTGGCAAAATTAGATACTTATTGCACTGTGTAATGCGATCAGATTTATAGAATATGATGGTTACATTGAAGCTTATGAGTGGAGATTTATTCTCTAAAGATTTACTTAATCGTTATCTTTTTTTTAAGTTTCACAACAAGATTCAGTGCAAAATTCAGTGAGTGTTATTTCACATTGTGCAATACGAAACTATTTTGTTTAAAATTGATTTGACAAATCTGGGAAATTATTCGTTGAAACGATACTCTACATGAATTCCAATACCTTTACTGCAAATGTAGTATATCCTTATTGCACTGTGCAATGTGATAAGTTTTATAGAAATATCGTTACATTGAGTTAATGAGTGGAGACGATTTACAAGTTTGACGACTATACTCAGTGCAAATTGAATGTTATTGCACATTATATAATACAAAATTATTGTGATAAAAATTGTTGTTGGCAAATTTATATGTACAAATTATTGTACAGGTTAGGTACATTTATTGCAATTTTTATACATATTGCACTGTGCAATAAGGCTTGCTTTATGCATATTTCATCGACAGAATATGTAAATTGAAGGTTCCCGATTATTTCCAAATTTAGCTCGACTCTAATGAATTTCGTGCAAGTAACGTATTATTGCACGGTGCAATACGACCTACTTATAGCGATCTAATTAAAGAAAATCAAACTGAGTTTTCATATATTTCTTTCAATCTACGAAAAGTAAACTGGTAATTATTGCACTGTGCAATGAATTTGTTTTTTGACACGTGTAGTTAACAGGAATATTAAAATTGAAGTTTTTTTCATTACTCTCAAGTCTTATCTTTTAATATTTCTTTTACTTTACATTATCAGCCATTACAAATGGTACATTATTAGACAATGTGCAATATAAATTTTCTTTCTTGACGAATAAATGAATGTTACATTTTAAGTTCAAGCGAGCTTTTAACATTTTACATTATGCGTTGGTGTATTATATCGACGTCGATTTTATCGTTGACGGATTTTATATCTGTGTGTGGTGTGGTGTGGTTCTTTTTCATTTATGATGAGGAGAGTTAAATTTTTGTGTGGCTTTTATTCCAACCACCTATAATATGGATGTGTAGATGGGGTGTTCTATACGGTGTATATATATTGTATGTGGTAGGCACTAATGTTTTTTTTTTTTTTTTCTTTCCACATAGTTGTGGCCGTGGGTTGTTCACGAATGAAAATTAATGTTAAAAAAAGGAAAAAGATTCTCTTTATCTTGTTACATAATTGAGCGATGGTGTTTACAGAACATAGAAAGCTATCTGCTAGATATGAATTTTATATACTTAGATACAGCTATTGATCAATCCATTTGATCGTATAATAAAAAAAATATATAAAAAAATCTAATCTGGACAGAGTGAGAGAGAGAGAGAGAGAGAGAGAAGTTCCTCATGTAAATAAATATTCTGTTTTCTCTCTAATAAAATAGTTGTTTTCTTTGCCTTTTTTGTTTTTTTTTTTTTTTTCATTTTCATTTTGATAATATTCAGAACCTAAGAATTAATGAAATACACCCACATCTATAGACATTTAGACGCCATTGCCCGATTTGTCTGTGAATACATTGAAAATATATAGAATTTGCGTGGGCTAGACGTACGAATACGAATCATCGCCATCGCCATCGCCATCGTCATCCTCATAATCATCCCCCTTTTTCTTTGCGAATTTATACATATTATCTAAATTGCAATACGAAATATATTTATCTAAATATAAATGGCAGATTCAATCTGAATCATCGGTACATTAAATATTTATTTTCGATTCAATTGGATCAGACGATTTGTTAAATTATTTATTGCCGATGATCGAGCAGATGTTGGTTCAGATTGTTGTCCCACTTGGGATCAGTAATCACCCACTATATCAAATAGTAGTGGCCCATAGAGAGATTCAATATTTAATCATGTAACAATCCACGGGATCAATCAGAAGTGTTCAAATGATAGTATACTGGAAACAAGCCACGTATGTCATAATATTCACAAACCCTGACCTAATAATATAGGGAAAAATGAACAAAAGTAATAGAAACCGCTGCCCACGAAAAACCAAGTACAAGTTGAAAGAAAAGCCCTATTCTGTGTATGTGTGTAAAAACCGCGGCTAAAGAAAACTGGCACAATCAAGGTCATGCAATTTGTCTTGATGCCAACTAAAGTGCAATAAACACACACATAGCTATACAAACTATGGAGGGCAAGATGATATACTTCCTTTGGGGGAATGTTAGAACAGTCCAGCTCCAGTACAAAACAACAAAATTAATAAAAATTCAATTCGAATTAAAAATTAACAATACACTCGATCTTTTATTTTCGTATATATGTATTATTATTATTTTTTTATTTGTATACAGGGCGGTCATTTACTACACTCATTACTGATCGAATATGGAAAATCGAGTAGCATTTTATAAAGATATCATTGCCGCTTTGACATTTGATATATCATATGTCAAAGCGATTATTAAAGTATGTTTTAAAATGTAATTTTCTCAAAATTTTAAATATCTTGAAAACTATTAGTCATAGGAAAAAAATTCGAAATACATGATCGATAAATATTTTTCCGTACAATTTAATAAAGTCGGCACTTTTTTCAGGGTGCTCTTGGTTCTGAAGATATAACATCAACTTATATTTTTTTATATAATAATCATAACTGACTATAGCGTTATTAAAACGGCTTTTTTCTTGTCTTTTGCATCGATACAGATTGCATCGATATATTTTATAACCTCAAAATATGCAATTTTAATTAATTAATTTAATTTTTATTTCAGACGAAAGCGCATCTAGACGTACTGGCCGACGCGCTATTGCGATGGGTAATGGGACGCCAATAATACTAATAATATAAAAGTATCATCAACAGCGCTAACATCAAGCATATTGCAAGTAAAGAAAGCAATCTTAGGACGAACCGTTATATTTATTATACATCTATGTATTTTGGTAGTCCTAAAATGGCTTCCCACATCCGCCCAATATCGTCTAGTATACTATGTACTTTCTGAGAGCAAAAAGACTTCGCTAGCTGCAGCTACGGAGATAAAAATATTATACATACTAACATATTTATATATATATTTATTATTATTATTATAAAGGCACACCTCAACATTTCGTTCATTCCTGAGGGATTGTTGTTATCTATATCTACATATATTTAATCGTTTTGTGTTTTTTTTTCCTTTTTGTGTGAATCATTTGGAGAGAGCTTTAAACCTATTAAAAAAAGATTTCAAATCGAAGTCTTTAAATATCCTATACAGTTTTAGCTAATATAAATTCATTTAATTTCTCTTTAACAATTTTATTCTCAATTATAATGTATTATAATAATAATTATTATTACTATTAAATTAGTACTACTATAAATGAATATCTGTGAATATGTGTATAGATATTAACGTTTTGTCGAATGTAGTAGGTATTCTCTCCGTAAATGCTGCTGCTGGCCCTGTAGTTGTTTCTTTATTTTTATTTACTTATATAAATGTCTTTTTTTTAACTCCAAACTATATAGCAAAATAAATAACATTTTTTTTTTTTTTTGGAGTGTCTGTTTTATAAATATTTTGTTAACTAGTTTGTTTTATTCCATTTTTTCCTCTGTCTTCTCAAAGCAGAAAGAGGAGCAGGGAAATGGACATTATTATTATTATTATGACTGTTTTGTTTCTTCCACTTGCGGCCTCTCTGTACAAACAAGTACTAGCTGTAGTGTAGATTAAAAATACATCCAATGACATTTGTTTCCTCCAACTTAAAGCAATCAAATCAAATTCGAATTCAATCATTGATTGGCTTCAAATTTCATAATCTTCCGCATCTACATTTGCTATAATGACATGAATAGTTTTAACTTGTATTATTATTGTATGAAGTGTTACTATATTATCGTTAATATTATCGATATATATCGTAATCTATGTTATGATGGGAAGAATTAATTAATATTGCACCAGTTGCACTACGTGCCACATTCCTTTGTCACTCTCTTTTTCCAACACACTGGAGATTTTCCTCCAAATAACACAACATATGTATAATCGTGTTGTGCTATTAATATTGTAAATATTTCTAATCGAATGTTATTCTTGTTAGAATTAGGAAAGCATTTAGAGGAAGGTTGTATAACAATTAAATAATACTAACGAGCTCATAATTTATTCAATTTTTCGTTTGAACCTTTATTTTTGGCGCTGTCGAAGAAATATTTGTTCTGTAAAAACAAAAATAAAATAATAAAATAGACAAAATAATCGATATAGTACATATATATTTATATACACTCAAATCAAAGAAATATGGAACGTATGACCTACCTCATTAATAATTCACAGAACATAAATATATTTTCATAGAATTTAGCGTTTTTATTTGATAAAAATATAAACACTGATAAGCAAGTCAAGTGTCAATATTAACAAAATAGACAAAAATGGCAGGATAAATATTGAAAAATACAAGTAAAAACTGGACAGAAAAAAAACAAAAAAAACAGTAGCACAGTTATCATAGCACACTATGCTTTCATTTGAATTAAACTTCATGTATCTTCAAACTGTCATTTTCCTTTACACTACTAATCGCACTCAGTACGCACTGAAATTTAAAATAAAGTTTTGTTACGTAGTTTTTGTAATATAACATTGTTTTTATTAATCAAATAACAAATAAGGGCAGAAATGAAACTCCCGAAAAGGATTACTTAAAAGTATCGGTGCGTGCTGTTAGTGGTGGTGTTATTTGAGAAAGCCATATGTCGCACTTTATCATACAGGCCAATCATAGGTGGCTCGCTATGTTTTAATTTTAAATAATTCTTAATTACTAATTTTATTATAGTTCAAATTGCGTAAGATTTTTCTTTTCTGTTATCATAAAGAAGAAACAGATTTTCTATTATAATCTTAGTCTACACTACAGCACTTTTTGTACAAACAATTTCTCTAAAATGTCATCAATTTAAAATGTTGACAGATGTATAATATATTATAATAGAAAATATACTTACTATAAACTTTTCAAATCTCTTTTTACTACTAAATTATTCGTACAACAATAATAAGACAGAAATCAATTCTATCTCAAAATAAACGTTACTCGCGCTCCTTTTATTATAGGAAGGATTGACTCCTTAAATATTTTCTATTAAAAAACAAAAAACGATTTTCTAGTCAATTATTTGCTAATGAATCAACGCATTTTATATTTTTAAGAAAAAGAAATGTGAATTCCAATAATAATTAATTGTAAAATAACAAAAAAAAGCGTAAATCTCTACGACTGTGTAAATAAAATATAAATTGTAAACGATGCAATAAGTGATACATATTAATATTTTTTATATTATTTAAGAATGTCATATGGTTTTGTTTAATTTTAGCAATTAAGTTATGTTAAATTGATTGTTATTTATTGATAAAAGCAGCTCAGAAAGAAGCTTCTTTTACCAAAACAGAAAAAGAAATTGTGCCTTGTTTTCAAATACTACCTTTTCAATATGGATGGAGTATTTAGACCTGTCAGGCTTTGTATCAATGCGACATTATCAGCAAAGAATCAACAAACTAACAACGATGATGATGTTCCATCATCAATTCTTTGAAATGTGTCGCTTATGGCTCATGATTATTATCATAGTTATGTAGTACGATGAATTACCATACATCGATTAATTGACAGCTTTAACTACTTCATTATGTACAGATTAATTCAATACCTATCTCATAGTTAAAGAAAGAGGCAGCCCATATACGGAATATATGTATGTATTAATAAATTATTAATTATTGTTTATGTACACAAGATTTTTCAAGACTGGTATTAGACTGTGGCGTCATCTGTTAAACTTTTCTGGTCTGAAACATGCGCAGGCACTTTAGTTGAGGTTTTAGTCAACACCCTGTTGTCAAGGGTTCAGTCAAAGCAGTCGAAGTTTTAATGCTAGACTACTAGTAATAATTGAAAATAGCAAAATATAAAAAATAGATAGAAGATAGAACATGAACAGTATTATATTAATGGGAAGAGATTTACTAATAATTAATTTGACTGCATCAACAAACAGCAACTTTCGTATCGGAAACGTCTAATAGATGTCGCTATCCAGTTATTGTTTTCCATTTTTTCTTTTTGTTTAAAAATAGAACGCTACAATAATAATTATTCACGATATTAAATTTTAAATTGGTACTTATACTTACCAAACCAACACGAAAACCACGCAATAAACTAAAAAAAAAAGGCAAAACAAAAGACACATCTTTTTTTTTTTAATCAAATATTTACCTACTTGGCGCTACTTAATTCAACCGAATAAAAAATGGTCTATTCTTATAATGAAATACAATTTAAGATCGCATTGTTTTACTTAAAATTTAAAGATGTTAATAATTAAATGAAAGATAAAAATATCATTCAGAGACCTAGTATTAAATTATAATGATAAAAATGAAGCATTAATCTTTTTGCTGGCTAAAAAAAACCCTGTTTTAATATTTCAGTTTTATTTAATAAAATAGGAAAAAAGGAAAAAAACGTATATTTTAAACGACTTGTTTGCCTTTAGAGATATACTTTCAACAAGGGGTACAGTCACTTGCATAAAAAAAAAATCTTTAAGATCGTAATGTAATATTACGCCGATTCGTTTACCATTTGTCACAATATGCTTCTACTTTTTTGTTGTTCTGGCGTCGACACTGCGTCTGTGTGACGTCATTGGCTAATTAAATGTTTGTTTATATATAAAGTACCATCTTAATGCATTGTAATTAATACTTTTCAGCCAGTATTTTACTATAGGCGAATTTTTCTGGAGGTACTTCACTGGGCGCATGCGCCGAAACGACTGAGTATATGTAAATTCTACGCACTGCGTAGTACGCAGTGACATCAGCTAACCTAAAATTGCAAATTCTGTACGTGCCCGCCAAATATTTTCAAACTATACTAATCATTCACGGGTAACGACGGTCCCAAAAAGTGGAGGATTGTCCCTAATTGTTTATGGGGCAAATTTATTTTATTAAGAAGAATATTCAAATGATTTTTATTTAAAAACACAAATTATATTGAATTTAACATGGCCAGGGCTAATAAGAATAATTTTAAATATTTAAAAATTAAAAATGTATTTCTGCCTACACTACAATAGTCGTTTCTACTTTTTAAGTTATATGAAATATTTATATAGAAATTTAGAAAAGATCTGGCAACGATGCTTATTGTAAAATCTAGCATGTCACGAAATGAATAATAACAGCTGATTTGCTGTGACCATTTGTATTCATGTCAATCTAAATAAATACCCCTGATCTTTTCGAGGACCAAGATTGTCCACATTATTATACAGAAATGATTAGTATAGTAGAATGTATTTGAGGTAGGCCATCAAATACGAGTATCTCCAGTTTGCCTACCGTGTGTCATCTCTAGTGAAGTACTGGCACAAAACAAAATACTCAAAATAGCTTTCTTTATTGCATTATTTAAGGAGTCGAACTACTGTTTTTTATTCCTCTACCTACACACCAGAGTCTATATTATAATAACAGTTTGTAATTAATTTATTTAAAAAAAAAAATAAGAATATATAATATGTATGTTTGTATTCTCGAATTTAAAAACATATGAAGAATTATAATATTTATGTGAAAATTCAAAAATATTTTTCTTCTATTTTATATTTTGAAAACAAAATTTTTTAACACGTACACACATACACACAGTCACACATACACTCACACATTTGAATTACCTACACACACACAATTTGCACTATTATATTACGCACAATCAGATAAAATTCGAAACGAATGCAACAAAAAAAAAAATGGTCTTTATATCATACTATACTCGTTATTGTATTACTTTTTTGTAGTTGATGAGATGAAAAACACATATTTTTTTGCACATACGAAACAAAAAACAATCGCTGTAATCGTCGGGAATATGAATTTAAACTTTATTTCTATTACAGCATATTATCTCTTTTAATTCTTCCTGATAAATTTCTTCTAATTGTTTTTTGTTTGTTACAATAAAAAAACTTATGTATCTGTAAATCGAAAATTGGATACACTTGAAGATTGTATTCAATTCTACACTCTACTCTTTCATCCCAACGATGATTCGATGAATATGTTTGTTTATCAGATTTTTACGCTAGTAGAGTGGATAATTGTGTTAATGTATAATTTACAAATGTTACTAATGTATAATTTCTATAATTAACATGACAATTTACAAATCGGTAACTAATTGAACTAAAAATATTTAACTGGCAAGGAGGTAATTATATTAAACCACAACTAGATTACATTTTTATCGATTTTTAATCATCATTGTTAATCCTCAACGGCGCCAGTTAAGTATTTTTTATTCGAATTAGATACCTGAACTCATAATGATAAATTACAATCAATTATTAGGACAAGGGATACGTTCTGGAATTAAAAAAGGCTTCAAATTTGATCAGTCATGAAAAACACACATAGGTACATTCCATGTTAACCATAGCGATATTGTTTTAAAAAATAATAATATACAATAATATATTCTAATTAATAAATATCTATCTTCATTAATCCAATAATATTTGTAAATGTAAGTGGATATAAATGTAAAAATAAATAAAAGAAAAATAAATGCCTCAGCCAAAAAAAAAACAAGGTTTAAGCCAATGTATTTAATTTCATTTTCCTTAAAATAATACTTCCTGATGTTGACGCAAGCCTTCTCACAGATTAATTTAAAATATTAAGAATCAAGCCTTCCAAAGGGACTATTGAATAAAATTCTTACATTTTTCTTTTTGCTGAACCAAAGCGTTATCACAGAATAACTGTGGCATTATTCTGATTTGCCTCATATGCCCAATCAAAACAACTTTCAATTTTTAAGATTTAGAGTTGCCTATCAATGAAATAATTGTTGCTTTATATTGTGAAGTTGACAATTTCATTATTATTTTATCTAATGACTTAAAAATCATTAAATTACAATATTCGATTAATTTTTATAATTGAAATAATCCATTACGAATACACTACAAATATTAACTTATAAGTCATAGTGACATAAAATCGAAAACATATGCAGTAATTATGCAACTAGATATACTCGTCTGTATGAAATAAAACGGAATTGGAAACATTTCCATGCACATTTTGCGCAGTATTTTTTGAAAAAATGCAGTAAGATTTGAATACGATGGAAGTACAAGAGATGGTTTTACATTTATTGATAATAAGAGTATTATCGATTGATGGAAATTGCTCCCAGTACAGAGTGGACTTCCTGCACACTCTTGTTATAAAAATTCATTTATTTCTCATTTTTTCTTTGAAATTCTAATCAATTGAATAAAAAGACAAGAATTGGCAGTTTTATTAAAACATAGTATTGAAAAAATTCGATTCCGGTTTGGAGAAAAACAACTTAAACATTTTTATATTGAAGTTTCAGTGTAGGAAAAACGATCTGGAAAAGTTCCAGACGTAAATCGACTACATGTATGTATGGTTGTACAAGCAACAATTTTTATTAATATGTATACATATTATTTTTATTAAAAAAAAAAAAAATACGTAATGGTTTTATATTGCATAAAAAAGAAGAAATGAAACTGCAGTAGATCTGAGATCGAAAAAACCTATACTAATAATAATTACGAATTACATATTAAACAAAATTGAAAATTAAAATTTCCCATTTCCATTGGGAAATATCTAATACTAATAATAATAGGTAATATTACATAAATAGATATATTTTTTATTTAAAGTAATGTGCACATCAACGAATGAGAATCCCCATTTTGTTTGATATTAGAATAGGTATTAGAAAATACGATACAAATAATGAATATTTTTTGACGAATTTTTTAAACGAAACGTTGTCACCATCATCTGACGGTAAAGTATCTGCGCATTTCCTCTATTCTAACCTACTTTTTATTGTATTACGCAGAATCTATACTGTCTAAACACGATCTTACTCGAAGCTCGAAAGTATTTTTAGTTTGTAACCCCGTTTTATTGTCTTTCGATGATGCGCACAACTAAAAATTTCACTTATATACGTACAGTTTGTCCCAAATTGTAAAAGAATGTGTTGGTATCACAGAAACAATAAAATAATATGTATATAATTATTAAAAGAAACAACAAAAAAAAAATACTGGAAAAATTAAACCGATTTGTCTTTAATAGATAGATATTTTGAAGAAAGATGTATTTTATATTTATAATCCTATTTATAAATGTACTCTCTATAGTATGTATGTATATGCATAATATGTAATCTATCTAGATATTTATGTTTTTTATTTCTAAAAATTAAATTTGAATATTCGATTATTGTATAATGTCATTAATTGTTACATATTGATAATCATCACATTATTCTGAGATCCCAAAAGATTCGAAACATCAATTCAGGACACAATGTATATTCTCTTTCTCGCTCTCTTTTTGATAAATTTTTCTTTTTTAAACCGTATGAAAAAACTTTTTTATTATTATTATAAAAAAGTAAATTTTAATTTGACTTATATT
Source organism: Platypus cylindrus (assembly GCA_949748235.1). Classification (NCBI taxonomy): domain Eukaryota; kingdom Metazoa; phylum Arthropoda; class Insecta; order Coleoptera; family Curculionidae; genus Platypus; species Platypus cylindrus. The sequence continues at coordinate 10,237,251 of OX456489.1, read as the reverse complement.
TTCTTTACAATTTGTTTAAACTTTTATTGGACAGCAAAACTCGTTATTATTAAACGTAACACGCAGAAACATAATATTATTGAACAAATACCTTATTTGTTAGCAAAAATTTGCCCTATTCAATTATAAAATTACATTTTTTCTCACTTAAAATGATACAACAATAAATAGAATATAATGATGTCAAGTTTGAGCTTAAAAATTAAATTGTTGTTAGTTAGTGTACTATGGTAGTACTTACGGTATGTACCTGTACTATACCATAAAACCACATTATTGAATCCCTAAAATTTTGAACATTACTAGTTTCTTTAGATAAAAATACATTTAGTAAAACATTATTAATATCACTGTGTCGCTGCTAGAAATCTTTATGGCATGAGAATTCGATTCGATAACTAATAAATAGTAAAAGTTATTTACTAAATAACTAATTACTAAACGCCAATTGCATGGACGTTTGCATCACAAGTACGTGTAACACTATCCTACAAAAACATTCTAGATAATTAATAATTTATAGTTACAGTACTAAAAATACACTTCGAAATGATATGAAATTAGATCTATTTAATCAATTATAAAATTGATAAATCGTATCCCCAATAACTGTCGGCTGACATCATACATCTAATTGCAATTGATTTGGGTTTTTAAACTTGTTTATATTGTCTATAATTTATGATGCTAACGCCCATCATTTTGGTTTTTTTTAGCGCCACAAACAAACACGTATCCCACCTATGCCATTGAAGGGCAAATAATTAATTCATTATAGTATAAATGAACCTTAATATACTTTCTTTTTAATTTATTCTGACAACAATTTATTTAGTTAATTTTGTTCTATGTAGATCCAAGACAACAGATTTTTGCCTGTGGAGTCAGGTACCTGATAATAATGTTCCTATCTGTCATATACATAAAAAATTATGCAACACTATTATTCTATTATTCTATACATATTGTAATTAAGTATATCTGTACAGTGTATTTCAGAAAATTGAATGATTTCTGAAATACACGGTATAAGATAACATGGGACGAATTAAATAATTAATTAATCAAATTAATTAATTAAATGATAATAATTAAAATGAGATGATAATGATGACGCGAGCAGTAGATAGTCAGTAGTAAACTAAAATAATGGAAAAATCTTTTTCTCTCCCTTGTTCTTTTGTCATTTAATTTTTTCAGTTTTTATCAACTGCTTCTCTCACATTTCGCTTCATGTTTTTCCCCGACCAAAACGACTTAACCTTCCCTTGCCCACCCCACCCGGTTCTGAAATGATGTGCTTCTTTATGTGCATATTGTATGATATTGAAGTCTCTTTCAACATAAATCGAAACAGGTACGACTATGCAAAGTGGCTGCTACGTATCTAATTTGATCCCTTGCCATTATCGACGTTGCTACCTGAAATAGGTTTTAAATCAATAAGCCATTTTGTGGTATCATACAATTACAAGTATTTTTCAATTAATTTCCAATTAAATGGAAAGTCAATTTAAGTAATTTATATTTTCAAATATAAACAAAAAGCAATACAGAATTTATTTTATTTTATCGTAGTGAGTAAAAACCGACCTGACAACGAGCCCCCCATTTAACAATAATTGTTGATTGTTATTCGATTGTATCGTTGGTTCCATTTGTAACTCTACCAATAATGGAAAATGATCGGAGTAGATATGAGGATGTGGACAGCCGGCAACTTTGTTTTCTGTTAACCATTCTTGAGATATTGGTCCAAGTAAACCTAATGGTGTCATTGTATTTTTCCCATAAAATATATAATCGATAATCCCTTTAAAATCAAAACTAAAAAAAAAAAAAAAAAAAAAACGATACACATTTCTACAATTAATCGAAAAATCATAATCATAGCAGTGGAAGATGTTTAAAAATGGTAGTGGCACCACCTATGAACACATTTTGGTAAATTAACCATTTAAGTGACTTCCATAGATCGATACCAGTTTCTTGGTATCATACCATAGAATCCGTAAATTTAATAAAAATTTACTTACGTATAGTTAGTAAACGGCATACTACCATTATAGACAGATGCCAATTTCAAATTATGAGTAAACTGATTCGTTTTATCACCACAATTCAACAATTTTTCTAAACATGATTTATAACTGAATTTCTTAAATTCTTGATGGTCTTGCGATACTTTACCAGTTGTTAAAAATTCAATTACACCGGAATCTGGTAATGAATTGAAATCACCACAGATAAGCTGCGGTAAACACAAAAAAAAGTTCAGATTTTTAGTTTCGATTTGGCAGTGACTTGCGCGTAGAAAAACGCTTTACAATTTATACATTTTAATTCATTGTATTATAATTATGGTATATTCTATGATGATATTTACCAAATTTATATCACTGGGATCTGTACAATTTAAATTATTATTTACTGTTCGTAATGTTTGAACTGATTCATCTAAAATCGATTTAATTTCATTGGTCAGCATCATTGTTTGTATTAGTTTAACATCACAGAATTCTGGATCCCAATGAATATGGGCTGTACAAATTAAAATTGGCTGTTTACAATTAAACGACCCATCTGGTGGAACTAGAATGTGATTAAATTTATAAATGCTACTCTGAAAATATTGTCAATTTATTCAGTCGTTAAAAGGCGTCATTAGGATCATGATTTCTAACAATAATTCAATTAAACTATGATACATGATATCAGTTTCACAATTGGACGCATCATAATGTTCTGAACTCAAAACTGTCGTATTACTTACCATTTTCCCATGCATTCTCCGTTGTTTGTAATAAAGCAGCTAAACCGATATTGTCTTTAGGCATCACTCTATTTAGCATATGTTCTAGGCCGTCCGCATTTGCCATTGCTAATTGATTAAATTCAACTAAATGTTCCTTTATAAGAGTAAATCTAAGTAGCAAAGAGCAACCGATTAACGAAAGATTTAAATAATTAATGATTGTAGCAAATTTACTTAGATGTTCTATAAAATATCGCGCAACCATCAACATATTTGCGTTCAGCTTCGGCCATATGTTTTGCACGTGATTTTGGCGAGTAGATGCCATTATAATCATGTTTCTTCAACTCGGGCAAAAAGAAATGATAAAATTGCTCCATTTCGACTTCTTGCAAGTTAATTATATCGGCACCGTAAATTTGAATTTCATCCATTATACCTTTTTTCCTATAATCCCAATTTAGTGCCCATGATGGACAATAATTGTACATTTGTCTTGTGGCATATTTATCACATAAAACATTGTAACACATAACAGTGAAAATACCTGCAAAACGATGTAATAACAAAATAAATTTGTGAACATTTGAATATTTAAAAAAAAATGTTTAGAGAAACTTACAAACTGGCCGATTAGGTAAAGGTTTAGATAAAGGTATCCATGGTCTTGCTGGAGGTTGTGGTGTGGTCACTGCATAAAAAAAATCGAAACAATTAAATTTCACAACATAAAAAAAACAAAATATAAGCGAAAGTTTTACCTTGTAAATTATCTAACATAAAATTTAATAATTTGTTAGTACCATTTGGTTCACTATAATACAGTGTCAAGATTTCCTTGTTTAATGGATTACCCACTAAACCCAGAAACATCAAATTGAATAATTTCCCAAGTTCATATGGCAATATTCTTAGTTGATTATGATTCAAATGGAGTTCTCTAAAAAATTAAATAATTACCAGGTTAAAATTATCTTTTAACCATTATCATTATGATTATATTCGGATATTACTCTTTAAGAATATACCTTAGGTAAATTAATTCTCCAATTTCGGCTGGCAGCGACCTAATCTTATTGTAACTTAAATCTAATGTTCTTAAATGCAACAATTGACCAATATCCGGTGGTATCCGTTGTAAATTATTATTTTTAATAGATAAACCTATAGAAAAAGAATTTATCTTCAAAACATGAAGGCTCCTCGTTTTTCTTTATCTGTAAAATCTTTAACCTGTTAAATGGGCCATTTGGAATAATTGTGGACTAAGGCAACGAACTGATCCAATAATTTCTAATTCACTCCAAATAATCTTATTATTATTTATTTTATTATTATTCAATTTCTGTCCGACATCTGCATCTTTTTGTTGTTGTTGTTGTTCATCGTCATGATGTTGAGAATGTTGCTGCTGCTGTTGTTGTGCAAATTGGATTGTTGTTGGAAAATTTGATGATGGAAAATAATTTGGAATTTTCATTCTGGCGGAATCATTATTATCCTTTGATGACGATGATGTGCTATTGATACGACGTGGCATAATAATGGTAATATTAATAGATCCTGAAAAAGAATTATTACTTAGCAAAATAAATATAATTTATTAGCAAAACTGAGCAAACAATCTACTGGACGCTTCAATATTATTTTTATAAACACCTTAAAGATTCATCGGTTTGAATTAAATGGAGCATCACGTTTAAATTTAGCATCGCATAGTATTTACATTAATATTAAAAACAAGAGGACAAATACCTCGAATGTTGAATTTCGTTTTATATATACAATAAAATTAGATTTTTTACAAACAATTGATTTCACCATAGTACCTACGCCATTGATTGGAGAAACTACACAAAATTTTACCCAATTAGGAAGTTTTTCGAATAAAAAAATTGCTACAAGATACGTTTCCTACATAGAAATTTTAACTCAGTAGTTTCTATTATATATATGGTATATGTTATATGTAAATAAATAGCACGTATTATTAACATTATCGTAATTTGCGTCCTCGAATCATAACACAACATTTTCCTATTATTTATTTACCTACCTTCATCTACTTCTTCTTTTCGACCTTTTCCTTCTTTTTGTTAAGGATTTCTCCGTAGATCTGCTATTAGTAGCTATTAATGGATGATAGTCAATGGTGGTTAAATGGTGAAAAAACAAAGGAATTTAAAATCTTCAGAAAGGAATACAGCAGAAAACGTTTTGGTTTGGTCTATAGACAGGTTATTGACAGATAGACAGATGTACACATTGCATCGTTGCCAGATATATGAATAATATGTAGTGTCAATTATTTTTAATTTTATATTTTGTTTATTTATACTATTTATAGTATAAATAAATTTTATACAGCTATTTGTTAATTAAGCAATCTTAACTACTTCCAGATTAACAGGCAATCTAAATTTTACAAATATGTGCAATAAAATACATTAAATTAAAGCGAACTTTATATTCGAATTTCATATTTATATATTTACATTTTCGGTGAGGAAATATTAAATATTATTGAATTGAATTTTCTTATTTTCTAATCATCTACAGCTGTAATGACTTCGTGGATGATCGGTTGTTTACGTCGTTTTTCAATAAATTTATAGTTATTTCCAAAAAATGTGTTCATAATTCTAGTAATTCTATAATTCCAGGAAACTGAGTCAAAAAGAGTATAATATAATCTATAATAGTAAATGCCTTATTTAACCAGTTCTATGAGTGTTTCTTTTGGTGTAGAGATTATAAAGTGAAACTATAATCGGTACGTATATTTAATTTGGTAATTAGTGACTTGTTAATTTTTATAATTTAAACCTCCCTTGAATCCTTGATAATTGAAATCTATAGCCTAGATATGATTGCCGCATTTTTGATTTTTATTTAATTTTATATAATTCAAAACTTTACAACTTAATAAATTAGCAACAATTTAAAAATTGGAAAAAAAAACTATGCCTAAAGAATTATTTATTGATCCTTCGATCGCGATGTTTTTGTAATTTCATTCAATGTACTAGTAAAAAAGTTCAATCGTTGCAACCTTATAAATCCTGCTTGATGACCAGTAACATAATATGTAAAGGCTTGTCGATTTTCATTAAACATTATTTTATTTACACCTCTTAAATTATATTCTTCCACGTCATTTTCTTTATTATCAAAATCATTTATATTGAATTGCGGACTCCTTGAACATGGAAAATCTCTTATTCTGTCCTATATGGAAAGACACTATGTAATTTTTGTTCCAAAAAAGTGGTTTTACTTACTGTTTTATAATCTTCGAACACTAGGCCAAATTTTTTTATTGATTCACCATATTTTACAGTGCCTTGTTCATAACACTCCGTTTTTTTAATTAATTTACATGTAGAAAACACCTACGATCAAAATTATGCTCAATAATTTTCAAGATTGTATTTAAATTTTCTAATTTATTTAAAATTTGAACTATTTCTCTTACGCAACGAGCACTCCGTTTTAATTCTTTCGAATTTACATTGTACAAAAGTCGATGGCAAAATTGAGCAATAATATCACCACTGAAACTGCCATGGATTATTGCATTTAACCAATCACTGAAAGATAAGCATTTAATACCAGCCAGTGCTGATGTTAAAGAGCCAGATTCATTCATAGCATCTCTTAGCGATTTTAAATATGTATGCGATTTCACTGAAAGAAAATTTAATTTTATAAGTAAAGTGTTTCCGCCTATTTTGAATATTTGAATAATGAGTACTTTTGAGTGTTGAATTTTCCTCTGCTAGTACACAAGTTGGCCACAATGTCATCCAAACACCATCAGATGAACTATATCGTTTATGTGAGGTAATCTGTTTTCCAGTTAGCAGATCCCAAAAACACGCAACTTTATCAAATGAAGATGTTAACAGCCATCTATTACCACCATTTAAATTATGTAGAGTAAGAACTAGAATAGATTTATTTCCAGTTTTTTTCTACTTATTCCAAGTTTTTCACTACTAGGAAAGGTTACCTACCAGTAATATGAGACAAATGAGCTTTGAAACGATAATACGGAAGCATGTTTACTGTGTTTGTACCATCCTTTTGGCTTTTTAATGAAGGGGAATTGCTTTCTAGATTATATAGAGCCACCATCCCATTGGTGTAGCCTACTGCTATATATTTGTGGCCTGCAGCCTAAAATTCATTTGATTTAAATAACACTTACATATTTTTACTTCATGAAAAGCAAAAGTTTTATAAAGATCATTAACTTACTTTAGTCCATGATATTCTGGTGGCGTAAAATGCTTCTTTTTCCTTTCCTCCGAAATGTAATTTCAGAATTGGATCACCTTTATAAAACTGACCACTAAAACACACAATTCGCTTATATTCTAAGAATATGCAGAATAAAAACAATTACTATTGGCTTTCATCAACATTATCAATATCATAAATATGTACAAGGCTATCGGATGTTGCTACACCTAGTAATCCTAATCTTCTGTTAGAGTCGTCATTGGAACTACTATCATCCATACATCCTGAGGGACACCATTCTAAATGCCATATTGGACCTTCATTTATTGCTAATCCAAACAGTAGAGATGTTTTTGGTAAATTTGTCTACAAACGATAACGAATAATTTCAAGCATACATAACAGAAAATCCGAGAATTATTACCAAATGGTAAGTTAAACAACCAAAATCCCAAAATTGTATCACAGTAGGCTCGGCATAATTTCGGATAGTCGAATATTTCGTATCGCCATCATTTAAAACTGTTACGGCTAAAATTTGTTTATTATTGTGGTGAAGATGCGGAGTTGGCAACCATGCCAAAGCACTTATTGGACCGCCACAAAAAATTGTTTTATCTCCTAGAATTATAAACCAAATTTTTTCGATTTTGTGAATCAATCAGTTCATAATTAAGAGCGGGATTACCCAGCTTTGTAAACTTAATGTTTATTTCGTAAACATAACTTTAACCACTAAAAATTAAAAAGACGGTTATACAATTTCTTAATTCGTAATCAAAATTTGAAATAATTGACATTGAAATGAAATTGATGAGAAGAATCAAAAGATTGATCAATTATACTAAAAAAAAGCTAAAAATAAGTAATCAAAAATAATAAAATTATAAATAAACGATTTAAATATGCAAAAAAATTATCATCAAAAATTGGACCAGAATAGTTCGATTAAGATTACGTCCATCTCTCATCTGATCGAAAATATAGTGGTGAAAGCGCAAACGCGTTCTTAATTGTTATTTCTTAATATATAGAAGTTAAAAGTTGGGAACTTTAAAATTACATTTATGCATTAAGAAATAAGAATTAGGAAATTGGGTAACCACTACGATAAGAAACGCATATGATTATATCAAGTTTTACATACTAAAATTACGACTATGTTTATGCATTAAGTTTACGAAGCTGGGTAACGCCGGCCTAAATTATTTGATTCATACCTTCATATAGTTCTCCAACTTCCAATAATTCCAAGTTTTTAAAATTCCATTCGTGCTCATTGTTACGTTTGTCTGAATATTTAATCTGTCTAGCGGCAACATCACATGATTGCTCATATTTCGGCAAATACGTATCAAACAAATCGTAATGCAATAATTTCCATGGCTGGTTTTTTCTTAAGCTTGGATACAGACTAAGGGTGTTATAGTTTGTGTTACAACTGCCAATAATTACAAGATTATTAATTCTTATCGATGAAACACAAATTCATTTGGCTTACAATATTTTCATCCAAAAATATGCGTGATTATATAGAAACGATGAATGATTTTCACGCATTGGACGGTTCAAAAATGCCGGTTTTATTACTTAAAAAAAAAAAAAACAAAAATCAGTTAGCGGCCTAATAAGCTAATTTGCAACCTGCTAGCCTTATTTGGACAAACATTCTGTATACACAAAAATAAACTACCTAAATACTTTATAATTACCTGTACCACTGCTCTTTGCTTTATTGGGCTTCACATTTTTTTTCTTTGTTGTCTTATTATCATAGTCGACTTCATTTTCTTGTTCGGAAATGTTATCGTCCGTGTCATTCACATTGAAATCTAAATCATCTTTAAATATTTTCTGATGATGTTGTTTCATATGTTTTAATACTTCATTTTTGTCCTTATGTAAGGAAAAACATAACTTACAAAGGACGTACTAGAAAAATTAAATCAAATTGACAATTAAAACGTTAATTTTAAAATAGGGTGACGTCACCCTATTCAGATTAATCGGCACTGCATTAAACTTACTTGATCTACTTTTTTATCGCATAAATTCAAATGACTAATAATGCTATCCACTGAATTAGTTGAAAAATCACAATTCTTAAATATACAATTCAACGTATTATGTTTTTTAAGTATTTTTTCGAACTTATTTTTAAAAAAGTCTTCATTAGCATCGCGCTTGGTGATATAATACTAAAATGAATATGATTGTGTGAAAATAATTGGATAAATTTGACATGATTGTCATGATTAATTGAAATTTCATACAAAAAATTTAAATACTGGCTTGAAGGACTAAAAAAATATTTTATTAAAATTCACCTTTGACGAAACTTCCGGATGTTCTTCTTTTATATTCTCTAATATTTTCATTGCTCTAAAATTGACAATCGATTAACTCGAAAATTGTGCTAAATCTACGTCAACGTACTTTTTAGCTGATTTCCTTTTGTCACCACTAATATCCACATCGACATTGAAATAATTATTTGATTTCTTTGCACTATCTAATTGCTCAGTATATCTAGTATGACTTTTCATATGGGCATCCATACTAACAGGCAATACTTTTTTACCACAAATGCTACAAGATGCTTTTACTTTCTCTAATTCTTCATCAGTTTTTTGACAGGTATCTTTATGCGATAAATAACCGTTTACAGATTTTTTTACCGCATCACATTTCTCACAATGCAATGGTTTTCGTGCTTTGTATAATAAATTTAAAATTTGTATAACCAATAGACGGTTCTCTAAATTCTGAAATAAATCAATACATTGCTATAAAAATGGTGCCCAAGTTTTATTTATGTACTTACTAATGGCACATCTCCTTTTCTCCATGCTAAATTATTATGTTTTCTGTATTTATGATATTGCCATAAGGACTTTTCCATATCCATTTCACATACAGCACAAGTTATTAAGCCTTTCGAATTCACTATGCCATTGCAAAATTCCAAATGGTCCTTGAATGTCTGCACATTAGACGTGTCTATATCGCATTTATTGCACCTTAAATATCCAAGTTGATCTTTTGATTCTTTCAGGCTTTTTAATATTTTCTCATCATCAATCTGTTAATTATTCAAAAATGTATTTATTCCTACAATAATCGCTTCTACTTTTCAGCTTTCATCAAATTTTTATGACAATATTTTTATTGTCATAGAACAGATCTGGAAACGCCGCTTATAATAAAATGTAGAATGTCAGAAAAATAATAATAGTAACAGCTGATTTGCTGTTGCCCATTATTATTTATGTCAAGTCAAATACACAAGACCGCACCTGCACACCAGTATATTTGCACAAGCTATCCCTATCTAATTGGGACGAAGATAGTCTACACTAGTGTATAGACATGATTAGTATAATAAAATGTATATGATTTTATCGCTATCTTTAAAGAATAAAAAGATTTTATCCCTACCAAAGGCTCTTCGTGTTCTCTCCATGCTAAATTGCCATGCACTTTTTCTTTATGGTCAAACCACACCGAATTGTCAACATTTGTTTTACAAACCATACACAATGACATTTCGTTATCTGAATATACTAGTGTGAATCTATAGTTAAAAGACACGAACCATCGATAAATCTCGATAAAGAACAATCCGAAAAAACTTACTTTTTAATTCTGCCTCTTTTTCGCCGTGGCTCAATATTCTGACTATGGGAATAAAAAAAATTATGTTAAAAGCATTTTGTTCTCAAAATGAACCTCCATACCAACTTACTCATTAGAATTATTTCCTGATTCAATAATATCAGTTATCGACATTTCATTCGTCTTTTCTGCGTTATTATTAGCAGAATTACATATAGAATTAGCATGTTGCCCTTTTTTTCCTATCGATTGATACGAATTAATTTCATCAATTTTTTCAGATGACTTGGACTTGCCCACTTTGGATTTATTTGTAGTTTTCCGATTTCGCTTCTTTGACTGGACGGTTTTTGCTTTTTCGGTAGGTGATTTGTCATTTTTCCCAGTTGTTTTTTGATGGCGTTTGTTACTATTATCGTTCAATTGTTCTAAGTCAACACCATTTTCTAATTCGCTATAATTTATATTTTTTCTTTTCCTTTTGCTACTTTCAGTAGCTTCCATGATGAAATAAGTAGTGAATTTCTGTAAATTTTAAAATTTATATGATCATAAAACTGGTTTTTATATATTAATTAATATATTGAACATCTTGTATCTATTCATAATCTGTACCACATGATGTTAGATGTTGCATTATAACGCGTTTTCGATATTTGCGAAAGAAAAAATCTAAAACAAATTTTATCAATTTTAATCTACTAGAAAATCATTCTCGCATATTCGATAAAAAGAAACTCATCATAAAAATAAACTGATTATATATAATATAAAAACGTATCAATTAGAAAGCCCATGACGGCGATTGAACTACGAACCTAACGCTTACAGAACAGAAACCATTCCACTACTCCAGCAAAAAGAATTTCTGTCAAGTGAAAGTGAAAAGTTTGTAAGTTAATGGATTGTATTTTTATTGAAATAATAAGATCTGTAAATCTCTTACCTTGCTTGAATAAAATTTAAATTATAAATAAAATATCACGTCAAAATTACACATGAATACATTTAACGATTAAATACTTATAAAAAAATTATCATATTTAAGTTAGGTTAGGTTACGTATCAGTTTCTTCTTCTGTCCACTATTTTTCATTTTCCAAATTTCAAACCAAATGTTCCATTCCAATATTTCCAATATATATTATATATATATATTGGAATCCAATCCAATCCAATCCAATTATGATTTATTTATTTATTTATCCTAATTTACCCTTTATTTTATTTCTTATTTCATATTATTATTAATAATTAAAATTATATTATAATATAATTGCTTTCGAATCTTTCGATAGTTTCGATTCGACTTTTAAAATTTTATTTTTATTAAATTAAAAAATAAAATTGGCAATTATATTAAATAATTTAGTTTTTAGTTATTATTTTTATTAGTTTAGTAGTTACTGCAGTTAGTACAGCTAATTTAATTTCAATTAAATTAAATTATTTAAAGTAGCTGTACAGACTGTAGTAACTGTACAGTACACACACTACACACACGTACAGTGTGCAAAACAGACAGGGCAGGTACACAGTAGTCACACTATACGTGTACATATTAATTTCTGTTAACTTAGCTTAAATCTTTAACTTGCCAAATTTGAATCTGGAGAGGGAGGCATCAGCAATTCTGCAGTCTAACCTATGATTTGCCAAAATATTGATATTTGATATTAGAATTTGTGATTTGCTCATTGATTTAAATATATATCAATTTATCTAATATCAGAAATTATGGCAAACTCAAATAGATCTAATGAAATACCTGGCAATACCGAAGATGATGAATTAACATTGCCTAGGGCAAGTATAAACAAAATGATAAAAGAATTGGTTCCATCCGTTAGAATTGCCAACGAAGCCAGAGAACTTACACTGAATTGTTGTACCGAATTTATTCATCTTCTCAGTTCAGAAGCGAATGATATATGTAATCAATTAAATAAGAAAACAATTAATGCTGAACATGTTTTAATGGGTAAGTTACAAGCAATAATTCATGTTGTCCAATAGATAAATTAAAAGTTTCCATTAGAAAACAAAATAAATAATTTGATATGCATAGGTCATAATAACATGATTATGAATTAATTGATTATCCGTTTTCCACATTTACTTTAGAATTATGCACTAAATGAAATTAAATTGTTTGTTAACGCCATTTTCTTATTGCGAAAGAGATGCATAGGTAGCTTTATTTATATTAGTAAATAATTAACAAGATATTCTCATTCATTTTTAGCTTTAGATCGACTAGGATTTAGTGATTATCATGCTGAAGCTGAAGCAGTTTTAAAAGATTGCAAAGCGGTGGCAGCCAAACGTCGAAGACAAAGTACGCGTTTAGAGAATTTAGGAATTCCAGAAGAAGAACTATTAAGACAGCAAGAAGAGTTATTTGCAAAAGCACGACAAGAACAGGCATTTGCTGAACAACAACAATGGGAACAATTACAAGCAGCTGCACAACAGGCGCAATCACTAGCGATGTCAAATCAAAATGATGATCAAGACGATGATTATTCATAGTAATATTCGAGATAATTTTAAATTATAACAAAGTTTTTTTATCAATTTAAGACTACTACTATCCGTGATTATCGTGCATTTTTAGTTCAGATTTTTTTACAAAAATTGTGTTTTTTTAATTTCAATTACTATTCAATCAATTCAATTGATTTTTCAATTTCAATTGATTTGATCAATTACTATTTCGTCGTGTCCTGTTAATTTAGGGAAAATTCTACTTGTACTAATTTAGAAACGAGTAAAACAAAAGTCGTTTAGTACTATATGACAATTATGGACTTTGAACAGTCCAGAGAAAATAAAATAAGGACCAATAACAGTGCAAACTTGTTGGAACTCGACAAATAAATTTACTTTTTGCTAAAATTCAATTTTTGTATTTCAGTAATAATAGTAGTAGTAACAGCATGCATACAACAACTACAAACTATATTTAATTTTTTTTTACGCGAATTAAGGTTCTCAACTATTTATTATCTACGTAAATAATTTTTGCACGATTTCATTTTACCTCCTACAAGAATAATATTAGCCCAAACTTAATTAACATATTAAGTATATAAATTGCTTAACAAATTTATGCATTTAAAGCCTGTTTTATACTACGTAATTTTTTTGCCGGTATTTTATGTTTTATTTGAGTTAAATGTTTTTATTTTCTTGTTTCACATATAAAGAACTATAATAAGAAGTAGAATCAACCTAACAAAAGTCCCGTAAATATTTACGGGTCAGATTTTTTTTTGTGCGCCAAAGGGATTCGTGTTTCTAGTGCTGATTTTCAGATCAGTGACGTGCCCTGTTATTGTTTCGTTTTCAAATCATTTTCATATTTTACATTAATTTTAATGTTTAAAATAATCCACAGTATTCCAAACCAAACCATATAAATAACTATTTGATAATTGTTAATAAACATTTCCAAATAAATTTCATATACAAAACTAACAATTAATTTTATAATATATGTTTATCCAACCCTATTGCACGCCAATGATCATAAAATGGCAAAAAACAAAATTATGCCCATTTTTTAAATAAAAATTGCTGCATTATATTAAATACTCATTATTGCAATCATAGTTTTAATCTGCTGCAATAAAATCTTTGATTTCTTTAAAAAAAAAAAATTTGATTTTCTCATATGAACAATGTCAAAGAGTTAGTCTCTGCTATGGATGACTATAACAGGGAAAACGACTGTATAAAGGTCGATACCAAATACCGAATCGAAAATATTTCTGGACTTGAAAACGCCGATTTAATATGTTCGCGGCGCCAAAAAGAGTTAGTTTTGACAGTTATTATTGGCGGCGTATACTTTGTTTATATCTTCTTTTTTATGTTTTACTTTTCATTTAAAAATAATTTCATTAATTAAAATATTATCTCATAACATTTAAAAAGTACAAACACAGACGTTGTTTTGTTGCGGGTTACAAGAATGGGCTCCCATTGGACAATAATTTAAAAATAGGGGTTCTGAACCTATACAGACAATGTACTAGGAAGCGGCGTCATCATCAAGATTTCATCACCACTGAATTTCGATTCACTTCAGCTAAATTCCGCAGATGTCGGTAAAAAGGTTGCTTCAACGGTTTAGCGCTTGCGCTATTGAGCTGCTGAATTTTCAGCAGCTCATAGTGTGAACACAGGATTAGTTCTCCATAGTCTCTGCTAATGGCAGCTCGTTTGTTTTTCCTTGTGTTCACTCCTGACAGTTTCCACAGTTTTACACTAATCAGCAAAATTGTTTACTTGTATTTCCTTGTAAAATAAAATTGCACAGTATAAAACAAGCTTAACATAATTGTCTCTTTCTCATTAATATAAACAAATGTAATCTAATGAATTTCATGCCAAGTAACACAAGGCATAACTTAACTCTTTTCCATCTTAACTCGATGTAAAAAACATCAAGTAACGTATAGTCTTAAAAGATCTACTACACTTTCTTCATATATCCATTATTAATCTACATCCATACGTGTTGGTAGTGCAGAAGAATCCGAAAGATCAGTTCGTTCCGTTGCCTCTTCAACTTTATCATTATCCACTGCACTGTCTGTTACAGATAACGTATCAGTAGCAGAAACACTGGCCATTTCTGTTACATTATCATTACTCTCCAATGTCTTGTCGGTGTTAATCAATGACGAATCAATTGAAACATTTTCTTCGGACGGCTGAGCGGGTTTCTCATTTATTTGATCGACAATATTTTCCTCTGAAACTTTTTCTTGAACTAGACCATCATCTTTACTGGGCTCCTTTGATGTTTGCTGTTGTTCTTCTGCTTCTTGATCCTCCTGTTTGGGTTCTAGTAGTGACTTTCCTGTTTCATTTGAATCTGGCACAGAAATAGATTCTACCAAATTAGATTCGCTACTATGTAATACATCAAGCTTTTTCTTTTCACTTGCCAATAACGTGTCAGTTTCGTTCGTTAATACTGGCATTTCATTTGATACGATGTCATCTGCTATATGCTCTGGTGTGATCGCTTTTACAGGTTGCAAAACAGGCAAATTTGGATCGATCTGATTATTTTCTGATGCAATTGGAGGCTGAGTACTTGGCAACGATGCATTTTCGCTCTTAATTCTACCAGTTCCCTCTTCACTTGATGAAGGCAATTCAGTTGATAGAATTGAAACGTCCGTGCTATTATTTTGGGGTTGATCAGCTCCCGATTGAACTGGTAAACTTTTTTCCGACGTATCTTTTTCAAGTAACGACTTTTCAACTGAATCAACTAATGATTTATCCAAATTACTTGCAACGATTGGTAGTAATTCTGGCTTGGTTTCTAAAGCCTCTGCTTCTGTCTCCATGTCATTAGAAACAGTTTTTTTTGTCTTTTTCAGGGGCTCAAGTGAAATAATAACATCACTATCATCAATGTCGTCTTCAATAATATTTTCTTTCAATTTCTTTTTTGGCGGTTCTTCGATTGTTACTACATCATCTTCAGATTCAATGCTATACAAATCAAGACCATCCGGTTTAATCGGTGCAGTGGTTGCTTTTTTTGGTTCACTCGATATTTCCAGTGATGTTTCTTCGGGTTTTCGAACGAGCCCTAATACATCTAACATACTGCGTGTTACTGAAGCATTTTTTGCATCACCTATAGACGGATATGCCGATTTTTTTTCGCATATTGTCAAATGTTTTGCCAGTTGATTACCTGAAATGGAAGTACAAATGCATTATATGTATTTTTACATAAAATGTCTTACCATCTCTACTACTATATCCACAAATGCAAAACATTTCGTATGCTAGTTTTTCTTCTGGAATATTGGAGATCTGCGAATTCTTATTGCATTTGGTATTATGTTCTTGCATCGCAGTGGCACAACATGTCGCATACCGGCAATTCCGATTGACACAATTTTCAAATGATCTGAAATGCAATAAAAAAAATCATATTAAATCACAGAATAATATCCTATATTCTATATTCTATAGAACAATATCCTATTGTTCTTTTTACAGACACATTCAATTAAAAAAACACTTCTTACGCAAAATGCTTAGGAGTATCCATTGCCAAGTTGCATTCCTTGCATTTCAATTTCTTCGATACATTGAAAAACAACGTGTTGAAATTTATACCATCAGCATCGCATGGATTTTTATCCATTTTCGATTTCGGTACCATAATACCATTCCTTGGCGCTATATATGGTACTAGACCAGTTTTACCTCTTTGTGATGCATGCATTTTAGTTTGATGATCTGATTTAAGTTCTTTTTGAACAAACCAAAGGTTACATTTGCCACATCTGCAAATCAAAATGAATTAAAATTGAATTCAATACACCTAATCCCAATAAAATGTTTCGATGGGAAAATTATATTTCCATAGGTACCTTCTAGCGTATTGTTTTTTCTGATGTTTGTTCAAATGTTGCAAAAAGAAACTCATATTCTGAACTATATTTCTGGAAGAAGAAAACACAGTGGTCGATTTTAAACAGAAAGGGCACTGAATTGTTGGTCCATTATCATGTTGCGCATAGAAGTGGTCAATGGATTGTTTATGATTTGAGCATCTAAAAGTATAAAATGACAATTAAGTCGATTTAGATTTCATCAGCACTATTAAAAGAATGTAAACTTTAACTTTCGACTCTTATGCTATTTACCTATAGCCACATGTACCACATTGATACGGTAATTCTGCAGGACAATGTTCCTTTGACATATGCTTACCCAACACAAAAGGATTCATATAAAACGTTTCGCATATTAAACACACGAAACCACGATCATGCTTAGTTTCAGATGGATGAGCTGTCGCTGTGAAAAAAATATGCGGTTATTCACCGCATTGATGCATTATTGTTTTTTTAGCAAACATTTTCTCCAAATTACTTCCATATAACTTAATTAGACGGACAAAAAATTCACTATTTCAAACAAAATTAACCTCACGCATTAAACGGTCGAACACTTACCAATATGTTTCGTTAACTCGTTCACAGTTGGAACACTCGCCAAACAATATTTACACATTTCACCTTTAGATATATTATGAGCATGCCGAAATAGATGAGTCATAAGTAAAATGTTATTATGGAACGTTTCTTTGCATAATGGACATTTCATATTTAATGTAATGTTATTTTTCGATTGTAACGATTGATTATAGTTATTGATAATGCCATAATAGTAGTTCTCCAATGGTACCATTTGCTCTGGAACATCTGGCGATGCCGATTTTGATGGTCTAGCTACTTCACTGCTAGTACTAGGTTGATTTAGTTTGCTTGTTTCATTTTCAACTTCCTTGTCAATTTTTCTAATTTAAAAACAAGAATAAGTAACGCATTTTCAGTTTGAACTGAGCACAGCAGCCTGTTAAAAAAATTTTGATTGAACTAAAGATAAAATTACCTCTTTCTTTTCTTCGTTGCTGAAGGTTCAGCTGCTTTAGTTGTTGCATTACTACCACCCCCAATAGTTACAATCGTTGGAGCTCTTACATTTAATGCCCAATTCCTAAACGGATTCGAGGAAATTCGGTTTAGACGTATAATTATACTTTCACTTATTTCACTGCGAGTTTGTTCAGCCAAATGACACAATAGATTATCGAAAGCTTCCATTGCTGTTGTACCAAATCGTTCACGCCATACCAGTTCATCCAAAAATTGTTGGATAATCGGCCTGATCAATAGAAAATGTAATAAAATATCAATTTAATTTATAGATATCACGTTTTACAACTAACCGTGACAACAATGACAATGTATTTTGGAACATTCTTGGTACAATACGTCTTAAATAATCCATTACGGTTTTATTAGAATTACTCACATCAGTCGATGAAGTTTGCACAATATTATAATAACCAAGTTGATATAACGTTGATTTATCAACAGTTAAATCGGTTACAATAGTACTACTTGTATGTACCCATTGCGTTAATGGTTCAAGAATTTTTAGGAATCGTTTTTTATAGCCCCTATCATTTTCACCTAAAGGTTCAATAGCCTTAAGGCGTATTTGTTTCGATGAAGTTTCCAACACACCCAATACTTCAACCTTTAAAAATTAGATTAATATGTAGTTTCTGCAATCAAGTTTCATTTCCTTAATAAGATGATACCTTAACTTGTCGTGAATTGCCATCTTGCGATGTTGTACCGAGAGAGATCACGCCCACTTCTACCTTAACTTGTGATCCCCCAAATGGTTTTATATGGGTTTGAATAGCAACTGTACAAATAGATCTTAACCAAGAGTACATTCCCTTTACAAAAAGTGAATCAACTTTTACCTACCAATAAAGATAATCTTCATTAATAAATAATATTCTCAATTAATAACATACATTTCAAATTGTGTACACTAGAGTTTTCTTTTATCGATTAGAATAGATCTGTTCCAGCATGCTGTTTGGTTCCGAACATCTGAATTATATACTGCCTCGTAATATGGGCATGGCGAACTAGATTTTAATCAAGCATTTCAAACAGGCAATTGAAACAGATCTAAGAGTAAACGTACCCATTGAATAACATTCTGGATATTCGTTTGACAAGCCCAATGATATAAAACTTTTAGTATAACTAAAGGTGGATGAGGTGATGATTCAAATATCGAACCACTGAACACTGATACAAATTTTTGCGAACAACATTCCGATATCCATACGTAACCGCCTGAATGTGGAAATTTCGATACATCAGTGTACATGCCTAATTTACACTGGTTTCCATGGAGAGAACATTTCTGTTCAGATTTTATGAGTCCTTGTTGGATTAGCCTTAATATAAATTGAATAAATTAATAAGTTATAAGAATTTCCTTTTTCGTAAAATGTGTAAATAGGACGACACAGAATAAGTATATCTTGTCAATTTTTCCGCGCAGCCAGCATATGAGCTTACGAAAATTGTCTCGGGCAGTTGTCAACAAGAAATCATTTACTTAACATTCCAAAACATCAACTTCGATTTGTTACGAATAAAATAATAAGATATTATAAAATTATAACTACCATTCGGCAAATTTTGCTGGTGAATACATTAATACAGTTTTAACTTTTGCATCTAGTTTCGATCTGTCTATATTTACATCAATTAATCTTAAATATGGTCTTGCAACCACTGCCAAGGATGGATAGGTTTTTCCTTGCAATTTATTAAATGTAATCTCTTTACTGTCTGCCATTGGTTTACCATCATCTCCAGTAAGATCGACAACGAATCTAGCCTGTTTCTTTCCAGTTGCTAGGCCACCTTCTACATTACTTTCTGACGCTTTACCACTGCTAGTAATTGTACTAATCTGAAACGATTCGAAAGATTATAAAACTGCATTGAAGACATTAGAATATACTAAAGCTATATTCTTGGCACGAAAATAATACTTAAATTAATTTACTTTTGTTCTTGCAGCAATAGGTGTCGTGACACTAGTAGTAGCATCCTACAATTAACAATGTGACTTATATATTTCGTGGAATTTTTAAAAACAACATTTACATACAATATTACTTTTAGATCTTGTACCATGTGTTGTTAAAGGTGGAAGTTTTTTGGTCGATGATTTCGAAGTTGCAACTGATCTTGTAGAGCCCGATGAAGAAGCCTGAGCCGCTTGTGCTGCCTGTTTTTTCGGTTTTGATGCTCTAGTGGCAGTAGACCGTGGCTCAGCTGGTGTAGCCTGAAACGTAAATGTTTTATATAGCTAAATATGCCTCTTTAATAAAGACATTTCTGAATTATATATAACTTAATCACCTGAACTGTTATAGGCGAGTTTGAAGGTTGGACAGTACCAAGTACAAGCCCTAATCTAGGATCCATGACTAACTGATATCCAGGTTGTGTACTAGCAATACTGTTATTCAAAACTATACTTGCTTGTTGATTAGAGTTTTCAACATCTAAAATTAAGATTTCATGGAAAAAAAAATTCAGTTTGAAGTTGACCATCGTTTACTTTGTGATCCTTTTTGTACGAAATCGTTAAACTCCAAAATCGTTCCGAATTCACCTGTGTGAATAACTACAGCGTTGTTTTTTTTGACAAGTTCATCTAACGTAGCTTTTAAGAAATTTTCTTCTTCCCGAAGTTTTTTATTCCTCTCAATTTGACATGGTTCTAGTTCCTCAACCCAACAATCCAATTCCAAACTATTATTATCCGTATAAGGATTTGTCACATTAAGTGTTATCGTTTTTAAAACAAGAACTTCACGATCTTGAAAATAAATATAATTTAATTTCGAAATTAAAATGTCTTTTATTATCTATACCATTTCCATCAGAAGATTTTCTATGCGAAAGTTTATATTTCTTTTTTGATACCGATGGAAACGATGATATAGGCACCACATCCTGTAAATATTCATTTTATTATATTTCGATGTAAGCAACATAACATCCTAGTCTGGTACATAATCTCGTTTAGAAATTAAGTTCATAAACTTAAATCCAACTTAGGCCATACCTGATCATCATCATCATCAGGTATTTCAACTGTTTCATTCTCATCTTCAAGTAGTATCTGCATTTGTTTCAAAGCTTCTTTACTGGCTGCTCTTCTTGTCTGATGTCTTGAACGAGAAGAGCCGCTACCATCTTGATGTTTCTTTAACGGAATGATATCTACTTTGCCTTGCTAATAATGCAGTTTACACGAAAAAACGTTAAAGACTATATTAAAATTTATATATTAATAAGCACATTTGCTACATTTTCTCTATAAACTGTTAGACCGCTGAATCACGCCAAATAAGAGCGTTGATTCAAAAGAAAATTCTTTCTCATACGAGTACATACATATTTTATTGAATAACTGATTCGAATTCTGTTGTTAATACTCACCTTTTTGCCCATTTTTATTTGTATTTATTTAATAGAAAATAAAATTTTATTCTACAAAGCATAAATAAACACACAGTCCCCAGCGTAGTGACAGCAATGACAGGAGTTTAGTATAGATATTGGCGATCAGTATCGCCAAATTACAGAAACAGGAATGCCAACTATAGATATAGATTGCATAAAAAAAAATATTCGGTCTTCACTCTTCACTGATCGTGACCACTGAGTAGTTCGTTCAATGTAACAATATCTTCTAATTTTTCTAATAGGTTGTTTCCATGCTAAAATTAGATGCACTTATATTTTACTCTACCTATTTTCCTATTAATAGTATAAAGCGAATATAGCTTATAGTAGCGTATAGTAGCGAAATAATAGTATATTTCGCTGATTAATGTATTCGAATTGTAGAAAGTCATATCTACAATAAAAATATTAATTACATATCAGCAATTTAATATTTTAATTTGAGTAATCTCGAAAAAGACAATTACCGCACATTTTACATTTCACAATTACAAAAATAATATTGGAGGCACCTAAATGCAACGTTGTAGTAGATTATTAATTTTAGCAGTCTTAAAACAATGCCTTAATAAAAATACTAAGCCTAAATCATTAAATGTAATTTTTTTTATTGTATTGATTTGGACATTTGCAATTTTTTTGAGGCTACTTTTCAAACGAAAATTTCGGTTTCTCCATCTCTTACACAATAGACAAACTGATACCGACAATTACAGTTTTACCACATGTTTCTGTAATTTGATTTAAGAAAAAAATCCTGTAAAATGTCACCTGTAATTGTCGGTATCAGTTTGGCTATTGTGTAAGAGATGGCGAAACCGAAATTTTCGTTTGAAAACTAGCCTCAAAAAAAATTCAAGGTCAAATTTACTTTGTTACAATAAAGTGACGTTTTATCTTAGTATTTTTTTTAAGACAGTATTAAGGCTGCTAAACACTAAAGTCGTATCTACTAAAACTTTGCGTTTAAATCCGGAATCACTCATATTTTTATTTTATAATTGAGAATTGTAAAATGCGTGTTAATTGTTGCTTTCGGGATTAATCAAATTAAATTGCCTATATGTAAATAATAGTTTTGATACAGATATGACTTTCTATAATTCGAATATATTAATCTGTGCAATTACTATTAAATAGGAAAATAGGTAGAATAAAATATAAGTGTGTCTAATAATTCTAAGATGGAAACAATCTATATTAGAAGATATTGTTAGGTGGTATGAACTGCACCAAGGAAAATTTAAAATGTGTACTCAGCATTACTTAATTCTTGTTAAAATTAAAATTTAATTTCAAACTTATAGGTGATGGGATATTAAATTTAACTGGAAAATTATTTACTAGTAGGGTTTCTGCCGAATCATTCTTAATATATATAATCCATAACAGAGCTAAAAAAAAAAAAAAATTAAAACTGCAATTAATAAAATATTAAAATTTTATTTAGTTAGAAAGTATGTAAATAAAATCTGTATAAAATAAAATTTATTAAGCTTATGCATGTATAAAGAATAGTAATTTTAAACTTTTTTAGTCTATTTACAAAATTATTAGTAATAACCGTGTTAGTAACCTACCTACTAGTTTTATAAAAAATTGATTATGAAATACGCGATATAAGACGATATTAATAAAAACATTAAAATGATTTCTAGACCATCGTGGTCACACTAGATTCAATGTATTCAAGAAATCGTAAACCGTTCAGTTTCGTAATAATTTATGTAGCTTATTTAAGGTCCAAAGAATGCCTGCAGGCATAACAAATACGACACGCCTTCTTAATAATGTTATTATCAATAAAAAGCTCGATTTAAAATGTGCATTTTTTCCTTCTGCTATTACAGAATTAATTTTATTTACTATAGAAATTAACGAAGCAAACGTTTTTTTTTTTAATCAGAAAAATATGTTTTAGTTATTGTAGCATATAATTTAATACTGTTTTATCCATGAACTGCAATATAGCTCGATTAAAATGTTGAGAATAGCTGATCTACACTAAAATTACTGGCTATTTACGAGGGACAAATAATTGAACATTATAATAATCCCACGCTATATCTTTCTTTGAATTGGTACAAGAAAACCTATTTCTCCAATGCACTTAAAAGATGCAATTGTCACCCTGTTTATACATATATATTCAAAAATTGCATATCTTTTCATTAGCTGGAGCTTATGTAATAGATATTAAATAACTATTTGATTTTTAATGAATGTAGGCAAGTTGAATCCATTGATTGAGAACAAGCCATGAATCTTAATTACCGTTACAATCAGGTGAGTTAAGAAAGTTGCAAAAACTGTTTAGAAACAGCTCTAAGTGAATCTATTAAAGGAAAAGCCTTCGATTTTATAAAAATACGGCCTGTTAAAGAAATATAAAAATTAGATGTTTTGATTTATAATGACAAAAGAACATCTCGTCTGTACAACAGACTAAACTATTTTTAAACTATGAACGTCGTATGATGATATTTATATTTCTTGGTTTTTTCTCATCATCGCTTTGATCCAGTCAAAGGTCGAAATATCGTTAATATATTTAGGAAATGTTCTTAAATTCGTTAAATCATAAGAAACAATGAGCGAACGTTTCTTTCATTTTTTTTTTTGTATTAAGCGCAAGTCAAATCATGTACGCCATTTTAAATCTACTGTCATTCCATTCCATTCCGTAGTACAAAAAATTGTATTCGACAATTTTAATAACAAATAATGCTTTCCATGGGCTTGTAAGTGTGCTCATATTTTTAAATTTTCTTTGCTCCCAATTTCATTGGACCGCCTCCTGCTGCGCCACCAGTACTAATCCTAGAAGCACGACGTGCTTCTAATTCTTTTTGACGTAGTATTTTTTTCTCTTCACGTTTTCTTCTTGCATCTTCTAATTTATCATTAACTGAAATAATACAAGGCAAAATTCACAATTTAAAAATGTCCGATTTTTAATCAATTAACATGATTATGATTACCAATGCTGGAATTCTCATCGATAGGTTCGAATTCCATATCATCCCATCCCGATTGGGGTTTTCTATTTGTTATAATCAATTTATTGTTATCATTTTTCAATGGAATTATCGGTGTTGTCTCGGTTGGACTCCATGCACTTGAAGGCGACGTAAGATCAGCATCTGCCTCCTTGAAAATAATAGTTATTTATCAATTAGTTAGACTGAATTAAATCATTCAGTTGGTGGACTGCTTTAAGTTCAACATTGAAAAATGCTATTCTTACAGGTTCCTCTTCCAAACTTCCCCAATCTTCATTATCCCAACCATCAGTAACTTTTGCTCCTCCAACTCCACCACCCGAACCAGATGGCGGACTTGTTGGGTCACTTTGTGTGCCACCTGTTACAGCTCCACTGCCACTGCTACTTGCCATTTGTTCACCAGTCTACACCAATAATTAATTAAGAAGAATATAATTTGTATAATATAGTTGTCATAATATACACATTACCTCCATATCACCCCAATTTTCATTATCACCCCACTGATCATAATCATAATCTGATACAGATTCATTTCCTTTACTTCCGTCTTCATGTTCGAGTGACGTCATTGACGTTACACTTGACGTTGTTGTTGATATGCTACTACTAGATGGTTGTTCTAATGGAAAATTGGGACAATGTCGTTTATTTTTATATTATATCTGATCGATACTAACCTAATGAGCCCGGCTTATGTAGGATTCTATTAGCGAAATTATTCATTGATCTGACCGTATCTGATTGACTTCGATAAAATTTAGCTGTGACAGCGGTTACTGCCCATCCTGCCCATGTTGCTGCTGCATTACTAAGACTTGGCGTTGCCGTATTAACATCAGCTTCTGTAATAAATTGAAAAGAATATAAAATTTGGTTAGCCAAAATCAATGAGTGATCAATCAGATTTTAATCTTTTTGGTGGGTTTTTAAATCAAGTATTACTTTTTAATTTTTGGATAAAAAATTCATAATTCTATAGAAATGAATCGATCAAGTGCCTGAAACAAACTCTTCATAGTTGAAAATAGATTGTGTATTATTGGTTGCCAGCAAAAATACACTAACGTTTAATTTTCAAATGTCAATTATTGGAATTTGAATAAAATAGTTCCGTTATCAACCTACCCATGCTTTCTCTCAAACTAGGATCTTCTGATACTTTTTCTAATTTTCCTAGGAATCCTTTAATGGTTCGAAAAATCGAATCTCGAACTGACTTCTCCGGATCTAAAGCTAAATGGCACAATGCTGGTAATATTCTTTGTGATACTTCAGATAATAAGTAGTATTGTTGTGTCGCTGCTAAAGCTAGAATACCTGAAGATCAGAAAGACAAAATTAAAACTACAGAATATTTTCAAAGTAATAATTAATTCTTAGTCTATTATTATATAATATTAATTAATAATTCTTTAGTTTTACATACAAGCATTGCTATCATTCAAAATATCAAAAATTACCCGCATTCCTAGCTGGTGGAAAAGGATCACGCATCGCTCTTATAAATGCCGATATTAAAACTTTTTGTCTAATTTGCGGATGTAAATGATGTGCTATTTTTCCTAAACATACTGTTGTATTAGTTCGAATACCACCTTGATCGTCTTTCGCTTGAAGACGTGCAAAATGTCTTAGGACTTCTACATTTAAATTATTATAATTTAATTTTGGTGCTAAATGTATCACAGACTGAAAATTATAATGATAATGAAAACATCAATTATTCAGAATTCGGTACAAATCAACTAAAAATGGAACGAAGATTACTTTGACAGTTTGTTCACGAATTGTCGGATTCGTATCCATAAATCCATGAGCAATTTGAGGAAATATTTGATCATTAACTGTACTGGCTTGTAAATGGCTTATGAAATATTCAAGTTGTTGTAGAAGACGTGATCTAGTCGCTCTGTCATTACTAACAAATAACTTAACAACACATGGCACAATTTTCTTTTGATATTCGGCTTCATCTAGTAATCTTCCCAACTGAAAATAATCCATAATTAATTAGATATTAAACAGATTATAAGATGGCAAGTTATGCCACTGATGAAACAAAAATATATGCTTACTTTAAACATTGGTGCTAAAACAGCTGATCCCGCATCTCCATATTCAAATGCAGTAATAAGTTGGGGTAGAATTTTATGCTTACAAATATTATCAGGAAAATTATCTAAATGCGGTGTTAAATTTGAGAAGAATTTATTCTTTTCGTTTTTATCTTTTATTTGTGTCTCTTCTAAAAATAATAACGTATCAACTAAATCATTTTTGAAATAACCACCCAATTTTCTACATCTAGTTATAATATCAGCTGGATTTGGTCGAGATTGGGGATTTGAACCTATAAGTTCTGTATAAAGATTTAGAAGTTGTTGAGGGATCTGAAATTCATCAATTAAAACATTAAAATATATACCGCCGGGTAGTGTTATGATTAGGATGTAAATCATACATTATACGTATTTGTCAAATACTTTCATATTATACTAATCACTTGAGGATAATTAACGTAACAAACAGTGGGAAGTGGTACTATATTGGTTATGCGCATGCGTGTTATAACAGTTGTTACCTTATTATACATAGTAAGAATATTGCAAAAATGTTTATTTTTATTAAAGAAAAAATATATTATTAATGAATTTTAACATGACGAAGCTTAACAAATATTTAAAAATGTATTTATCCCTGAAATACCAGTTTTTACCGGTTAACTTTTGTTTAATATTGCAATAGAAAAGATCTGATAACGATGGTTAGCGTAAAATCAGAAATGTCACAAAAAAAAATAATAGTAATAATAACAGCTGATTTACTGGGAGCCATTTGAATTCATACCACCTCAAATTCACAAGATCGCACATGCGCACAATACTATCTGTACGATCCGCCCCTTCTTTATGTGAGCACATTGTCATTCTGCAAATGATTAGTATAATAAAATACATTTGATATTTGCACCGAATTAGAATATACTGTTATTTAATGTATGGCTTACGATCAATTTAGGTTTTAAGTACTTTTTCAGAATTTTTTAATAGACTCGGTTGATTCAATGGACCATTAAAAACTTCCCATATAAGACATCCCAAACCCCACATATCTGAAGAACTGTAAGAAAAAAAATATATTATAAAAATATCAACCAAACATGCTGTAGATGTAAGTACCATTTCGTAATCGAACGTTGCTTAATAGGATCATTGTTTTCTGGTGGATCATACATTTTTAAACCGTGCCATTCTCCAAGTGGGAATTTTTGGTCTTGGGCAATTGATACATGTTCAACACCACCCAATTTCCATTCGCCAGATGCATTCACAAATATAGACCAAATGTTTACATTGTTATGCTTCAAATTGCCATCGTTATTTAAAAATGATAAAGCTCTCTAAAATCAAGATTGTACATTAAATAAATTAGGGGGAGAGAATGTTAAATTCTCTAAGCATGTATTTAATTTTTCATTTATATTGTAGAAAGAGTCTCCCATTAACTTACAGTTATTTGAAAAATTCCCCAGGACACATATAAATCTTTCTGCGGCTCTTGTAGACGAAGATTATCTAAATGACTACTTAAAGGATTTACATTTTCCGTAACTAAATATAAGACTTTTTCTGATTCTAAACTGTCAATATACGTAAGTATACTTGGATGACGAAGAGTTTTTAAACGTTTTATAGCTCCTTTAGCGATTTCCAAATCTGCTTCTGAATATTTTTTAATATCATAAACAAATACTGATACTTCTTCATTGGTGCCCTACAATTACGTATTGCTAAATTGGGTAATATCCGTAATTAATTATTTCAACAATTTTAATTACTTTTTTCTTTCCTTTGTGCAAATCCCAAAAACTTTTGTCTTGCAAATTTGAAATCACTTCACCAATTTCAAAATTAAAGTCTTTCGAAGGATCTCGTGAAAAAAATGACCACATATTAAAGTTTTATAATTATTTTCGAGTAATTATTTTTTTTTTACTGCATGACGTATTTTACTCCAAAATTTAACGCATTGTGTGTCAAAATAATTGTTGCAGGTTACAAATTTAAACATTTGTTTTTAAGTTTAAATAACTAGGGAGAGTTTATTTTATAACATTTTTTAAACATATGGTTTTCTAATTTACAACGGAATAGTTAACAGTTTAATAACGTGCACGCCACTCGTTTATGTTTTATTCAAATGTATAAACTTAAATTGGTTTTAATTAAATTTGAAACAAGAAATTAATTAAAAGAACATATGATTTGTTATTGAGCAACAATTGTGTGTCATTTGCACTGTTCACAACCTCAGATTTGTGTAACGCCCTCTCTGTTTAACGCCAGTCAAGTTAGTTATCAAAATTTAAATTTTAAAATTTAATAAATAAAATAAAATAAAATAAATACTAAAATTTGAACTTTGCGAAATAATTATAAAATTAAATTAAAAGCACAAAATCGTTTAAATACTAAGTTCATGTTTATTTCACATTTGTATTCATTTAATCAAGATACGATTATAAAGATAATTCATAATTGATAATTTTTGAATTTTTCTGCTCTGGCTGTGTGTCAAGGACGTCAAGGTCTTTTGGACAATCAAGATTTTAGGTTATTTTAAATGGATCTGCAATAAAAAACAAAAAAAAAACTATGAATAGTTGTATTCGTAGTTTTCTATTAAATTCCTCATCAAAACAACTGTTCAAAATAAATAAACGTTGTATATGTTCCACAACAGTTTTATGTACATTTTGGGAACGGGACCCAAAAGGAGGATACCGTCGAGAAGATCCGATAGTACCAACATTATCTGAAGTACTAAAAGTCGGATTCGCTGAATTGAAAAAAGAAATAACTCTATGGAAAAAAGAAGTAAAAGAACATTTCGAAAATGATCCAATTCTTACATACCGGCCAGGAGAAGTGGATCCAATATGGCGATTTCAAAATCCAAATGATTTGGAGAATTGGATGGTTACATCTGATAAAGATCATAATGAAGGATTTAGTAATTGTAGTCTTTCAATAACGAAGTATGGCAAAGGGTTATTTAGTGGTTATATATCTTTACAAGTTCCTAAAGATGGACGAATTAAGAGAAGTGGATATTGTAATATGAAATCACTGCAACCAAGAGTAATTAACATCCGTTTCATTAACTAGAAAAAACATAATTCATGGTAAAATGAGTACAATGCAACTGTATTGTTGTATTACAACTTCACTGTATTGAATTGTGTATTGTATTTGCATACAATGCAAAACTGTTCTGTCTGTGTATCATATTATATCTACTCTGAATTATGACTTTCAAATATACTGTTACTGGCCTCACTGAGATCATGTATATTTAAACACATTTTTTAGAAATCATTCAAAAGGGAGACTTACTTAAATTGGGCTCCGTACAATATGTTGGTTATGAGGATACGAGGCGATGGACGGTCGTACCTCCTAAATTTGCATTCAAAGGGATATTTCGATGTTACATGGAATGACATGTATCAATATGTTTTGTTTACCAGAGGAGGACCGTATTGGCAAATTGTTAAAGTAAGTCGATGCTTATAAGTTGGCAATAGATTCTTTCCAGCTTGGCTACAAACTAGTATGTTACTGTTTGTAAAGAGCATACGCAATACGTATAAACTGTTCCAACTTTACCAAAACTGAAACTCCAGCTAAAAATCAAATACTCCAACTTACTTTTTTACTATAATCAACTAGTTCTTGATATTTTATTTGAGTTTGTGCTGCTACAAAGGTACTATCAGTTGGAAGTATGCGCAGTAAATCCGTTAACATGTCGGTAAACATTTTAAAGAGTCATTTACAGGATTTAATGTATCTTAAGATTCTTAAGTGCTATTTGTGGTATTTTTATTTATTGACTAGTATCCAAACCCGAGTTCGTCCGGGATCAATTCCCGGGCTGACTACTATGAGTACTCGAACTTATTCCACTAATCATACGTGAATTTCCAATTTTAACGTAATATATAAAAAAAAAAAAAATTGGCAACGTTGCAACATTTCTTTCGTCTTCCTCCAAGTTGAGTTATTAATTGAAAATCTCTATAAGACAGAACTCACAATCAAACCAAACAACACTTTACAAATAAGAAATCTCTGTAGTCGTAAACTTAATTACGAGCAAACCAAGCGGCCCGTTATAAATCAGAATTCTTTATAAGGCAAAACTCATAACCAAATCAAATTTACAATTGCCTTATAAAGAATTCTGATTTATAACGGGTCTGTTTAGTTTGATTGTTAGTTGGTTAGGTTGTTTAACAATTAATTCCTATTTGTTTATAACATTTAAGTATGAATCATTTAATTACATCAACATGGTAATACTTTTACTATGAATAATAATTCAGTAACTTATTGTGTATAGGGCGATGAAGAAAATGTAATAAAAATAACAATTCGTAGTATAATGTGATCATGGCGAAACAGCTCTGCTCGTAAGACTCGTGTCCACTGGCAAGTAAAACTTGCTAGAATAGGTCTCTGAGAGCGCTTGCTATTGTGTACACGTTAAAGCAAGTTGACTTGTGAGAGTGACTTCTGCAATTTTTACTCTCGGAACATGCCCGACATTTTTGCTGCAAGTTGGGTTGGTTATTTTGAGCTATTCATTTTGAAAATGAAATAAATGAACTATTTATAGTTGTTAATTAAATTAAACTTGGTATGAATAATAAATTAAATTCAATCACAAAACTATACACTATCACCATATTTACAAAAAAAAATAGAAATAAATTTAATGTAACCTCAAATAGCAGCGTAGAGTAGATAGAGTAGTGTACAGGTTGAAATCAAGGGAGGCACAAGAAAGAAGGACTTGTTAGAGTAACTTGCTAGAGCAAATTCGCAAATAGTGTAAACGAGCTAGCAAGTATTTGCTGCAAGTTACTTGCCAGGGGACACGAATCTTTAAAGACATTTTCAAAATATTCCCACGTTCCACTAATAATTTAACCATTCCAACCCACTCACTAACAAATTAATCATGGACAAAGACACAACTAAAAGTTTCTAATTGTAAATTTAGAAAAATGGTTGAGAAACCATTCCAACAATGTTGGAAAGTTGGGAGACACCCAATGATAAACCAGCCAACTAATTATCTTACAAAAATTATTTTTTCCCGTTTTAGATACCATTTTCCAAATTTTATTTTTCATCAAAAGGACGACTTCAAGACAGTCAATATCCTGTACGTCTAGATAAAATTACATCATTTGGTATAACGGCAGCTGAACGGCATGAAGGAGAATTCTACCTAGAAATCGATTATATTGGATTAGAGAATGACCCGACGTATTCAGAAACGTTTGCATATGAAACATATGCACCAGATAAGGCCTAAAAGCAGTTCATATTTTTATTTAATTGTTTTATTTCATTTTTTTTAAATTTTATAAATCAATTCAATACTTCGTAACGTGATAAGAGAGTAGTACTTTATCAAACAAATTTTCGTTTTGTAATTGACTGTTTGGAGGCCACAGAAAAACAGGTCCAAAATGCCACTAGAAAGTGTTAAAAGGAATCTGATTGTACATTAACATTATTATATAAGAACTTGATCGGTCAAGAACACCAAACAAAAAAAAAATGCATTTAAATCTATTTCTAAAAAAATTAAATTGAAAATTGAAAGGATACGATTAACAATTCGAATAAAGAATTTCCAAATTCTATACTAAAACTAAACAACACTTGTGTCATCCGGAAAAATAATTCTGTAAAATAAACAAACTAGGAAACACATAATATGTATATAGTATAATTATTATAACCACGGTTCAGGCTGGCTCAATAATTGATTTCAAATCTTTTAATTACATTTTTTTTTTAAATAAACAAATATTTTGTTTCTCGCAGGCTTAGACAAATTTTATAAACTAATGAATTCGAGTTAAATCCTCAACCGTTTTGACTAAATGTTCAACTGTAACCTGTAATAATAAAAGATATTTATTATTAAACGTATGCCGAGCTGCGAAAATAATGCGTCTTTACCCCTAAACTATCAGCAACTTCTTTCATCTTATCAGGTGAAAGATCTAGAAAACTTTCAATTAGATCACCATCGATGAAACCCTCACTGGTTTCCGTTTTCACGTCAGTATGAAATGCTCTCCAAAATGCATGAGCTATTCTACCAACTGATTTAATTGTAAATGCCAATTTATTTTCAAGTTCACGCAATGATTCGTAGAATTCTTGTGAAATTTGAGTTACTAGACCTAATAATAATTAGATAAATCGTAATTTACGTAACTAATGCTAAGTAATTTACTAATTATACCTATAGCTCCACCAACTGTACCAAATAAAACACAACCTTTAGTCGGTGTTGAAGTTTCGCCAACATTTTGCATAACTAACGAACCGTGTCGAAAAACATTAATCATGTCACCAAAATGAAAATGTCCGACTTGAGTTAACTGTGATCGTTCATCATCGGTGGTAGCGGAACTATCTTTTTGACAAACGAACATGTTAAAACAATTTTCCGCACCAAGAAAAATGTCGTCATCCAGAAATTCCAAAGCTGTCATCCAGTTCGGATTGTAATCTCTCGCTGGAAATATCATATCGTGAATTTGATTGTTAAATAAACGTTTGATTTTCCGCATCTTACCGATTTCTTCAAAATTGCCTTCCATTGTTTTATATTGCATCAATGTCATGCTACGCATTAAATCGCCAATTAATATAAAATCTCCTTTTGTCTTAATATACAACGATACAATATTGTTAAAATGAGAACATTCTAGCCGTAGTTCTTTTTCACTTGTCCATTCAAACAGTCTTACTGTACTATTAATACTGGCCAGTAATTTTCCATTGAAATCACCCAATGAATAACAGGCACCTTTTATTTCTTTTTCTGATATTTGAACAAGTTTATTGTCGGTCCATTGAAAGACTATAATACGTCCTTGTTTCGGTTCAGATTCTTCTGGGTTTACAACGGCTGTTCCTGAAAATAAAGCGAAAAAAAATCATCAAATCCTAAGAAATATTAAATCCGTTTGATCTATTTTTTTATTAATAAAGATAGGGTTATTGTTTTTATAGTAAAAAATAGGTTTATCGAATAGTATCCGTACCAACTACGAAATACGTATTTGTATCACTTCCCAAACTGCAGGATATTAATGACATTGCATATTCTTGTTGCATGAATTGATGCGCGGCCGATACTTCAAATGTATTTTGATGAATAACTAATAAATTGTGAATTTCCACTTCTTGACCATATTCAGTAGCGATTCCATCTAAAAAAAAAAAAAAATTATCAACAGAAAGTGAAAAACAATCCGCAAAAAATTAATTGAAGTAAACATTATTTACCAGCACTAGTAGTTGCAGTAGAAGTGGTTCCACTAGATTTACTTGTCAAATTCCCAACACTGCTCGATATAGTTACAGCTTGACTCATTGTCGATGCACTCTGCCTAATTGGATTTAAGCCCATTGAATCTTGAATATCGATTCGACATGTTAATACACCAAATACCTTTGAAATAATCAAAATTTAATTTTTAGTAGAATTTGGAACAGTTTTGGATCGTTTCTTATATATACTTGGTTACATTCTTGGTATGCTATCCTTCTCGGTGATTCTTGTAACGGAATTGTTCTAATATGTAGTTTTTGTATTTCGTCGATTGTTCCAATTGTGACTGACGTGGCGGTTGCTAATGCTAAACTGTAATTATTTATAATTGTATTCAGTAATATACTTAAAATTTTATTAATAATATAATTAAAATCTGTTTACAGTTTTTTTTGTTTATATTGTAACCTCACCATCAATCACAATCCATCTGAGAGGATAATAATCGTGATCCCAATCTCCCTACTCACCTATCTGGATATGCAGACGCATTAAACGAACACATCTGACTAACTTCCCTTAAATTAACATTAGAAAATACTAATTTATGATTCGATGAATAGATTACGGTAGGACGGTCCGAACAGGCGAATACATTTGTCGAATTCAATGATTTAAATTTCCTTAAAATCGTCGGCTGTGTACCCAATGTTACTTTCTTTTTATCGGTTAATGCTCGTGTTTCTTTATTAAGTAAGAAATAATACATGCAACCATCGCCGAGGGCGCAAAGTAAATAATCGTGACCTTCAAAGTTCACCATAAGAATAGAACGAGGTATAATATCTAGAAAGGGAAAACAGATCAATAGGTTGTTAGGCATGGTGGAAATTATGTATAAATAAAAAATTCACATACCGCCTCCCAATAGTTCTTTATGAATTTCTGAAAGATCAGGAAGCCTTAAAATTCGAGCAGATATATCCGTCCATAATCCTACCGCTACAATTTCCGATGAAACAGCATTTTCTCCTAATGGACTGATATCAAGACACGATACTTCCACATCCAAAATAGTCTCACTTAAAATTTTAAATAAATCAAAGAGACTATAGACGAGTAATGACAATATGTCATATATACATTTTACTATATTAATGATTTATATATAAAAGTGCGGACCTTAATTACCGTCGAATGATTAGTACAGTATAGAAATATTTAAATAAGATTTACCCTTTTAAAACTAATTCATTTGGAAGAATTTCCAAATAATACAATTGATTGCCAGTTGAACAAACAATTTGTGTCGAATTACAAGCAACAACTATTATATTTTTGCCAGTAGATGGTTTCCATTCTGCGATCAAACTTTTTTGTTGAACAGATACAAGTCGTGCAGATTCAGGGGTTATCTGAAGCCAAAAGTAACAAAAATATTATTGAAACACAGAAATCATTAGCGATTTTCTCTTACTTGTATCAAAAGATCATAGCCAACATTTCCACAATAAAATGTTTGTTGATCTGATGTGAATCCTTCAATTTCAGTTTCTTCAACTTCTTCCCCATTTAAACTTAAAATTCTGGTTTGAGCAACGAATGCCAAAACCAGAATATCATGAAATACCTCATCTGTTTGGAAATTATAATATCTTATTACATATTGCTATTTCTTTCATTAAGAGTCAAAATTCATTATTATTTCTTTGATGTTATTAAATCAACTAATCAAAAATTACCATTAGCTCGAAGAGCCCACATGCCCTTAATACCCATTAAGTCGATCGATGCATGTTCCTGAATGCCAATACCGTTTCGAATAATTCTCAATGAGCCCTCCTTGAAGGCACCTGAACAAGTAACTAATTGGCCTTGACCCTGTCTTTCCAAGTCGACAACACACATATCGACAATTGGCGCCAAATTAGTGAACGCTTCCATTGCTACTACATAGGAACCATTTTCATCTGGTTTTGCATTTAATTTAACAAGCTGAGAATCACCCAGTCGCGAACCAATAAATAATACTCCATTATCTAAATACGTTATACATTCGGGAATTGCGATTTCACCTATTAAAAAAAAAAGTAAAAATAAACTATGGTGAATACTTGCATTTTTAGACTTTTACCGAGCATTTCTACTTTCAAATCTTTTAATATTTCTTGGCCATCGCCTTTAGTTTCAGTTTCTAAAAAGAGCATAAACAAATGTCCAGCCATATCACCAAGAAGATAGCGTAATCCATTTGGATCGACTTTTGCATAACATGTTATTGTACTTTGCTGAAAATAAGTCAGAAATCAATACTTTCATGGAACAATTAATTGTTTAATTCATACCTTAATTATAGCAGGTGCAACTACAACTGATGTAGTTCCATTATGATATAATATATTCTCCTGTCCAATAATAATGGCACCGGCAAGTGGTGACGGTACTGGTATAATAATTGAGGCTTCAGTTTCAACATTGTCTTGTCGCCAAGGCATTTTAATGAATTCTTTTTCTCTCAATGAAATTTCATGTGTTTTTACATGACGACCATTAATATCTTGATGAATTAGTATGATTGTAGGATTTACACAGCCATGAAGAAATTCCACGTCGTGAACTTGTAATTCATCCATTCTGTAAGAGAAAATGCGTATTTCCATGTTTTGCTTATTGTGTAAATAAAACGCAACATGTTTTATACCTAAAATTTGTGGCTTTTAATTCATAATTGTCTTTGTCGAGTTGTATCACCTTAAATAAACCATCATATAATCTTAAACCAATTACTCTAGCTTTCGGATCGATTATTGCTAAGATTCCAGTCTCTGAAGGTTTGCCAATACGATCCGCCACATTTCCATGAGCTTTTGTAATAATATCTAAATTATCATCGTTACAGACGCATTCTAATATCATTGCATTATATCTATAGGTAATTATAAACAGTAAATCTTTCTTATCATGCTACAAATAAAAGTTTATATACATTCTATTTTTTTTAATTAACGTTATTTTTTACTTGGCATCTAAATAATTTCATTACAGCTACTTTTCCATTTATGCCCACTTCCTTCATAGGTTTCAAACCTTCTGGAGTTACTAAATAAATATCTAATCGATTATTTTTCGCAACAATTAAATTTAAATCAGATGGCGATGTGAAATTTCCTAAAATTGCAACCCAAAATTGATATGGAACAGTAAGAAATTAAATGAATTCGCATATCTACCGGTAAGGCATGCTGTTACGGCAGTAGGTTTATGAGCTGTAACAACGTAATGATAGGCCATCTTGATAAACTAAAATTCTACTAAAAAATAATCAAGAAAAAGTTGTAACATATATTATCGGCTTCAGATGATAATTTAATGCATTTTTTTTGTAACCCACATACAAAAAATTGGGTAGAAACAATAAACAATCATAAATTAAGGAACTTTTGTTAAACAACATAAAATATGCATAACCTTAAAAATTAGAATCGCTTCACTATTTTTTGACAAGTGCACTTTCCAGAATTTGGTTAGTTTATATAACAAAAAGAAGACATTTGGTCGATTTTTTTGTTCTTGTATATTAAATTTTAATAATTAAAATATTAATTAATTAGATAAATTAGGTTAGATTAATATTTATAAAAAATACTATAAGCAAACAAAATATTGAATTTTAGTTATTAGATTAGTATAATGATTAGTTATTCTTGGCAAAATATATATTGCAGCATAACGTTTTAATATTTTCTGCTTTAATGTAAGTTTTTTTAGATATGTAATCAAAACATATTTTGTAGTACAAAATTTGTACTTTCATTTCAAACTTAAAATTTATGAACACTTTTGCTTAGATACTTTAGGTTAGAAATCTAAACACCATGGCCGACATACGCGATATTATGGAAATAGAAAGACCGATAACACCAGAAATTACCAAAGAATCCATACTGGGAATTGATAAACCGAAAAAGAAATTATCCACAGGTCCAAAACCTTCTAAAAGGCCAGAAGGAATGCATCGAGAAGTTTTTGCTTTGTTGTGTAATGATAATAAGGATGTTCCTCCATTATTTCCCTCTGATACAGGTAGAGATGCAATAATTCAGAATACGATTTATTGACTTGCATTCAATCTTATTGTTTTCCAGCTGGCAATGGTTATAAACAAATTAAAATTAAACTTGGTATGAGGAAACCTAGAAGCTGGCAATGGATGCCATTCACAAATCCAGCACGAACAGATAATGCAACATTTTATCATTGGAGACGGCCAACCGATGAAGTGAAAGAATATCCATTTGCGAAATTCAATAAGGTGAAAAATTTGCCAAAA
This sequence comes from Platypus cylindrus, assembly GCA_949748235.1. Classification (NCBI taxonomy): domain Eukaryota; kingdom Metazoa; phylum Arthropoda; class Insecta; order Coleoptera; family Curculionidae; genus Platypus; species Platypus cylindrus. Next base: position 10,199,019 of record OX456489.1, on the reverse strand, counting down.
AGAAGCTTCAATTTTAATTTTAATTATTTTCGTATAGAAAGTTGAAGTGCCAACATATACAGATGTTGAATATCAGCAAAATTTAGTAAGTGATACTTGGACTAGAGAAGAAACGGATCATTTAATGGACTTGGCTCAAAGATTCGATTTGAGATTTATTATAATGGCTGATAGATATGATAAAACGAGATTTGAACCTCGAAGTGTTGAAGACTTAAAAGATCGATATTATAAAATATATGCTGCGTTAAATAAAGTAAGAACAATAATACAAAAGTCTGATTTAGTAATTGTTAAATTAAATATTTTCAATTGGACAAAACCTTCCTTAGAAAAAAAATTACTATCAACAGTATTGACATATTAAAAAGTTGTGCTGGGCATTTTTATTCCTATTAAAACAAAAGGAGTAGAAACATACACATTTTTAATCAATTAATCCTTCCAGCACAATTCAGATAAAAAAATTTACAACTACGATGCTGATCATGAAAGAAGACGCAAACAACAACTTAATAAACTCTATGAACGCAAACAAGAACAGGTAATTAGTTGATTAAATAACTAAAAACTCTTCCCTCTAGATTAAAGAATCAAATCTAATTCCAGATAGAAGAGGAACAATTTCTCTTGAATGAACTGAAAAAAATTGAAGCGCGTAAAAAAGAGAGAGAACGAAAAACTCAAGATTTACAGAAATTAATTAGTCAAGCTGATATTCAGAATGATGCACCTAGGAAATCTGATAAGAAAATACCGAAAAAGAAAATCACAAATCCGTCACGGCCATCTAGAATTGATACAAACGTATGTCGATCACGATTTTAATCATTAATCAGTCGTTCGTTAATCAAAATGTTTTATGTTTACAGTATATTTTGCAAGCTATTGAAACAGCCGGTATTAAATTCCCAGATTACAAAAACAGTGGTGCATCGTTAAGATCTCAAAGAATGAAGTTGCCAGCGAATGTTGGCCAAAAGAAATCGAAAGGAATTGAACAGTATTTGCAAGAAATGGCGTTAGGTATGTGGAACGAATAAATAAATAAAATTGCTTAAGGATATTTCTAGTTATCTATTGACTTAAACTTATATCAATTTATTACAGATTCAAATCCGATACCAACAGAAGAAATATGTCAACACTTTAACGAATTAAGAAGTGAAATGGTACTATTGATGGAACTCAAAGTGGCACTTGGTTCTTGTGAATATGAACTACAGTCACTACGACATCAATATGAGGCATTAGTTCCTGGAAAGGTGAATAAAATCAATATTTATCAATTAAAAATTAAAACTGTAAAAATGCTATTTTTCCAGACACTAGTTATTCCACCTTCACTAAATAGTACAGATGATGATGATGGAAAATTGAATAATTCAACAGAAATAATTGATGTTGTCGGATTGCCAGGGATTCCGTCGACTTCCGCCACCTAGCTAATAATGATTAGATTCAGAATTTAAGATATAAAATATTATTATTTGCGAAAAAATAGTTTAATTAGACAAAGGATCTCGATAGAGTGAACATCCAGAAATCGGGAATTTAATTAGAACTTCCTAGGTAGATACGAAACTATGTAATAATTTATCTGTTCATTATACTATGAAATACTGTCAAAATATGGCATCTCATGCTATATTAAACATTGATTGGACTCTTGTTAAGTTAACATTTTTTTAAAATTTTTATTCTAATGAAAAAAAAACATTGTACATACATATATCTAAAATATAAATACATACATATAAAGTAAATACATGTTAAGCATGTATTAAAATGAAATGATAATACAAAGCATGTATTTGATTCGACCCAGTGAAGTTGAGATCCAATAAATAAAGTATTTATCGATGAACACACAATGTGTCACAAGTGAAATATTGTTCCAATTAAAACAAAATTCTATTTTTAATATAAATAATTATAATTGAACGAGAATACCATATTACGGAGTATGTTACAGTTCACAAAAACAGGACGACATCCCATGTTCGATCCGATATTATTAAATTATACAATAATGAATGGGTTCATCGTTTCAAATAAGGATGAAATTGATGACTGAGCAAATTAAGTTCATAAACTTAGTAAAATACATAAATATAAAATGTCTATATTTAATAAGATTAATAGCAGAAAGAGAAAATTCTATTCTGCTAGAGGTGGATTAATGTATGTAAATGTAGGTGTCGATAAATAAAAAATTAAATACTCATAATTTAATTTCTAATACTTAGAATTTACTAATAATGTTATAAAAATTGATTTTCCTCAATATTAATCCGCCTCTAAATATCATTATACACAGAAGCTATTTATCTTTAACAGAGGTCTTCGTTTAACTTCAAATGTTCAGTAATAAAGTTTTGCAAAGATATACAATGCAAATATTACCTTTTATAAGATGTAACTAAAGAAGAATGTATCATTTTCGTAAAAATACATACATGCAAATTATTATTATTGGTTACACTAATATCTAATCGGATACACTGTTTATTGTGGTGCCTTCTATCCGAGGCCTTTTACGACTTGGTTCTTGATCTATGGGTGTGATGTCACGTTTTTTCGATGGACTCTAGAAATTATCAATAAGCACACTCAATAGATTTCAAATAAATCAATGATCTTAAGCAGAAATAATCGAAATAAAAATGATCTAATTCATTATAATATTGTACTTTAAATAATCATTAGATTAACATTCATTAATAGATTAATAATCGTTTAAGTAAATACCTTTTTATCCCAATGTTGTTGCATATATTTTAACAAAATACTCGTCTTTTCAGTGACTATTACTATAAAAAAAAAAAAAAAACTTTGAACTGCTATTTTCACAAAAACGATGTTATGATTTACTAATTTTAAAGTACCTTGTTCCGGTGGATAATCGTTTGTAGGAACATAAACTGACGGCCTCTTTGACGATGGTTTATTAGTATTTTCAAGCAGAAATTTCGAAAAATTATCCTCATTATATGAAGGTAACCCTGCAAGGAATCTGGCCACCGACTGGAAATTTCAAATGTAGATGATGAATGCTGACGGACTATAATTAATTTACGTACCATTTTGCTTAGAATTTAAAACTGAATGTTTCACAAAATATTTAATTAAAACAATTATAGTATGTATGTGGGAAATACACTAGTTTTATGAATAAAATAAAAACACGACTAAAAAAAATGACAGTAATGTCTCTGGAATAGATAGGTTACAATTTTTAGCATGCACACTGTTGCCACCCTTAAGGGTTTCGATTTTGGAAGAAAATTAAAAATGTTAATGTTTCCACTTTGGCATTTTGCTTTGCATTGAAAATCAAATTAAAAAATGCAATGAAAAATTGAAAATGACGAAAATGTAATAAACGTTGTCGTGAATCTTTGTTGTTGAAAACAGACTACAGAGTATCAATATTCGCCAATACAATAGGAAATTTGAAAATAAAATACTGAACATCTGATAATTTAATTTTTTGTTATTGACACACATGTAATGTGGGTGAACTAATGTTGAAAGTTTAAAATAGAAAATTAGAAACAAATAGTACTTTACTATTAAATTAAACGAAATGCTTACTTATGCACATATAATTTAATTTAAAACGAGCAAAAGCTTGAATGTATTTTAATTTTTTATCATAATTTTAATTAGAAAAATTTATTTTCCCGAATGAATTCATGGCTAAATAAAACCAATAAAACTTGACGAAATACAAATTGTACCTTCTCTAATAGTAAACCGTAAAGATTATATTGAATAATTAATAATTCGTCTAGACACATAGCATGCCAAATCTGATAGAGGTTACGTCTATGTATGCTGTGTTAAAATATTGATTTAGCTAAGTGCATTTCTGCAGAAGTTTTCCTTTTTTTTTCATCTTTCCCTGTTCAGATTTCCACGGATAGCCAGATTTATAGTTCAGTTTTCTAGAAAATGAAATGAAAGCGTAAGTTTATCGAGCCAATACAGTGGAAGCATATAATTTTCAATTAATAAAAATGCAGAGAAAATAAAAGTGTTTAAAAATGTTACAGTTTGTCTATTAATTTTGCATTAATTTTGTACACTCATTGTTAGCGTTATAAAGAATTAGCAAATGTATCGTACCGTAGAGTTTATTTATAATAAACTCTAACAATTCACAATAAGATGCAGGATTGTTGCGCTACTGATTCCTAAAACACCCTTGCATTACATAGCCGCCCTCTCCTTCATATTTTCCTATTCCTTCATCTATCCTTTTTCATCTCTCGTTGGTCGACTGGCGCAGCAGTCGACATGCATATATTTTTGCCCCTGAAACGGCAGCAGGCACGAAAGGGAACTTTCCCTGTATGCTTTTACTGAATGATCACAATAGCTTGCCTTGCCTTTATATCTACAATGCCACCCCCCATTGCACATCTCCGTTTTTTTTTTATCAACGCATCATAATGATGATAGCAGCGAAAGCCTCAAACAGCTACAGCAGCAGCAGCAGCAGTAGTAGTAGTAGTATTTCCTTCGCCGCCTGCTAGTATTCTTCTTATATATTATTTATATAAAAAAGTACATTATATTGTCATACTGCAATATACGTTTTCGTTTAAGTAAAACCGGAAGATTCTCCTTTTTTTTTATTTCGATGAATGAATGTTTTAATTGCCTCTTGTTTATTTAATTTAATAAAGAGAGCAGCAAAAATATAAAAAAGAATAGAATTCAATCAATTTAATTTGATTTCTCTGGAAAAGATCTACTACACAGTATTGTTAGCAGAATGCGGCAAGTCAGTGAAAATTAGCAGCCTGTGAGTGAAATATACGCACGTATTTATTTATTTACGGGAATTTTCTTGTTTTTCAAAAAGAATTTTTGAAAATAAACAAAAAAGGTAAAAAATATTTAAATTTTATAGTTTATTATATTTTACTTCGATTTTTTAATTATATTTGTGGATGGATGTTTATTAAATTTGTTTCTGTAAAAATTAGATTTTCACAACTTAAATTTGACACTGTGTGAAATAAAATTGCTTACAGCAGTAATAAAATTTCCTGCAAAAGCACGCATCGGGAGCACCAATATTTTCCATAAGTGATTTTCTTGTATTCGTCTTATTATTACTAATATTATACATGCAAATGATGATAAGCAAAATATGTATGTATCTATCTCTATCTATCATTTCTACTATCTGTTACAGTTAAAATTGAAATGTAAATAATATAGTTTAGTTTTCAAATAAACAATTTTATTTATTTATCAGATTTTACCGTTCTACTAATTTTTTTTTTCAATTCGTACATAATTTTTACCTTCACAATTTTGCATTGAAAATTCAATTTTAACAAAAATTAATTAATAATAGATAAATAATAAATAAGGAAGAGCAAATTTTTTATTTAATTTTTTAACTAAAAATCAATTATGAATTTATTAGTTGTATAGTAGCTGTGATTTTAGCTAGCTACCTTTTTATTTTATCCATAGATGTCTTTATAAATTGACTTATTGACTATTTACTTTTTCATAATAACAAGATGCATTTATTTTATGTAAAATATTAATACGTATTGTAAAATAATGTATTATTTTACCAGTAGATATCATGAATTTTACAAAAATTTACGTGAAAAATCTTCGAGGTTATCGGGCTTTGAAATAAGAATACATACGAAATTTAATATGTTTATATTTCAATATTTATAAATAAGTGCATACAACTTGTCGAACTGGACTTTCGGCTGGTAAATTCACACGCGATATTTACTACCTATATAAAAACAATTTTTTGTATTTAAAATATAATAACCAAATCCTTTCATCTTATACTAATCTTTCGAGGGTAATTACAGCCCCAAAGTGGGGGAGGTGGCCCAAAGTTGTTTAAGGCAACCACATGTGTTATAACAGCTCCCACAAGTTTATTATACATATGATGAAACCATAACAAAAAATTTAATACAAAATGTTTTATGAATAAAATATTTTCCCTTCTTAATATGAGATTTGGTTGTTTAATTATAATCATAATTAAAAATAATCGGTCAATTACAATCATCGATTTCAATGAAGGTTTTTTGGCTAGGTTAATAAATAAATATTTAAAAATGTATTTATTCCTCCTAAACCTAAAATAGTAGTTTTCAATTTTTAACTTTTTTTAAAATATTGCAATAGAAAACATCTGGGAACGGCGCTAGCTGTAAGATCTAGAATGTCACAAAAATAATATGCAATAGTAACAGCTGATTTTCTGCGGCCATTTTGATTCGTGCCAAGCACAGTACATGCGCATAAGTGCGTTTGTAACAGCTATTCCTTCTTTTTGGTTGTCCACTCCATTATATAGAAATTATTAGAATAATAAAATGTAATTGTCTACAACGTAAACTACAAGGAAAGAAGATGTATTTTAATTATCTTGCTTGATAAATGAGGAATTATAAAATCAATCACTGCAAATTGATCATAACAACTTAATTGAGTTTAACAAATTAGAAAAATTCAAAAACCAATTAACTTTAATTCAATGTCAGCTAAAGGTAAAAGCAACTTTTTTATTTATTTTTATTATCTTTACCTGTTTTTTACACTTTACTCAAATATAGTAAGTGTGTATAAGTAGAATGCATTAAGTATAAGTTAATTAGAGTGCGAAAAAGATGTTGAACATTCTTCTTATTTTACGTACATATTTTCATTTATACTTATGTATTTATATTTATATCTCTATATATACTTATATACATATATTTCAGTGTTCTCTGTGTGCATATGTGTGTGTATGTTACTGCAGTTAATTCTCTTCATATTAAGATTTGACTTCATGCGTGTGTATGGTTGCAAGTGACAGAATTGCCATACTTTTCATAACTACGATACATAAAATCATTTTTTATTCTATTTCGTTTTCATTTAGCCGTGTGTCTGTGAAATCAGGCTTAATTTAAATATAATCTAATTAAATTAATTGTTTCGTAGATACAGTCGAATTTACGCACTTTGACTAATGAATTTCGGGATGTTATGCAAATATTTACTTTTTCATAATAACAATTAAATAAGATTCTTAAAATTTGATATTCGTCTAACACTTTATGTGTTATCATTTTTAAATACATTTCGTTATTATTATTAAGTGTAATTATCGTCAGTTTTAAGCAAAAAGAAAAGAAAGTTATCTGTTTTAATTAACTCAGTCGTTTCATCTAGTAATAATAATAATAATATTTTTTTTCTTTCATTGTTGTTGAATCCAAAAAGAAATAGAACGATTTATACTTTAATCATGATAGTAGTATAGCAATTTAAATAATAGCAATTTTTTCAAATTGCTTGGAATAAATGGTGTGATAATTATCGATATTACAACTACAGAAGAGGCAATAATTTCTCTTGTATGCAAATTATCTAATTTTTTTAATATCAGCTATTATCTTTTGAAAAAAAAAACGGTGTAGCTATTGCATATTAAATATCTATTAGAAATATATAGCGTTGTTGCAAGAATTTCTTTACGTACACGCATTCTGCAATACTATACTAATCATTTCTATATAATAGTGTGGACAACCAAAAAAAAGGGATGGTTCGTACAAACGTACTTATGCGCATGTACTTTGACTGGCTCGAATCAAAATAGCCACAGCAAATCAGCTATTACTATTTTTTTTGTGACAATCTAGATTTTACAATAAGCGTCGTTGCCAGATCCTTTCTATAACCACATTTTTATCAAAGTTAAATAGTAGAAACTCCCATTTTAGGCAGAAATACATTTATAGATATTTTTATTTCCACGGCCATATTAAAATAATCAATAACGATTTGCAATTTAAAATAAAAATGATTTCAATATTCTTATTAACACTTGTAATAAAGTTTTGCATCTAGTACAACACATGCGCATCCCCACTTTTGGGGACGGTGGAATTACTAGTATAGCAGAAATATTTGCTATTTTTCTTCTTCCATTTCTTTTCTTTCTTGTTATTTTGCTCTTTTTCATACGGCCCTTATCAAAAAACAACCAAAAACCAAACGTAACGACGAGATAAAAAAAAGTGGGGAAAAAAATCTAATGAAATATTACCTCGTTTACAACAATACATATTTCATTTTCATATATATAGATATACTACATTGCATATGACACTCTGTCTGCAGTGCAGCATATAGAGAGGGTATATCTACTACCATATAATTATTAATATTTCATAAACTGGTCTTCGGCAAAAAGAAAAAGAAAAATTTATTATTTCCTTTTTATAAAAATTATACGCATAATTTGTACGTGTGACTGTGTGTGAGTTGAAGGTGAATGTAGTATGTATGTATTCGCATACGAGCCTGTATGGCTTGCGTACTAGCTATACGGGCTATTTTCTAAGTAAATTGGTTGTATTTGACCGTTTAGGGCCGAAACAGTTAAACAGCTGTTAGTAATTCTAATAAACGTTTAATGTAGTATTAATTTCGAAATTGAATTAATGAATTTGTATGTTGTAGTATTTTTTCACAAGTTTGGATGCTTTTGAACAAATTGTTTCGAAAACTTACCGATTTATTGATGACTGATCATTAAATTAATATCAAACAACACGACATCCATTACATATGACTAGAAATTAATCTCCAATAATAATCCATTGTTAATATTTAATTAAATTAAACTTAATTCACAACATCTGCAATTAATTTATTTAGAAATCTTGATTTTTTGCATCCTCGAAATGTGTAGGTAGTTTTTTGCTTTTTTAATTGATGCAAATAATAACATAACAATGTAATTCATATAGTATAAGATAATAATTTCATCCGACGACATTATTTCTTCACAATAAATCATATTATTATGTTTGTTTGTTCTAGTGTTTTCATAATACGAAAAGAAATTATGTAATAGGTAATAATATATACAAATCTGCACATATCGGCAAGTAGGTACATATGTACCTATTTCAATTCATACACATCTCTTTTTTACTGTACCTATAAAGTTATTTTTTCGGTTTGCTGATAATAAAAAAAAACCAACATCGATTTATAGAATTACATAATCGATATCCGTTGATCATCCGTAGAGTCATCTCACTCTGACGTCACAGCTGTGAAAATGAGAAAACTCATTTTCACAGCTGAATGTTTTGCTATTCAAATGTTTTTTTTTTACTTTTTATAATATCAACATCACCCTGTCTCCGTAATTGATGTAATTATGTTATTATACTAAAAGTTAATAAAACTACTAGCATGTTATTAAATTAACACTTTTTATCGTCTCCGGTTTTTTTGTACTTAATAAATATTTATATTATCCAAATATAGTAAATAATTTAAAATACATACAAGAAAAGCTATAAAAAATCCGTAGTCCATAGTCTTACTTTTATAATGATGTAAAACTGGCACTAATAATAATACGATGTTATTAGGTATAATAACAACAACAACAATTCCCTGGACGCATCAATCAGCCTTCAACCAAGCAGGTTTCAAAAATGGTCAATATTTCCATATTGGGAGATTGTTTTCGTTATTTTTTTTTAATCATTTTCTTCTTTCGTCTTCTCCAACATACAATGATGAAAAGCCGAAAACAGTTTCATTAATTTAAAGCCCGTTTTAGACTATGTTATTTTCTTGATTGAATAAAAATAGGAAGACTATCCGGCCTTGAAGAAGAATATCAAATTTAATATCTATTTTCCGGTTTCATTAAAAACCGATGCGATTAATGTTTATAAATAGGGGATGATTTTTTCCTGCGATTAGATAGCCATCCATAGTTTTTCCTGTCCAATGCTTTTATACATCGTAACTTGATTTGGGAAACCAAAAAAAAAACAAATTGTTTCTGTAATGTAACCCAACATATGCTCAATCAAATGTTTAAATGAGCACTTATGTAACCTATAGCCTGTTTAAAAAAATAGTGCTCCATTTATGAAAGGTAAAGAACCGCATAAACTTACTTCTCGTTGCAGAAACGCTAATTATCCCCGCTGCTAGGATAAAAAAGTAAAATATCTGATCTCTTACTTTCAATATAATATAAATATGCCAATTTTGTTCATAACAATTATGATAATTCATAATCCGCTTTTTAGAAACTGACGGTTAGAAAATCATTATAATTCTAAATATAGTATATTCACAGCAAGACTATTAAAACAATTTCTGGATTTAAACTATACAGAAAATGTTTATAAATGAAGTAATAAAAAAGGAAAAAAACTTCATTTCCGCTGGGAAGTAATTGTTGTTGCTGCTGTTTTTCACATGTGTCTTGTCTAGTAGTTGCATTCTGCATGCATTTCCATCTATCTAATGTGTTCCATTCATTTTGCTTTCTTTCATTTGCTTGTATGATGGATGATGATGATACTATGTATTTGAAATGAAAGATGTAATGTTGACATCTGAGTATATGTTAATTTTTTATAGTTTAATTTTAGTATGTAAATGAGTTTGGATGAATTTCAACTGTACGCTCGGTATCTTTCGAGAGTTACTGTGAACACTCACTATTATTATTATTATACTTCTTTTAATTATTATTTGCATATTATATGTAGAAATAACAATTTCGAAGAACAATTTTATTATTGTACTTTGATCTATTAAGACATAAATTTACCAATATTTATGTGTTTAACATTGAACATGTTGTTGCCATATTTAGAACAATGAAATACAATAATATTTATATTGATCTAGTATGTAGTACATAAGATATCGTATCTATAACATTGTCCTCCTGATATATCTATCTATAAAATAAATCCCATTTTTTTTTTTTGCTTTTGCGTGTATTTTAAACAGTTTCAAAGAATCCGTCGAATAATAATAGTAATAGTAATAAAGGCGGTAATTTCTATGTGGGATCAATTATTGCATTGTGCCTTTCTCAGGTGTTGTTGATTAATTGGTAATCATTAGCATAATAATTGTGTTTTCGATCAATCACAAAAATAGGTACACACAGCGGCAGATTTGCAAATAGATACATACATATGTAAATACAAGATGTTGCATTTGTCATAAATAAATAATTAAAATACTTTGCTAACCATGTGTATTTATTATTCATTGAATATGAGCGAACAGTGGCCATTTTTGGTGCAAAGTTTGCGCACCATCAACAAATTTAATAAAATTGAAAAGATTTTCAAGATATTGATAGATTGCAAATAGATTTAATGAAGTTTCTATAAATCTATAGGATGGCTTTTGGTCGTCATGATATTTCCCGAAATCGTAGTTCATGGGGTCCAATGTCATCATCAACAGTAATTGGTGGTGGCGGTAGTCGCAGTGGTTACAGATTTTCACGACCCGAACCAGATGATGAACTATTTGCTCATGAATACAGTGAACGAATGATGTCCGCACAAATGAAGCAATTAGATCCACTAAAAGAAGATTTAGCCGATTGGCTTAATAAAATTTTAGGTAAGTGAAATTGTGGGACTAAAAAATCATATTTATGGTAAAGTAATCAATCAAATGCAAATTATCGTATTTTTCAAAGAGTTTTTTTTTCCAACTAAATATTTCATGAATCACGAAATATACTAATAAAAATAATCGAGAAAAGTCTTTGGGTGCCTGGTACAACTTCCGCACACAACTTTCTATAAAACGCGAAACTAACATTCGATTCCAATATTTTCTCAAACATTATTTCACTATCAACAAATGAGGACGTGCGTAAAAATTCTAAAATAATCTCAATAAAATCCACGAAAAATCGATAGTTTTCAACCAGAAATATCCTCGAACTAAATTTGATATCCATCCATCACTACGGTACAATCTGAAATCATAAAATAAAACACTATTAATTCGAACAGACTATACATCATTTCACGTTAAGATACATGTTTAGTTACAAGGGAAACTAGGTAATGTTTATCATTTTATAAAAATAAATGAAAAAAGAAGAAATAAAAATATTCTATTTATAACGTTATAACTATTATATCAAAGCCACCCTGATTTCAGTGTCAAAGATCAACGCCGCCTCTTGAGGTTAGTTGAAATGAGACACGATTATCGTGATCTGTTTGTTTCTTGTTGTGTTGTTTTCTGGTGTTAAACAAGATTAAGACTAAATATAGCAACAGATAAAAAGTGAGATTTTATTTCTGCTATTTGTTTGTGTCATTAAATATAAATAATTTGGTTTTTTTGAGAGATAAACAATAATTTATGTTAGGTTAGAATCAGTAGCAAGTGGAAGAATAGTCGCCGAGTGTGTTGATCTACCAAATTTATAATTTATAAATTAATTTAATTGTTCCATTATGAATATTTAAAGTGATATTTAAATCATTAAAAAATAAATTTATGTTAAATAAGGTCCATTAAGTGGCTTGCAGTCACTTGGCTCTTTTCTACATAAATAAACTAATATTAATTATTTTCAATTAAAAATCCACTTATACATAATTTCCTCTTAAATAAGTACCTACACACACATAATATATCCTTTTCTTCCGTTTTCATAGTTAGTCTTTTCCTTTTTCTTTCTATTTTTTTCTTTGCTTTTTGTATATACCTTTTAGTAATTTCCTTTTTAAAGTGGAAACAAGCAAACAAGACGGGAAACACGGGCACAAAAAACTATAAGTTAAATTGCTAAACAATATAATAATTTAACAGGGAGTTAAATGCTTTAAACAGTAATCGCCGAAGTGATTTAATTTTATTATTTAAGGAAATATTACATAAATCTCACTTATAATTAAGTACATTTTATTTAATTAATTAATAGAAAAATCGCTTGTTATGAACATATACAGGTGGATATTGAATTAATTAATTAAATAAATAATATAATTTAAATGATTACTTAATATCAATTTTACGCGGTCGGCACTAGATGGCAATGGTCTGACCTTCGATTTTCAAGAAATGTTCAAATCAATGTAATGTCAAGATATGTAGGGACAATTCATTTTTTTAAATAATTAAAACCTAGTTGGAATTCAACGCCATAAAAATTGTAAATAAACAGATATTTTTTATGACCTGATATGTGTAGTTTGGTATGTGATCGAAATATTTAATTTTAAAATTAAATTATTTATTACCATGATAACATAAAAAGTAACAGTATCGATTGTGCGACATATTGAATATTAAACAGGAAGAAAAAATCTTTTCAATTGGGTTATGAGGAGAGAAATTATAAAAAACCTCAAACTACTCACATCTTACATATGAAGAAATGCAATTTAAAAAACAGAACTCGATAACAAATTAAAATTGATAGTCGATTATTCGGACTGATGCATCGTGCACCTTCCAAACATAAAGTAAGATCGTTTATAAAGATAAAGACGTCTTTAAGAACTAAATTATCGAATTACAACATTTTTTTACATTACAGCGTGATGTAGAGCCAATAAAATCATAAAGGGTAACTTTGAAATTAGAAAATTATGAGCAATTTTCTTATAGTATTCTCGTATACAAGAAAATAACATCATTTAGAACTCGGCCTCCGGCCTGAGTGAATCTAGTATTTTAAATAACGTCATAATAATAATTGTTATTGAAAATTTGAAGATATATTAATTAAAAACAAGAAAGAAAGATCAATGCTAATTAAACAAAGCTATAATTGGATTAATTAACGCATTCATTATTTAAAGAATTTAAATTGGTACTTACGTTTTGTGTAGAGTAGTTAGTGAGTGTCAAATACATCTTACTATGCTAATCATTTCTGTATAATAGTACAGTGAACAGCCAAAAAGATCGGATAGCTCGTACGAATATACTTGTGCGCATGCGCTATCTAGTGTATTTCGACTGGCATGAATAAAAATTATCTTCAGTAAATCAGCTGTTAATATTATCATTATTTTTGTGACATTGTAGATTTTGCAGTGAGCGTTGTTGTCACATCTTTTCTACTACAAAATTTTTATTAGAATTAAAAAGTAAAACTGCTATTCTAGAAGGAGTAAATCCATTTTTGTTAGCTCATTAACCATGTTAAAAGGAATCAGTAATAATTTGTGGTTTTAAAGTAAAAATTGCTTCAAAATAATAAGTTTTGTAGATGCCACAACACACGAGTTTGTATAATTCTTCACTTTTTGAAACCTTAAGTACTCATAAAGGATTAGTATAGTATAAAAGCATTTGGTAAGAATCTATCTACCTATAGTAAGAAGAGTAGCGTTTGTACCACTTCCAATCATTACGTATCAATATACAATCGTCATTGACACCAATGCACCTAGTTTAAAATCATCCTGATTCAAAAATGAATTCACATTGTACGTATTTTTATAATTCATGGCCAGTTTTGAAGGGATATAAAGTAAAAACCTTTAACAAATTGCAATTTGAAATTCGAGTGGCTTTTGAGAGTAGAAATGATGTATTAATTTATGTATAGGCCGTTCGAAATGTTAGTGCTTTGCCTTTTATTTAAACCATTGAAAATTTCGCCATTAAAATGCAACAGATCGCACACAACTTTCTCAGGAAAATGGAGCTAAATACTTAATTGACAAATTCATTAATTGTTTTAGTTGTTAATTTATGATTGTGACATATTCGATTTGTTTGTCATCTGACCAAGAATGGGTAGAAGTTACATGTCGTCAAGGTCATTATATCACGGAAAGAAATCCACAGAAAATCAGTTAAATTCTATGTTTTTTTATCAATTTGATGATCAGCGGCTATTTGTTCATTGAACTTGCATTCTTTTCTAAATAGGTAGTAAACATACATAAATATGTATTAGATTATCTGCACGATATAAGGAAATTTACAATTAATTTTTTAATTGAAATGAAAGCGAAAGAAATTGATGATAATAAACAATTTATTTGCATCAATTAATTCATTAAATTTGATAAATTATTGGTATTTTTATACATACTATATGTGTATGTGTGTACATACATCATATTCATTCATTGTAGCAAATAGAGAGATTATGGTGAAAATTTATTGCTTTTAACCAAAAGGAAAATGACTAAATTAGGACCTGAATACGTATACAGTACAAGTACCTGTAATGCATGCGCAATTTAATAATATATGCGTAATAAATAAAGAAAAATGAATCTATAAATTAATGTATTGGTACACGTAACATGTTCGTATAATAGGGACGTAAAGATTTCTAATAATCGCCAATAGCGATAAATTCAGAAATACGATGCATTCTTCCTGCATTGTATTGACTCGATTTTCGGGCATACACACACACACACACGCACATTTTATCAAGAATTTACATGATTTTGTATTCTAACCTCATATCCTAATAGAACAAATCGATTCGATTGCTTGTTACATCTCTAATAATAAATACATAATAAAAATATAAAACATAATAAATTATTCAATAATAAAATTCTTTCGCATTACGTTTTATCAAAAATTGCCATATTTGGAAACATGTTTAGAGAAAGAGGTATATGGAAGTAAAAGAATAAAGTGCAGCAGAAGATTCACTAGCATCGCAATGCATGCGATGCTAATGCGTGACTTCACATACGACTAACGACCGGTTGTTGTTTCATGATGAATTAAAACAATTTTTTTGCTGCTATTTATTGTGTTATGTAGAATGGGAAAATTCAATTTAGGAAAAATTGCAAATAAATTTTATTTCTTTTTTAGTTTTTCTAAATCGGTAAACAGGTCCAGGAAACGAGAACTTACTGTATGTGTCGGAAGTTTATTTTTTCTGTTTGTACCATAATTTTTTGTTCATATAATAACCCTTTATTGTTATTACTGTTATTGTTGTTGGTCAACGCAGCAGATGCATGTACATTATTATTATTATTATTACAATTTACCACGAAACCGCACCTAAAACATACTCCATTTACAACAAAGGAACATTTTCAGCTATACCGAGTGAAATGAACCATTTGTACTTGCCCATAATGACGATAGGGTACTTATAATAATAATAACAGTAATAATTGAATCTAATATGTAATAATTATTCAGCTTGTAAATAATGGTTGCCCTCCATTCTATAAATAAATAAATAGCCAAATAAACATATGTTAGCATTATATAATACAAATTTCTCTCTAAATTAACTACGTATCATCGATTCAAAAGATTATCGCAGACAACAAAAAAATCTAAAATAATCTTATAAGTAGTATATTTGAGAAATAATATTATAAAAGCAACAAATAGTCCAAAGAACAGCAACAGTTATTCAAATACCATTTTCATATTTGTCTAACAATTCGGCAACACGGCTTCAGTACAACTAAAACTGATTACATCCATTTTTCACGTATTTAACTATGTATTTTAGTGTCACAGAACATGATTTTTCCAAACAAACTATACGCAATATATTACTCAAATTAAATTAATCCAAATGAAAATCTCATCTATCTATGGGCTTAATTCAATCATAATACTAATAATAATGAACTCAAGTCATTGACAACAAATGGCTGGGACAAAGGCGACAAGATTCATTAAAAATTATTCTATCTCTGTCTCTCTTTCTCTCTCTCTCTCTCTCTCTCTCTCTCACACTATCTTGTGAATCAAAAGAAAAAAGAAGAGTCTTTATATGTATGTATGTAAAATACTAGTCGTGAAACATCAAAGAAAACTTGGTATGTGTATGTGTTGTCTTATATGTAGATATGTCTTTCTTTCAAAGAAGATAAAAGATGATTGTTAAAAAAGATTTTATAATGTCAGAGTTGTTATAAAAGGCCCATGTACAGAAGGGGTTTGTATTATGAATTCTAAACAATTGTGGGAAATTATATGCACATTAAAGGGATGAATAATATGTGCATTTCCTGTAGATATAAGATTTTTTTTTTTTTTAATAAGAATGACTTGTGTCACCAATTTAATTTTGTATGTTTGTTAGTGTACAGTCGTTACAAATTAAAAAGACAATTACACAAAGTAATGCCATCGGCTTATGACAGTAATATTGTCATAATTATCTATAGAAAACTATTTTTTCGTTGGGTAATATTTTTAATTTTTAATTTTATAAAAATTGATTTCAAAATAACAGAAATCTCTCAAATTTCTGATAAACCGGGTTGATTGTTGTAACAACACAAACACAAAATGTGTATGAGTTGTGTTGTGTGTCGCACAAAAAGTGTCAGCTGATAATCTTTTTTATTACTAGGGTGAAATAACTAAACGCGGCAACGTTGCTGCGATCACAAATTGTTATCAACTTGATGGGGAACAAGACCTTAAAGTATCTATTAAAATTTACTAAAATATTTAGTAATTCAAAGACAAAACATAAAAAAGATATTTTAAATTATAAAACTAAGACATCTTATCGCCTTCTGTAATCATAAAAATTTCCAAAATTCAGATGAAACAACTTTTCAATTATATAAGGAAGTAGGAACTATAACGACGATGAATTGATATTAATTTTTGCATATTATTGCATAATTGTCTTCTTAATTTGCGACGACCATATATTCCTACACTACCTATACGATATCAAATTAGTATAAATAAAAATTTAAATGAATAAATAACCTTTAAGTAGTATCTTGAATTTGATAATAGCATTACACACACACTAGATCTTTAAAAAATTATCAAATGATTGGACAAATGGTGTGGTTATTTTGCCTGCTGCTCTGTATTGAGAGTTCGGACTTTTTTGGATGTATTCAGTGATTTCCAGTAAAAAAAAACATATTCAATATCCGTCGACCGTCGTGGTTTAGAAGAACAGGCCGCTCTCATAGTCCGCGTAACAAACGCAAGGGCCAATTTTCATAGACATATGTTTCATATGTTAATTTAATAGTTCTCTTGTTAATTAATAAAAGTTCGCTGTGTTGTTTAAATCAAGAAATTCTCTGATTAAATGCGTCATCTGAAACCATTACCATGGCACACTACTACTACTAGACAGATTAGTCTAATTAATATTTGTTAATAATCTGTCAATACCACAGAAACCTCAATTCAATAATCCTTCGAAATATGCTTGATTTATTTGCTTAATCTTCGCGACAAAATGCAACATTTCATATCATTAGAGCCAGTAAAAGTAACCGATTAGAAAAAAAAAAGATGTAGCCTATTTTATTTCTTTTTTTTTTGTATAGTGGCCGGCACGATTATTTTTTTAATAAAAAACCATAAAAGCATGACACCACTTTCTCAATATAATAGATCAATAAAAAATTAGATCAGCGTCAAGACTAACGCCAAAATAGATTCGAATAAATAATTTGCGGTAGAAAAAAGATTCTAATATAATCAAAATTGTATGTTTAATGTTTCTAAATTGTTTTTCAATTACAACGAAATGAAAACAATTAATTGTGACAGCTGAATAGTTGGAGCGCAATATCCACTCGAGTAATGATGAAAACCTAATATAGTAGTTACAGCAGGAATTTAATTTATGTGAATTCAGGTTTAAAAAAATACAAAAAAAACATATCTTCACTTTATTATCTTATTATTTGTGATCTTATTATTATAACGACATGTCAACCATAAATTTTGATAAAGTCAACCCGATTAAGTTTATTATTATTATTATTATTAATGAAATCACACACACACACACACATGGAGAACATATGTGTTGTCCAGTTAATTAATTGAATAAAAAAAAACGTACTGAAACAAGATAAATTCAATTTAAGCAGTGAAATTAACCTAGATTTTTATTAAAATTACATATTTGCTTATGGGCATATTATGTGATCTCATAAATTGGCTTTTTTTTCTCTTTAAAGGTATTTTATGTGGACAGCGAGCGGAGCAAATGATATTCTAATCTCACGTTAACTTTGAACTTATCTTTTTTCCGAAAATATCCGTATATGTAGATATTTAAATGGTGGATATTGCCAATTTATATTCAATCAATCAAAATTAATTAATTATAATGCAAATATCGATGTACTTGTAAAGATAATATTACATGCTTCTTGATATGTGGCAATCGTTCCACCCTATTTAATATTAAAATCGAGCGCTCAAATTTTTGCATACCTGTAACTAGGCGGTATCATATTTTCATTTTGTCTCTACTGTTTTATTTAATCATTTGTTATCGAAGGCACACCCTCAATTTTTTTCGCAGTAGCTGACATGTCTATAAAGTAACAATTTTTGTACTAGCTAGGAGGGCAACGGATAAGTTTTAAAACTTATCAGATGAGCTGGAATAAAATCAATTGAAACTTGGTTTATTTTCAGAAATTGATTACATAAGCAAGGACAATTTCCTGTCAGAATTAGATAATGGAGTAATTTTATGTCATTTGGCACAACTAATTTGTGAATCAGCTAAACGAACAGTAAATGTAATCGAAGTAAGTGAAAATAACAATAATAAATAAAAATTTGTCTATAGGAATAAAATGGAAAAAATGATGCCTTTGTGATTTTTTAGAATATGCAAACATGATGAATGCTTAGTTAAATAGCGTCTTTCTAAGTTTGAATGCTTTTTAACTAAAATTAAATTAAATTAGCAAGTTACAGATTTTATTTACTTTTAGTTTTTTTTTACTCAGTAAAAGGCGTTTTTTTACTTCACATAAAACGCTCGCGTTTTTACAACTGCCATCTATCACTGAATGTAGCAAACTTATTCATTATTAGCCCATACCCCATAAGTTTTATAAATTAGAAAATTTTATGGATACTCTTAAAAATCCTTAACGAATAACAACATAAATATGTATTTTTGCTAGCACTTACCAAACGTAAGAGGAAAATGTTTTGAAAAAGCGATGCGACGAAGTTTCTTTTCACGTGATAATGTTGCCAACTTTATAAAATTTTGCCGATCTCTAGGCGTACATGAAAATCTTTTATTTGAAAGCGACGATCTAGGTGAGAAATACAAAAGAATAAAAGTTACGATTTTTGTTTATTTTTTTTAATTTTATAGTTTTACATAATCAACCTCGAAATGTTATTTTATGCTTACTGGAAGTAGCTAGAATAGCAACCAAATACAATGTGGAACCGCCTGGTTTAGTACAATTAGAAAAAGAAATTGCCGCAGAAGAGGAAAGGAACAATTCCGGCGAATCTGGAATTAGCTCGCTTTTATCTTGGCAATTTCAACCAACAGCAACAACAGCGACATCTAGAAGAATAGAAACGAATGAATTGAAAATGAGCCATAGTCGGTAAAATACAATTTTATTTATTAATTTGAGCTTGATGTACTTGCGATACTTTGAACATACATTGACTTGAGACGTTACGAATTACAATCTCCATCTAGTGGGCAACATTCGCGAGTTAAAATAAGTATCCCGCCATTTTTTATTTAGAATTTTATTATTAAAATATTGGACATTTTTTCTCAAGCCACATATCAAATTTTAGATCTGCATCAGCTATATCACAATACACATCGGAACGTTGGACTACTGGACCTCACGTTATACTTATACAAGATACCAGAACATCAGGAGATAATCTTACTGCTGTTAGTACCACATTAAATTCATTACCAACATTAAAAACAAGTGGTGGCGCTAGTGATGGTGTACCAAGTGACAATACAGAAGATGAAGAATGGTCCAGAGGTAGTCCAGAGGATCCAGATTTAGACATCGTTGATAATAATCGAAATAGTAGCATGGATAGTAGTAGTAAAGGTAAGAATAAGTTAATCTTAGTTGTCAGAATTATTCATGGCCTACTGAGTTTTTTAATGACTGTGATTTCTTGTTTTGTGTTTTAATCGTAGGTGGCCATGTAACACCGCCAGCAACTACTCAAAGTATGACAACAGAACTAGATAGAAAAGTTCAATTGGCAGCCAGATTGATGCAAAGGAATTGTAATTGTGCAAGTGGAAAATGTGAAAAATTAAAAGTTCGAAAAGTCGGTGAAGGAAAATATAATATTGCTGGGAAAAATGTTTTTATTCGAGTAAGTTAAAATTTGCCTTTGAAAATGGCTTACAAATTAAGGTTAAAATACTAGTAATTTTTTATGTCTATTAAAAAAATGAACTGATTGAATTTTAAATCCACTTCTTTGATTTTTATTCTCCACAATTTATTAATTTCGGCGGGTCTAAAATTACTGAACCAAAGTGTCGATCGTGCCGTATTTAGTTGCGTGCATTGCATTTCCGTTAATATAAATACCCACATGCTTTTATGATATACAGAAATTACTAAAATCACAGACAGAATAAAATTGATGGTGAAATAGCCAGAAAAAATGACCTAAGAATGAATTATAAGCTTACATTTTTTAATTATTGAAAACACCCAGAGCCATCTATTGAGTTTTTGTTGTACTTTTCTAGTTACTAAAAGGAAGACACATGATGGTGCGTGTAGGTGGCGGATGGGATACACTCGATCATTTCCTGCTACGTCACGATCCATGCCAGGTGAAAGTAGTATCCAGAATCAGTCCGGATAGAATAGCAAAAGACGCATCAAAATATTTGCACATTAGAGCTAAATATCGCAGTCCACCGCCTAGAGAAAATAGAGAATCAGTTACACGCTAAGCATTTAAAATCTTTTGATTTTCATTTTTATTGTTAGTTGTATTAACTTGTTTAATTCAGAGAGATTTTGGGCTGTACTGTTTGTTTAATACGTCTAATCTTAGTCTAGTTAATTAGTATAATTAAATAAAAGTTTTTTTTCCTAATAGAAAAAGATATGATATAAAATCACGTCAGGTTCTAATATTTTACTTCAGTAAAATTTATTCACAATCACTCACATTTCAATGCACACTATGTCGAAAATTATTTAATTCCAAAATCGCCCTAAATAACAGACCAAAATATGTACTATGTCGATATGCATTTGAAAGAACTGATATTAATGAGGCTAAAATTCATTTTAGGTAGAACGATGTATTTTTTTCTTTAGTTTCTAATTTATTAATGTAATAGCAATAATAATTCTATAACAGCTGATTGATTGATGCAGGTGCGTTTCAGGAAATTGATGCGAATAAATTGCTTTTTATACTTTGATTTATTATAAACAAATTGGTTAACTAATACTTGTTTAAGTTTGGATTAGATTGAATAACTTTCTGATTGTATTCGCATGATCGACTAATTACAGAGTAATAAGGAACATTGTGAATCAGTACAATTACGATAAGACTATTCAATATATTTCGATTTATAAATCTGATTCACAACACAATAGTTTCCAACTTGTTTATTTTTTGTACAAAGTGATCAAATATAATTTAAAATTCTCATTGCTTCACGAAACAGACAACTAAACTTTTCTATATACAATCATTTCAAAAACATTCGGGGAGAAGAAAGTGTTCACTACAAATCACATTACAGCAGCAGAAAATCGTATATGTATTAAGGTACAGCTAGACTTTATTGAAAATGTTCAATTTAATTATATAAGATTTGTAATTACATTTAAAGTATACAAACACACATAATATTTTTGTATATATTTTTTTACTATTAATAAAAATTATGCATATCATAATAAGAATACATAAATAGCTGTCATTAATTTTTCTTAACTTAAGATTTCGAAAAAATATGTTTGAGAATAGAAGTTTAAACATATGATAAATAAATACTACATTTCATTTGGTAAAAAGTTAAATATTTGTACTAAAAATATTATTATTAGAGGGACAAATTACAATTTCTATCCGATGTAATACTTCTAGAATGATTGGGAAATTTAATCTTATTTTCATTTGTAACATCTCAAGTTATTGTTGGAAATTTTCTTTTCATTATACATGAAAAATTCATTATACATACAAAAGAATTCTGTTTAAAATAATTATAATTAAAATAATAAGTACATTTCAGAAAAACAAACGTTAAAAAAAGTCAAATTGTTAATATAAATAACTGCGCCAAATAAGCTAGCTTATTGAATTAATCAAAAAATGGTAGATGGGGTGTTTTTTGTTTAAATAAATTTATGCATGACTTCTGAAAATAAAAGAAAAAGATTTTAGTTTAAATGCAGTTCTATTGGTGGTTTTTATAATTTAAATTTTTCGGGTTCTGCATAAATGGCACAACAGCAACTCACTTACAAGATTCAATTGATAATCAAGCAAATCTATCGCTTATCCAGATACTGGAGATATTATGCACGTCACACTGCATTAAAGTAATATAGGTATTATAATTTATATTACCGGATCTTCATTTAAAATATTTAAATAAATATAATAATAAAGCTTATTATTGAGTTTATTTAATAAACTCAACAGGCAATTAGACATGCACATATGACAACTGTGGCGCAAAAATTCACTCTCGTGGATATTTTTGGCATTAAACCACAAAACTAACGTTCTGTAATTAAACGAAGACCCGGTTAGATCTGTGCGAAATATGAAAAAACCAAAATTTCAATAATTAATCACACTCACATTTCACATTAGAGATTTAATATAAAACGAAAAATTAGAAAAAAAAGACAAAATGCTAGTTCCAAATATGTCGAATTAAATTTCTGCCTAAGCTGAAAATCAGGATGAAAGTGAAAAAGCAGCAACGATCTAAAAATATTGAAATTTTAACTAGATTTGATTAGCAGTAAGTAAATATCGTCATATTTTTTAGGCACATAAAAAACCCAAACAAAAATTAAAACAACAACCTTTCGATCTTGGATCGAAGAATCACAAGATGGCCGCCGCCGTCACCGCAACATTTGTTATAAAGAAATTCACATATTACAAAGATTTTAGAAGATCAAAGGAAACCAGCAGTGCGAAATAATAAATTTGAATTCCTAGTATTCTTATTGCTACAGCATTTTTACTACATAGTAATTTAAAATTGTAATTTAATTAAAGGTGCTTTAATACCATATTATTGTGATTAACTATGAAAAAACGATTCAATTATATTAAAGAGTTTATTGGAAATCATTATAAATGTGTATTAACAGCAAAGCCGGATTATGTGCGGAAAATCTATATGTATAGCTTATAAGCAATATTATAAGAATTCTTTCTATTGTCAAGCCGCAAAATGTAGGCGTAATATAATCCGTCTCTGCGTCAATAATAGGATAATAATTTTATCAATTCCAGTAAATATGTAGATGTAAATTACATATTATTAGAATCTTACATTACTAAATAGACAGGAATACATACATACATCATATAAAAATAAAAAAAGAATGCATTATCACTAGATAAAAAAAAGTGCACAATTCAAGATAACCAAAAAAAAAAAAATGGTGTAAAAAAGTAGTACAGCAAAAAGGGACAGTTTCTGTGTTCTTAAAAATGAATAAAAATTAGTATTTTATAAAATAAATAATGTATTAGTACATAAGTAAATAGGGCTGTAAATTATTATTATTATTTCACAGAACAGTGCGTGTTTTAAAAGATAGATTTATATAGTACGAAATTATAGTCAATAATTACATTGGCCAATAAAATACAAACAAATTTTTCCTTAAAAAAGTATGATTATTAAAACATGCTCGGAAAATTTATTTTATATCATATAGATAACATATCATAGTGGATTTCGCTAAGCGTTGTTTCACATTCGTATAATCAAATTGAAATGCAGCGGGCTCTATGTATAATGTAATTACTACCAAACTACATAATAATCTCTAGCAATAATATTAGTCGAATATGAAACAAAGCTTACTTCTTATCTAAAACACAAGCAACAAATATCAATATGTGAAAATCTGTTTCACCATCACCACATTAATTGTATTTTATTCATTTTTAAGGTTATGTTATTAACACTTGTGTGTATTAGACAAAGCACGTCATAATGAAAAAAAATTAAAATAAAGTCTGTTAAAAAGACTATTTCCTTCCAATAATAATAAAATTACTTCTTCTTACTTTTGCCTAGAGTCAATGTATGATGACTGCTCGAACCCATTTGTTGGTACTGGGCCTTTCGTCGATTAAATTCAACAACTTCATCTTCCAATTTTTTTCGAGATTCTTCAATTTTTTTCTTTTCCTCGCTATGATCTTTTTTAAGTTTATCAAATTTAGCGTGCAACTGAAATTAACAAAGAAAATCACGAAATTCTCTTCGTTTTGTTGACAGTTTTACCTCTTTTTCTGCTTCTTTAAGTTCAGCCTCCTTTTCCTTAACTCTTACAACAAACATTTGACGCATTTCATCCTCTTTTTGTTGCAATTCTTGCAAATGATTACTTCTTTTCGTTTCGAATGTCTCCTGGAAACTGATTGGTTTATTATTGGCATCCACATCGGAGAAACCCATTTGTTCTAAGCGTTTCTTTCTACAAATTTAATAAAAATTATATACGGTTCAGTTCAATAAAAAAAACAAAACAAACATACCTGTATAATTCGTAGTGCCTATTATGAGTTTTTTCACGCATATCCTCCATATTTGTTCTAATTAACATTTCTCTTAATTTCACAAAATCACAGTGAGATTCATTTTCCACTTGCACTGTGCCCCATGGATACTGACGAGCTCGAACACTCTGAATTAATAAAATAAAAGATAAACTTAAACAATATCGGCAATTGCTTTTCTTTGCAATTTTATTTCATATTCTGGACCAGTCAAACATTGTTACCTTGTTGCCAACTTTAACAAAATCAGTACTACCAATTACAGCAAACGGAATATGAGAATTCATTGATGCATTCACATCGGCAACAGTTTCATCATCCACTGGAAATTCATAGATATGAACTCCATTATTTTGAAGTTCGGCAATAATTTTCGATTTGAATTTTTGTAATTCCGTTTTCGAAATTGTATCCGCCTTAGCAATTATTGGAATAATATTAACTTTTTGATCCATTTTCTTCATACAAACCAAATCAATAGATTTCAAACCATGACCTGAAAAAATACATAAAATTGTCCTAGATTTAGATACTCGAAATAAGTGTATGTGAATCATGAATTGAATCATTAATGCATAATCGAGGATTGAATCACTAATGCATGAGTTACTGACATTTTTAAAGGTCATTTATGTTGCAAAATGACAAAGATTTCTAGCATTGAAATGTAAAAACACCATCTATTCCAAATAAAATAAGATTTATTTATGTATGTACCTGTTGGACAAATAAAGTACAAACAAGCATGAATACGTGAATCGTGATACGTAGATAAAGATCTTTTAATTTTTAACTCTTCTTGAAGATAATTTTCAAATTGAGCATCAATATAATCAACTATAGCTTTAAAACTGTCTTCTTTATTGATTTGATCGCCATAGCCAACTGTATCGACGATTGTTAGCTAAAAATTAATCACAATACATCAATTACGCACAAAATCAAGCTATTGCTAATTTACCTTTAGCCGGACATTCTTTTCTTGCAATTCATACGTATTGCCTTTCAATTTAACAGTTGGCAAAGTATGTGGACTTGGATTCGATTCGAAATTGGTATTAAAAAGGGAATCCATTAATGTTGACTTTCCAAGACCAGTTTCACCTGAAAAATACATGTTAGCATTAATTTTAATGAATCATTTAGTAACTATTTATTTTATTTTCATTTACCAATACACATAATATTGAAAATAAATCCATTTTGTACGCTTTTCGATACCAACTGTTCCGGTAAACTATCAAAACCAACATGTCCAGATAGCGTTAAATTTCGTATTTGTTCTTCAATCTATTAGAATAAAAAATAATTGAAGATATTTGGAAAAGAAAACGAAAAGGCATTATCTGTTCAATCGAGCTGACCATAAAATACGAAATATGCAAATTTATAATTATAATAAATTATTAGCTAGCATTGAAATGTAAAAATTACCAACGGAATTTCACCTACTTCCTTTTATGGCAGAAGTATATCAGTTTTTTAGCACAAAATACTGTTGATTTTTCGAGCTGAAATTTTTTGTTTACATTTAAATTTGGTGTTAAAGTTGGAGTAATTCAATAAGATAAATACATATATGTAATTACATGCATTGATCTAATTATGTATACGTTAAATTGCAGCGACATACAAATATTTATACTTACCGCAGGATTTTCAACTTCTACAGGCGCCATGAGGAATAAAGACAATCTGTCTGGAAATCAAGTAATCTCAGGTGTAGCAATGGCAATTTGATTACCAACAACTATATTTCCACTTTATTCACTATTTTGAATTATACAATACTGTTTTATTTAAGAATTAAAAAGCTTATAGTGAGCAACGCCCGAACTTTTTTCAAAACATACAATAAATAAATAGTAAACCGAGTTGGATGATTAATAAATGAAAAATGTTAACTTCACAAGGCGACACCTACCACTGATGCCAAAGTTAAATAATAATAAGATTTTTAAATGAACTTTTATGAAATTTTTATTTTTCATTCGAAATATACAGAAAATAATATGTGCATTACCGTTCAAATACTTCAAATATTTTAATGTGGTCAGTTGCAGAAAGAAACAGTGTTTTTTTCTGAAACACAAATTATCCCTGTGTCTAGACTAAAGTCTAGACTTTAGAAGTATTTATTTTCTTTCTTTCTATTTCTTCATTTTCTGTCTCTAAATGATACCAATTAGGCTATTAGTGTGGTACTAAACTAACAATAACAATATGAATACTATTAACTATACTATTAATTTAATTTTAATTTTTAATAGTATTCAAAAATTTTAAATATTCTGAAAATATTATTTTTTAGGTTGCAAAATGCGTGCGCACTGCAGGCACCCTCTAATCTAGAACCTATCCTCCATGTCCTGGTTTTATCTTGTAATTCTTGTATAATGTATTGTATCCGAAATTTTCTCCGCGACGACAGCTACTATTCTATTTATTAAAAATTAGAATAGTATTATTTATTATTATTAATTGCTCTAGAGAGTCTAGAGTCTAGTCTAGGGTCTAACGGCCTAACGCTAGTTCGGTATTTTCACGAATTGACAACCTTGGATTGCACACTGACTGACAATAATGACAATTGTAAAGTATTATTTGTCACACCAATTTTGCATAACAATTTTGGCATAGTGACTGCAATAAAATTTGTATTTCGAATAAAAAGAATTGGCAGCATATGGTTTAGGTGACAATTTTCTTTAAATAAAAAAATAATTAATCGAGTAAGATTTACTCATTGGGTCGCTTAAATTATGTCGGGTATAATAATTAAGGCGAGTCGAAAGTTGCCGCATGTATTTTATAGGAATTTAAATAATTATATGGTTAAATATGTAGTGGAGGTAACAGAAATAGACATTAATAAATGATAATAATTACATAATCTTTAATTGAATGATACAGTTTTGCAAGAATATTGAACAATAAAAAAATATACGCATGGATTATATAATCTCGTTTTTGTTTGTTTATAGGAATCTATAAGTCATCAAATAAGAAGAATTTGTTGTTACAATAAGAAATTTATTAATGAAATTAATGATTTTAGGTAAAACTGATATTTCTGTATCTATTTATTCATTAAATATTCACATTTTATTATATTACAGTTCGCCTAAATTGATATGCTGTCCTATAAATAACAAGTACTTCAAAACATCCAGTATTTTTCGACAAAGCGAAACGGTTAAATGTCCACCATTTCCTGAATCTGTAACTGAAGGTGATGTCAGGTAAGTGCAATTAATTTTTGACTGAATTCAACCAAAATTTATATGTACTATTACCCATTACAAAGGCTTGATAAGAAAGTAGGCGATGCAGTAGGTCAAGATGAAGTCGTAATGGAAATTGAAACTGATAAAACAGCAATGCCAGTTCATTCTCCCAGTCATGGTATCATCGAAGAGATACTTGTAAAAGATGGTGACACGGTAAAAGCGGGTGTACCGCTATTTAAATTGAAAGTGACTGGAGAAGCGCCAGCACCTAAAGCTGCTGAAGCAGCTAAAGAGGCCCCTGCAGCAGCACCAGCTGCTCCACCGCCACCTCCGTCCGTCACAAAACCACCACCACCAGCAGCGGCAGCAAGTAAATTAAGCAAAGAAAGCAATTAATTTAGCTATATTTCATTTCGATTTGGTTTTTTTTGCAGAAAGTGCAGCACCAACACCACCACCACCAACACAAGCAAGACCTGCAACACCTCCTAAACCTGCTGCACCGTTAAGTTCAATTCCAGTAGCTGCTATTCGTCATGCGCAATCATTGGAATCTAGCGCTACCGTCAAAGTAAGTTATAATATACTTATATATATATACTAGTTATAACACTTATAATAAAGCTATTTGGGAGTAATTGAAATTTGCGCTTTCCTACTTATTAACTTTTTAATATTTTACACTATTTTGCATTCTACAGTTGCCACCATCAGATCCAACAAAAGAAATCACTGGGACCAGAACGGAACAGAGAGTAAAAATGAATCGAATGCGATTGAAAATTGCCGAAAGACTGAAAGAAGCACAGAATGTTAATGCCATGCTAACTACTTTTAACGAAGTTGATATGACGTAAGGATACAGAGTTGTAGTCGAAACAAATTAATCCGATGAAAAAAAATATTCGTTTCAATTATAAAAGCTGAATTAACATTAATTTGTAACAAAGCATAAATCAATTTTAGAAATATAATGGATTTCCGAAAACAAAATCAAGATGCATTTCAAAAAAAATATGGTGCAAAATTAGGTTTTATGTCGGCTTTTCTGAAGGCATCCGCTTACGCATTACAAGAGCAACCGGTAGTTAATGCAGTTATTGAAGGCAATGAAATTATCTACAGAGATTATGTAGATATTTCGGTCGCTGTTGCAACACCAAAAGGTCTTGTTGTACCTGTTATTAGAAACGTTGAACGTATGAATTATGCCGATATTGAATTGGCAATGAATGCATTGGGCGAGAAAGCTAGAAAAGGTAATAAGTTGTAGAATTACGAATCTGTTTTTATTCGTTAAACTCAATGTGCCGTTCTATTGCCATTTTGCAGGGCAAATAGCTGTAGAAGATATGGATGGTGGTACTTTTACCGTTAGTAATGGTGGAGTGTTTGGTTCACTTAATGGAACACCCATTATCAATCCGCCTCAGTCATCTATTTTAGGAATGCACGCTATATTTGATAGACCTATTGCACTTAAAGGACAGGTACGTTTTGTGGTATAAAGTCAACCAGCTATTGGTATAGCCAATTATAACTCATAAAGTGAACATATTTTTAATATTTTTCCAGGTAGTGATCAGACCAATGATGTACATTGCATTAACATATGATCACAGACTAATTGATGGCCGTGAGGCTGTATTATTCTTACGTAAAATTAAACAAGGAATTGAAGATCCACGAACAATATTAGCGGGTCTTTAATAAGATGCAATAAATTTTTAAAAATTCATAGGGATTACCTTTTTTGAGTAAAATGAATCAAATCAGTTTTTGAAATAATTGTCCTTAACCAACAATAGCTAATTTAAGTTCTGTACGTATCATGGTATTATGTATTAAGGATCGAACGACAAAATGGTTGTTTTATGTAACTAAATATTAAAGCGTCAATTTGTTGTTTTTATACCATTTAAATTTCAAATAAGCAGATATTGCCGATGCTTTAACATTTAGATATTAAAGTAACGGTTCTATCATATATGATTGTAAAGGTATTATTATCGTTATAATTTTAATATTGTATATCATTTGGCAAGGAACAATTTACATGATTTATACACGTTGTCAAATATTATGTGTTTAGGCATGCATATTTATTATTTATTAAATAAATGACATGAATGCTTTTGCTTGGATGCATTTTGATGAGACACCTTGCGCTTGCCTATGCATAATTGATAGCAACGTCATGGATTCGTATGATGTCTCAGCAGCACGATGGAAAAAAAACGATAATTTTAGTAACTTTTTTATGCTAATGAACTTTAACAGCAGCTCTTAATTTTGCATTTCTACATAAATGGTTTTCGGCAATTTCTTGTTCCATTGGCACAATCACATGTTTATGTAACATTTTCCAATTAGATTGCATAATTTTATCTAATGTCATTTTTTCCACATCCGCATTGTAATTACAAAATTTCAATGGTAGTGGATTTGCATTCGATTCAATCAAATTACCAGCAACATGTCTCTTGATAATTGTATCTAAAAGCATATTGGATGTAATCGTTACCACACGACCGCCCACTTTAAGATAATGATTAGCTAATACGAGACCGTAATTAGTTTCATTCAGTTCATTGTTAACAAATAAACGTAGTGCTTGAAATGTCTTTTTAGCAACATGTGAATCACTGTGTTTAGTATTGTCTGCAGAATTTTTCATAGTGGATTCTATAATATCTACTAGATCTTGCGTTGTTGTTACTTGTTTAAATAAGTATCGTGTTTCTACTAGAGCTCTTGCAATTTTCTTCGCTTTTCGTTCCTGGCCGTAATATTTAATAATTTGATATAAATCACTTTCATTGGCTCTTGATAATATTTCCGATGCTTTCAAAACACCTAAAAAATAATTGTTTTTAATATGTCTTATAGATTCAAAATTGAACTGATTTTGATTCAAAAATAAATCAGTGTTCTTGGAACAAATCGTAATATAATTACTTCTTACTTGGATCACGATCTCCATCCATTCTCATATCTAATGGTCCATTTTTTGCTAATGAAAACCCACGATGTTCCGAATCGAATTGCATAGAAGAACAGCCCAAATCAAAAA
This sequence comes from Platypus cylindrus, assembly GCA_949748235.1. NCBI lineage: Eukaryota > Metazoa > Arthropoda > Insecta > Coleoptera > Curculionidae > Platypus > Platypus cylindrus. Next base: position 10,167,354 of record OX456489.1, on the reverse strand, counting down.
TCATACAATCAATAGAATTTTTTCGATAGCCCCGGTCATATAAAAGTTGTGGTAAATCAGAAAATTTTCCCAATAATGGAACAACATTATCCGGATATTTTTCAGCTAGTGCACAACCATACGAATACGCTTCAGGATCTCTATCTAAGGCTAGGATTTTAACAGTTGGTTCCTGTTCTAGGATCTTTTTACTATGTCCTCCGCCACCAAATGTCATATCAAGAATAACACTATTTTTTTCAGGCTGTAAATAATTTAACACTTCTTTGACCATAATAGGAATATGAGAGCATTTTGAATGGTTTTGTGCCATTGCTTGAATTGAACTTAAATTTCTAACGATAAAACTAGAAAGGTGCATTTTTTTAACGGCTAAACAGTCTTTTAAATAGTGGTGCTTCCTCTTTTTTTAATTCTTCCAAAATTTCTTTCGACAAAGCTAAGTTACACTGTTCAGCTGTAAGTCCTGTTGCTGATGACGATAAACTTCGTTTATATTTATTTCTATTTGAATTGTTAATCAGTTTTTGTACAGCGAAATATTGTCGGTCCCAATAGCTATAATTTGTTTCAAATTTGTTGTCTTTATAAGCTTTATTTACGTAGGTTTTTAAATATTCACAATAGTCTCTGTAAATTTGAAAATAAGGTTATATAATACCTTTTTCTATTCTAAATATTATATAAATAAATTTACCTCCCTCCTGATTTATTTAGATCTACTGGCCATTTATTTAATATTTCTATAATCCGTTTAAAACATGCTACTGAACTGGCCATAATTTATTGTTTATTTTGCTAAAAACCAAAATAAAACATTTTGGTATTATGATTTGGTATATACATACTAGTGATGAGCGATAAATAGCAACCTGTTATTTAGTCGCTGCTAATAGAAAATGAAATGAAAATTATGAAATAGCAGATAAGAATTGAGAAATTAAATAACATCAACAACTTTTATGCAAAAAACAAAGTTGCAGCGATTGGTACAAAGTACCAATGTAGTACAGTTGTACTACAAAATGGCTACTTTTGCAATGAAAATTTCAAAATTTCAAAAACATCTTTTACGCAATAGCCAAACTGATACCGGTAATTACAGGTGACATTTCACAAGATTCTTTTCATAAATTAAATTACAGAAACATTTAGTAAGACTGTAATTGTCGGTATCAGTTTGGCTCTTGTGTAAAAGATGGCGACACCCAAATTTTCATTTCAAAAGTAGTTAAAAAAAATTTCTAATGTCTGATTCACTTTGTAACAATAAAATGACATTTTTTTTTGTATTTTTATACTAACGGCGTATGTACATCTACATTTAAGTGTCAGCTGCCATGTTATTTTTTTGACGTTTCTTTAAAGACATAGAAGCGGCGTTGCCAGATTTTCAGTGTATTAGAAAATTTCGTGGAGGTAACTGCTCTCCTCTCTGGGTGTACTGTGTTTCGTTCCGTCGCAAGACGAATTTTTTTTATTTTGAGTTGAGGAAGAAATCTAATTTCTTTATCTAATTATATGTATAATTAAAGTGAAAGTAATCTGGTGTGTATAATTCATGTATTAGAAAGACACAGTGTGAGTTTGATGTCAATTTTTGAAACTTAATGATTATTTTCGATGGATAATTCACCAGCATAGTGGTAGTTTTTACTAATGGCGAGAAAAACATTTTAAAAGAATTAAAATCGATAGTGGAACAATAAATGCTACTAAAAAGATTTTCTTTGGGATCACGACATATTAATTTGTATTATAGTTTGAAGCGGTGTTATTAATTAATTGTAGTAATTGCATCATCAAATTTGCATGTGTTTTCATTTTACATAGTTTGCCGAAATCAAATAATTTTAGTGTATGTATATTGTAAAAACGTATTTATTCATTTTATTTTCATTTCTATTGAATAAATCTCCAACATATTTCATTTGTTGTTCTATTTCACCATAAAGACATACATTCTATTCTATTCTAATTTCTAATACACACAGAGAGCTGTTACCTGTTACCTCCACGAAATTTTCTAGTACACTGAAAATCTGGCAACCCCGCGTCTAAATCTTTCAAGAAACGTCAAAAAAGGGACATGACAGCTGACACTTAAATGTAGATGTTGTATGTAAGATAGCGCTCGCGGAAACCCTCTTTTTGAAATTTAAGATTTAAAAATTAAGATGAATGTGTTCTCCCCCTTAGGCTCTTAAAATCAATAGTCGTATCAACTACAACATTGCACTTAGAAATCGCCAATAATTTTTTTGTAATTGTGAATTGTAAAATGTGCATTAATCGTCTCTTTCGAGATTAATCAAATTAAATTGCTGATATGTAATTATAATTTTTGATGAAGATATATATTTTTTTACAATACAAATATATTAATTAGCGAAATATACATATAAGTAGGTCAAGTAAAATAGTGTGTCTAATAACTCTAGGATGGAAACGACTTATTAGAAAAATTAGATGATATTGTTATTGTACGAACTAAAACAAAGAAAACTGTTTCTTGAATGTCATTTTCATTACGTTACCTACATAAACGTATATCGTATTTAAATTGAATTGATATTGAAAATTAGCAATAGCAGTGTTATTGAAAAATTCCCCCTTAGCTCATCAACATAAATACATTAGGTATAGGACAAGGAATTCAATACAGTCACAAGTGACGGCAAATTAAAGAAAAAAGCATTTATTACTGTGCTTTTTGTTATACATAAAAACAACAATAATTAAAATACCATTGCTTATTGTATAAAGACATTAATTCTTATTCAATTTCCAATTATATTCATCATTATTAATCTAAAATGATCAAACTTAATAGTAGTCTAGACATTTTATATTTATTATTACACTTGGTGTAGGTAGATGTAAAAATTTAAAAAAAAGACAAAAAAGAAGACTCGTTCCTAGCGAGAAATATTTGATTCTTTAGTACCTACTTCTTATGTATTTAAATATGAAAAAAATCAACCAGAGAAATTGGCAATAAAATCTGTTACAATTTTCTTCAATTCAGCATCAGTTCCTTCTGTAATTTTACCTTCTTTAGAAATGCTTTGGAGAATGTTTTGGTGGCTTGTTCTATAATGAAATTTTTTTTTTTATAGAATTCTACATAAAATTTCAAAACAATAATTTACTTTATGTGTTCTGAAAATTGTTTTTCGAAAACAGTGATCTTTGATGGATCAATTTTATCCAAATGACCCCTGACACCACAATAAATAATGGCTACTTGTTCTTCAATAGCCATTGGGACATATTGTCCCTGTTTAAGCAATTCGGTTAGACGAACACCACGATTTAAAAGTTGTTGAGTGGCAGCATCCAAATCAGAACCGAACTGAGCGAAAGCAGCTACTTCACGATACTGAGCCAATTCCAATTTCATAGAACCAGCTACCTGTAACGACAAAAGTGTATATATTCAACATTCCAAACAATTAAATTATATTAAATCATACTTGTTTCATTGCTTTTGTTTGGGCAGCGGAACCTACTCGGGATACAGACAAACCGACATTGATAGCTGGTCGAATACCTTTGTAAAACAATTCAGTTTCCAAGAAAATCTGACCATCAGTGATGGAAATTACATTTGTTGGAATGTACGCTGATACATCACCAGCTTGTGTTTCAATAACTGGTAAAGCGGTTAATGAACCACCACCATGAGCCTCTGACATTTTAGCTGCACGTTCTAATAAACGGGAATGGAGATAGAATACGTCACCGGGATAGGCTTCACGACCTGGTGGACGACGCAATAACAGTGACATCTATCAATAGATAATATTACATAAATTATTTCATTAGTTTAACTTTCTCAAGTATTAATTTCAATTGATTTACCTGTCTGTAAGCAACGGCCTGTTTTGATAAATCGTCATAAATGATTAAAGCGTGTTTTCCATTATCTCTAAAGAATTCGCCCATAGCGCATCCAGAATATGGAGCCAAGTACTGTAATGGTGCAGCATCTGAAGCAGTAGCCGAAACAATAATTGTATATTTAATAGCACCAGTATCTGTTAATCTTTTAAGTATCTGAGCTACGGTAGACCGTTTCTGACCAATAGCAACGTAAATACAGTATAATTTCTTCTTTTCATCATCGGCATCGTTGAATCGTTTTTGATTGATAATTGTATCAATGGCTAATGCAGTTTTACTGTAAGATAATCAAATTACATGCAATTTCAGACGAAAAATTGCGCATTTATGCCTACCCCGTTTGACGATCACCAATAATCAATTCACGTTGACCTCTACCAATTGGTACCAAAGAATCGACAGCTTTAATACCTGTCTGCATTGGTTCTCTTACAGAAATACGTGGGATAATACCAGGAGCTTTGATACCCACACGGAAACGCTGTTTTGTATTCAATGGTCCTTTTCCATCAATTGGATTACCTGCGATAAAAGATATAATATTTATTTAGAATTCTATTGGCACAGGAAGCTATATGTTATATAGTCTGCTTAATCAAGTTCCAATAATGATTCTTACCTAACGCGTCAACTACACGTCCCAAAATAGCATCACCAACAGGCACATCGACAATGGCACCAGTCCTTTTTACAATATCACCTTCTTTAATCAATTTATCATTACCAAAGACTACAACACCAACATTGTCCGGTTCCAAATTAAGTGCCATACCCTAATGGGCACAAAAACAAATAATTAACGACAATCATTTTTATTATCATAAAACCACCATACTTTTAATCCTGAAGAAAATTCCACCATCTCATCGGCTTGGATATTGTTCAATCCATAGACACGAGCAATACCATCACCAATACTCAATACACGACCAGTTTCATCTAAATCGGTTTTTGGGGCAGCTCCCAATATACGTTCTTCCAATACTGAAGAAATTTCGACGCCATGATTGGTAGGAGTTGAATGAATTTTACGAATAACTGCATTGGCTGCAGGTACAGCTCCGCCTGCAACCTATATATGAAAAAATAATAATACAAAATCAATCAAAACTAGAATTATGTCCTTGCTAACGTATTTAAGCCTAGTTATTTATTATCAAATTGGGATTTCTGTTATAGATGTGTATGTAGGGAGAGGTCAAAGATCGGGTTAAATAATACATAGTACTTATTATGTAAAGTAAAATATGGAAAAAAGAACTAGGATTTAAAGCGATTCAAACTAGGATTGATGTATAAAATCTATACCATCAACTCCATGAATATAGCAAATTAAATACTTTTGACGTAACACCTACATTACATAACGTAGAAGTAATTTTTCAGGAAAATTTGTATTAAAATATCAAACGCATAAAATTATTTTCGCCAGGAGCGAATTTCGCCGTTTATGTTTAATCGAATCTAACTGTGATGAACATTTATAACAAATTAAAACAAAAGGTACAAGAACACTATTATGTCATACATATTTAATCAAATTTTACAAAACTTTCCGGTTGGAATATGATAAAACAATTGAGAAAAGATACACAAAATTATATGTAAATTATTATCAAATACCTGAACAATATTTTTGGGCAAATTTCGGGCCACCGAAGCAACAAATCGAGCGGATAAAAGCGACATTTTATTTTCGAAAAACTGATATAACTTTTTACGGGCTGACCGACTAGCAGACACTTCCTAATTACCCAGAAATCTTTGCAATGATGGATGATGTGCTGCCATCTAATTTGACATATAAAAACATATACCATAATAAATTAAAATTATATATTATATTATAATTATATATAAATAAAATTTTAAATTAGAATTTTAGTAGAATAGATAATAAACATAATTTAACGCCTAAAGTAATAGCATACATAAATGTCTACTCAATTCTTACAGTCGGCCTTTAAATATGTTTTCAATTTAGTAAGTTTTACTTGCAAATTGCAATCATTTCATACTTGAACTGCTATAGGCCACCACTAATACGTATATTTCATTATTTCGAAATTTTTGAAGAACAAGCAGAACAAATAAAAAATAAATCGACGCAAGTCTAAATACTACTAAGAGTACTAAGTAAGTACTTTTAAAGTAATTGCATATACTATGCAATTTTATTGTAAAAGAAATTGCAAACCATTTTATTGCAGGTATTTTATATTTTATTTGTGTAAAATGTTTCAATTTTTCTGTTTTGCAGGTTTTTCACTATTGTGTATATATTATATAAATATTAGATATTATTAATTATTATAATATTAGTATTACTGTTATATTATATTACATTATTCAATAAAAATTTACAATTTGCTTGTCCATTAAAATTGTATAATGTAAACAATACAATTTTAAAACAAAACATAAAACAAGCTAAAAGATAAAAAAATTGTATAATTGTATAATACACTAAGCATTATGCACATTTATATTGTTGATATGATACAATAATCTCGATTCATATGCTTGAGTTCTTGAATAAACTGTGATAGTATATTATTACACGAATGACGAAAATACCATTTTCTTCAATCGTGTTGAATTCAAATTCAATAATCAATTAATTTTTATGTGGTCGTAGAAAAATTATGTTTCCTGTTTTTTGTTTTCAACTTTGGCGCCTCCATTCATTTGAAACGATGATTGGTATTGGCTTGCACATGAGCCAAAGTGAGACAACAATAAGCATGCTGTGTTTTTTTTGACGTGCATGACATATGAAATTTTATCCGCCAATTCAAGGGACGATAGATCTTTTGCTATTACGTTGGCTACACTTTTATATACATTTTCAGTATTATCTCTATTATTATCATCAACATAAGTGTTAATTTATAACGAATTTAATTGAAATAAATACATTATATTTTACGAACTATAAATCCTCGAAAAAATTGAATTTTAATGGTTGTGTAATGTAAGAAGTCAATTTTGAAATAACCGCCAAATTCAGGCTGACCAACAATGTTTCCTTGCGGCAACTTGTTTAGTTTATCTCCCTCAGCTCCGCTTCTTCATTCTGCATAAATTGTCTGCATTTAATTCCATTAGGAAATTGTTCGTTTCCATTTTTTTTGAATTGCCGGCATTTTCCTAAAATCCAATCCAAAAGCAAATGCTGTATTTGAAAATAAATTGATGCTGTGATAAAAGAATAACTATATTTTTTTATTGAAAGTCAATTTATTAATAACTTATCAACATATTTATTAACATTTTCTAACAATAGAAAAGATTGATTTAAAATGGATGACGATTGGGATGATGGTGTTACAGTTCCTACGCCGCAAATGGTAAATCTTTATTTTCTTATTGTCTTTATTTTAAAATGTTTAATTTTTTTTTTAATGTATAAAAAATTGTTGCCTGAAATGTAAGCCATGCGCTTTAGATTTTCCCCCTTCTTTTTCATGGCAAAAAAATTATTTATTTATAACTAAATATTTATTTAAACAGGTACTTAATGTAATGTAATGTAGATTTGGACTCGTCCATAGCTCAAATCCCGGCGTGCCTTTATATTGTAGTTTAAAAAAGCACACATTTGTTATCCGTTATAATTTCGCCCTTTTTTTATTTTTATAAGATTAAATTTTCTTTAATAATATATTCTAAAGGCTTTTCTACTTCCTGTCTGTTGTTTGTCGACTTTTCTAAGCAAACCGGTTTCGTTTAATTTCAGAAATCTTTTTGTTTAAATTATAAAACTAGTTTCAATAGTAAACAAATATACTAAGCTGGGCCCTCACATATGTATTGTTCTCAATATTTCCTACTTGGCAGTAATTTTTGTTGACCATTATTTTCCCATGACTTAAAAATTAGAAAACACTGTCTAATAACTAGTATTTCGAAATATTTAGTAGAAACACGGTTATAAAATGACTATTTTGATTTTAGAACGGAATTAGTTCTTCTGATGGTGGAATAAAATTTTCCTCTGGAAGAGGCTTTAGAACTGCTCAACCATCAAATTCCTTCAATAACGATTTTAATAATGGGACAAAAAGTTTTGCTTCTGATGATAATGGCGGTCAAAGATGGCGTGGCGGTGGCGGTAAGAATTATTGCATGATAATTTAATCTAAAATAATAGATTTAAAAAAAATACTATGCGCATTCACCTTTTTGCATGATCAAATTATGTTTCTATGATCTCGTCGAGTATGTACGAGACAAAATGGTCGCCTAATAAGTAGACAATTATTGAGCGTTTGGTATGTGGTTATTCTTGTACATCGTCAATTTTGTAATATCAAGGTTTTTTTTTTGGTAATTAACAAGTCAGATATTAGTGTCGATATTTATTTCTACTATTATTAGGTGCTGGTCGCCAAGGAGGTTTTCGAAGTGGTTTCAGAGATGACAACAATAAAGACGATTTCAATAACTTCAAAGACAATGATGACGATTGGGGTACACCGTCAGGCAATGGGGACGAAGGCCGTGGCAGAGGTACATTAGTTTTAATAAATAAGGCACATAATTTCTTTATAACTTGGCTTCAAACTAGTTTGTAATTGTAAAGAGCATGCGCAATATATCTCGCGTGTCAATAATAATTTATCAGTTCCAATCTGCCTACTAATAAACTAATCACGGACACAACTACACAACTGTAAGTTTTTGATTATACAATTAGAAACTAGTCAGAAATGTCAAGTTGGAAAGAAAATTTAATAAGTAATATAAATAACAAACTCCTGTGGTGATAATGATTTTATCATTTTATTAACAGGTGGCCGTGGAGGTAGTAGAGGTGGCGGTCGTGGACGCGGCCGAGGACGTGGAGGTGGTGGCGGTAATTTTGGAGATCGAAATAATTTCGATGATAAGGATAATAAAAATGATGGTAGCGAACCACCGAAACCTAAAGAAATTTACATTCCAGTTGAGCGAGTTACGGAAGATGAATTGTTTGAAAACACGATCACGTCAGGTGAGTAAAACTTATTCAGTCATTGTGAATGTAATAATTTCTTCGTTATACTATTTTAATAATCAAATTGTCAGATTCTAAATGAATTCTAAATTCGATTTTTTACAGGTGTGAATTTTATGAAATTGGACGAAATTGAAGTAAAAGTGACTGGAGAAAATGTACCTCCTCCAATAAGTAGTTTCAGTAAATCAGGACTTCGTGAACATCTAATAAATAACGTTGAAAAATCTAAATACACTAAACCGACACCTATTCAAAAATACGCTATTCCAATTATACTTGGTGGTAGAGATTTGATGGCTTGCGCACAAACTGGATCTGGTAAAACGGTAAGTTCAATAAACACACATCGAATCTAGTGAATTGAAACGAATATTATATTTGTTTTAGGCTGCATTTTTACTTCCTGTATTAAATAAATTACTTGAAACTGGAGATATGAATATAAGCGATTCAAATGCTTGTCGACCTCAGGTAATAATTATGACTCCAACTAGAGAATTGACCATTCAAATATACGAACAAGCAAAAAAATTTGGATATAATTCTGTTGTTAAAATTAGTATGGCCTATGGTGGAACTTCTGTTAGCCATCAACGATCAATCGTTCAAGTATGTTTTGATATAACATAATTTGACAATTTTGTATTCTTAATTCTTTTCTTTTTTTGGCCCTTTTTAGTCTGGTTGTCATATTTTAGTGGCAACACCAGGTCGTTTGAAAGATTTCGTTGCTAGAAAGTATGTTTTATTAGACAATGTTAAATTCTTCATTTTGGATGAAGCTGATAGAATGTTGGACATGGGTTTTAAGCCTGTAGTTGAAGAAATGCTTGACAATCCAGATATGGCAGCAACGGTATTATTTTTTAATAATTTTCGCCCCTGTTCATAATAATTATTATCATAAAAATAAAACGGATTGTATTTTTAGGGCGAAAGGCAAACTTTGATGTTTTCAGCCACATTCCCAGAAGAAGTTCAACATTTGGCTGGAAAATTTTTAGACAAATATGTTTTTGTTGCTGTTGGTATAGTTGGTGGAGCGTCAACTGATGTTGAACAAATATTTTATGAGGTGACACGTTTTGATAAACGAAACAAATTAATGGAAATGTTAAAAAATAGTAAGTATTAATTATTTTTCAAAAAATTTAGATGCTTTACACTAAACTGAAAGACTGAATCAAACACTTTCTATCAGCTATTCCTAATTTAATCTTTGGTTTGTTGTCACTGTTTATATCAACATTTAAGCCTACTTTGTTCATTAACCGACCAAATCAATTTCAGATAACGAACGTACAGTTGTGTTTGTCGAAACAAAACGCAACGCAGATTTCCTAGCAACTTTATTAAGTGAACATGATATACAAAGTACCAGTATTCATGGTGATCGCTTGCAAAGTCAACGTGAAGAAGCACTATTCGATTTCAAACGCGGTGTAAGAAATATATTAGTTGCAACAGGTGTCGCGGCAAGAGGTTTGGACATTAAAGGAGTTCAACATGTTATTAATTACGATCTGCCGAAACATATTGATGAGTATGTGCATAGAATTGGTCGTACTGGTCGTGTTGGTAAGAACATTTTCTACTCTAATTTTTGAAATTACATTTGAAAATGTTTTATGGTTGTCTCTCTTAAGGTAATCGTGGAAAGGCGACGAGTTTTTACGATGCAAGCAGTGATTATGCATTGGCTGGCGCGTTGGCCAATTTACTACGTCAAGCTGGTCATAAAGTACCTGATTTTCTTGATAAATGTGGTGGTGATGCGCCATCAAATATGTTTGGCGGTGAAGATGTGCGTGGACAAAATTTCGGAGAAGCACAAAACTTCACCCAAAAACCTGCCGAATTGGTAGAAGAAGGATGGTGATTGATCAATTTTGTTCGTCCATTTTTCAATTAGAAATTTTGCTTGTTCTTATAATGTTTTTTTTTGTATTATTTTTTTTTTCAATAAGTTTTCAGTTTGAGTTATTAATTTTTAGTTTTGAATCTGTTTTTTTTTTTTTTTTTTTAATTTTGTTACGTTACCATGTAGATTATATCTGTGATACCATCTTATGAATCTCTACAAGATTTCAAGACATTTAGAAATAAAAGTAGTATAATTTAGGTGGTATTAGAAACGGTGCAGAAAAATATTCGCTTAGAAGTCTAGTTTTGTTTAAACTGTTACTTATGGTATTAAAATATAGCATGTCACCATTAGGGGAACTTTACTTATTTTTTTACTTGAAAAACTATTTTAGAATATGTATTTTATAGTTCCTTTAATATTAGTTTCTTATTTGCCGAGATACACGGAGAAATAAAATGCATTAAAAATATATTGTCAATTTGTCTAATTTCAAGTGGTATTTGTTTATCATTTTTAACCGCGTTTTTTACCTTATTTAATCTAATATGCTTAAGCTATTACGACATATACAATAAATTTTTTTAATTTGTGAATTAGCAAACGGAATAAATACAAAATAAATTCAAAAATATGACCTTTTAGTACCAATACAAAGAAAAGAAAAATTATGCAACTTTTTGTTCCTTTTTCGCTGCTTCTGTAGCCGATTCCTTCTTCTCAAATTCTGAAATTAATGTTTCTACCTCTTTATTTGAAAGAACCTTAATGACCGTTCTACCATTCACTCGTGTTAAAGTTGCTATTTCAACTGCAGAATTTAAAAAAGGATTTATTTTCACCCATGATCAACTACTTGATTAATTACAAACCTTTTTCGGTTGTAAGTTTAGTCATATCTAATGTTTTACTCAACACTTTGATTGCTAAAGCTTTTGCGTCATTTAGTGTCATTTCGCCTTCTTTATATTCCTGCTTCAGACTGGATATAGCAGCCTAAATATTAAAGGCATTTGTTAAATGTCCGTCTATAAATTTTATCTCTATGCAATACACATACCGAACTATTGTTTCCTATACAAGTAGCTTTCCATCCACTATAATTACCACTTGGATCAGACTGATATAATTGATAGCCGTAGTGTTTGTCCCATCCCATGTATAATAAAGAAACTCCAAATGGTCTTTTACCACCATATTGAGTGTAAGCCTGCTTAACATCGCAAAGCCATGAAACTAATTGCTCACACGGTATAGATTCGCCGTATTGATAAAGATACCTTTGACCAATAAGACGGAGCTCATTGGTTAAAACGTTGGCATCTGATGTAATACCAGCCACACTACATACCATATCACTGAAATAGAGAATAACAGTTAATAATGGTGCGGCTATTAATTAAGATTGTTTACTCGTTTAGTTTATAAATTTTTTCCGAAACAAAAACTTCATCTAATAGTTTATTGGTGTTTCGACGTTCTGCCGCCAGTAAAATTCCATCATTAGCTAAAATGCCTAAACATGTGCCGGCCAAAGAAATTGCCTCCATAGCATATTCTACTTGATATAAACGACCTGAAAAAAGAATATCTGGTTAATCAGTGTGTGTGTGAATTCATTTCTTTATTGATGATGAATATCTTATATTGTTAAATATCAGCAACAAAAACAAAAGAGGTGTTTTCTTTAACTTCTCGAAGTTAATTCGATTTATTGCTTTCAAATTCAAGTGAATATCTGATATATGAAAAATCACATTTTAATCTCAAGGTCTAAATTTAAAAAATGGTCGCAATTAGTCCAAATCCTTTTTATAACGGATTTCTATAATTTACCTTCAGGTGAAAATATAGTAGTTCTAGTATCATATCGTCTGGCCTAAAAATGTAAAATCAATTATTGTTACTTAAGACAATACAATCTTATGATATCAACTGAATTATTTACCATTGTTAGATTTTATTTTTCAATTTTAACGTTTTTAAACAATCGAATTTCTCTACTATACACAAAAATAGAAAATCACCGTGAATGACATATACTTTAATTTGGTTAAGGGCAAGATGAACATGACTCTTCCTTCCATTAAATCGTATGGCGGCACATATTCATCTTGTTACAATTTTTTTTACTTTCTTTAGTTTCTCTTTATAATTTAATTTTAATTTTAATTTAATTTTAAAACGATTTTTTTATTCTTTTTTTTAATTTGTTGAATTTTTTAGATTTTTAGTTTAGTTTATTTAAGTTTATTACTTTACATTTTATTTCTTTATTTTATTTAGTTTATTAATTTAACTTAGTTAAATTAAACTTTACTATTTGTATTTTGTATTTATATTTTATTATTACTTTATTAGTTTTATTATATTACCAAATAGATAGCCTCATATGACTCATATCATATGGGAAACAGGTAATTCAATGAATTCAATTCATTCATATCATTAATAAATATCCTATGATAAATCAAAATGTAATATTAATATGTATGTATAAGTATATCTTCAATTTTGATTTTTAATTGTTCCTATTTCAGAAGTATGTGTACGTAAATAAAATGTAATAAGATAGATTTAAAATCCAAACTTGAAAATGAAATGAAATTTGAAATTGAAATTCAAAATTCAAACATGTCAAACAATGCAAACTTTGAAGTTCTAAGTTTGCATTTGTTAATTTGGGTTAATAAACTTAATATCAAATTTCATACATACATACAACATACCGGCCCCCAAAAGCTGTATTGATCGAATTGTCATACAAGAAAGACTCTTTTCGTTAGGTATATTGTACATCATCTCACATCTATTTTTACATTTAGAAAATTTATTGTAAAATTGTAAATAACTATATATTAATTATAATCTATAAATGAAATAACTGGTTGCCTACAATGAACATATAAATAAATAAACTGGCATTTGACTTAACACCTTCTGTCAAATTATTAGTCAATTCGCCATTTAAAAGTGTTATTATTTCTCTTTTTTTAAGAGAGTTTAGTTTTTCTTTTGTTTATTAAAAATAGGTATATTATTTTGTTACATTTCCTAAAATAAAATTTCATATTTTTAATTTGGAGTTAATAATACTGTTTACTTTTTATATTTAAACCTTCAGACGTTAATCATTCAGATTTTGACGTTTGTAATTTTTGCTAATAAATAGTTTAATTTTATTAATATGAAATTCACTTTTCTACGTTGTATTCATTTAATTTAATATAATTATGTTATTATAGTAGGAGTATTTAATATATATGGATCCAAAAAGGGAGGAAAAGATTCACCGCTACATTCCTAAAGAAAGTATTAATTATGATGATCAAACTCCAGACTACATGAATATTATTGGTAAGATATTATTTAAATTTAAATATAGTTTGAAAAGGAGTTGAAGTAGAGATTTTAGTGTTGCAATTGGAGAATAAAGTATTGTTTTCACAAACACTTAACCTAAACTAAGCCTTGCATGTGTGGTGGTTGAAAATCTTAAATTTTGAATTGTTGATTCATAGAATTTTTTTTCTTATATTTGTTGTTTAAAATTGCGAATTTCGCGAATCTATATACAATCAATTGAATCACTGAGTACACCTAAAAATTATCTATTTTATACTATAAATGATTATAGTTGCTATTTTATTAAAAATTAAGTTTTCAATAGTTCATTAATGGGAAACGTCTGTTTATCATCAATTTCTGAATATTATGCTTCAACGAATCATTCATAGGAATTTTCAAATTGGATGTTGATTAAATTTCTCTTTAATGAATCACAAAGGAATCGATTAGTAGTCTCTAGACTACAATACTTTATGATAATAAATTACATAATGGCAAATATTTAAATATCATTATATTATTGTGTGGTACTTAGTCAAAAATGTATCGATTATTTATGTGTTAATTTTTATAAAATTTTTTTGATTGTTCCAAATTTCATACATTCCGTGTTATGTAAAGAATAATCTTTTATTCAATTATTGCAAATGCAACATTTCGTTGTCAAACGCTTTGTGGAATGAAACTATTTATGGGAATAAAATGAATTAAAGTCGATGTTGTTAGAAAAAATACAAACTAGCTTCGTGATGGTAACCTAATTTCTATTAGCGCCCGAATTTAATTGTGTAAATTGTGCTAATTTTGAATTTTACTCAAAATTTCAAAGCACTGATTCTACTTATAAATAAGTATCATATTGAGTGTGTGTTATAGTGGGTTTCGCATTAGTAGAGTAGGCATTGTTAACATTTGCATTCCCGTAGGTCAAGCCCCGACCACGGCGGCAAATGCAGTTGCTGCTGAACAAGTTGACAAACATCAAGACAGTGTCGTCAATGTTGAACCAAATCCACATCCAGTTCGTATATCAGAAGATGTTCAGCAGCAAACAAAAAATAATGATGAACTTGCTACTGCTGCTGTTGCTGGTGCTGCTACCACTAGTAATGCTGCTGCTGCTAATGTGATACCCACAAGTCCTCAATATGGTGTAGCTATAATTCCAAATAATGCAAATCTTACAACCGCACCGGTTAATGTGAATGGTGGTGAATCGACAACAAATTTAACAACGGAATCATTATTATATGCAGCATCATCGAAGCCAGGCGAAGATATTAAAGATATACATACGACGCCAAGTCGAAATGATAGATTTAAAGTGGTTAAAATAGCTAGTCTGGAGCCATTTCGGCGTGGTCGTTGGAAATGTATGGATTATGTTGATGAGGCGCCACCCCCAAATGCCGCCAATTTAAATAAAGCCGTTCAATCAATTGGAACGAGTACAGTTGCGGGCGGTGTTTTCCTACAAACACAAAGTTTGCCACAGCAACAGATCCAACAAATGCTTCTGCAAGGTGGCTTCACTAATGGAACACAGTTCTTTCCTAGTGTACCGGCCCAATTAATATCTCAAGGTCAATATTTTTATCCTCAATTTACCAATATGCAAAATCAGACTGTTCCTCAACCATCTGCCTCCAGTATGCCTGCACAGTTTTTAAATAATCAACCGTATATTTCGGCTGCTGGTGTTATTACAAATCCTGGGGGTGGCGGAGGCGGTAATGGAGCTCCTGCTGCTGCAGCTACTGTTGGTGGTTTTACAATACCACAAGGCTATCAAAATATTCAATATGTTCCAATACAGGCACCAAATAGCGCTTTTGTACCGACAAGTCAAGGCGTTCATTTAGCAGCGAATTTCCAACAAAGTCAAACTTACGCCGGCCAGCCGACCAGTGTCTCTCAAGCCAATGTTAATCAAAATGCAACAGTTAATGGGCATGTTTATCCACCAGAATCTCAAACACAAATATCAAACAATAGCAATAATAATAACAATAATAACAATATGCCGAATCAGCAAGCGAAAAATATCATTATAAATACACAGCCCATTGTTAATAATGCACAACAGCCCATTGTGCAATCAAATCAATTGCCACCACAAATAACAGGATTTGTACAATTCCAATCACCACAGAATTGCACATATCCACAACAGCAGCCATCTTCGCAGCAACAACAGTCCCAGCAACAGCAGCAGCAGCAACAACAACAGCAACAACATCAAATCCAACAACAGAATATATCCCAATTGAATCCGTCGGCAATGCAACCAGCTGCCGCTGTAATAACGGCCGCACCAATAATTGCCGTTCAACAGCCGCAAGCGGGCACGAATTTCGATGCGAGCAATGTATATACGAATCCACAATTTGCTGTCAATTGTGTGAGCAGTATAGCTGTATTGGAACCGACTGATAACAATATGAATATAAATAATCATGAAGGGAATAAAGAAATTGACAATTCAACAGAATTAGCTAGTAGTAGTAGTGGTGCTGGTGGTGAAAACGTTGCCGTTGGTGAAGACATATCGAAATCCAATATGCCTGTGGCAAATGCAATTGATAATAAAATTGAACAAGCAATGGATTTAGTTAAAAGTCATTTAATGTATACTGTAAGTATCTTTTGATTAGTTTTTTTTTATACATTTAATCATATGATGATTGAACTTTTTTTTATATAAATTAAATTGATGTTTCGAGACTTTTTATTTGGGATTTGAGGGAAAATAGAACATGAACAAATATCACAACATAAAAAAAATCTATTCTGATTTATCGCCCCATTTTCTATTCTGCAATTTATAATACTCGGTTCACTTGATAAATTGGAACATTACCAAATTTTAGTAATCCTTTTTAAACTGAATAAATCAGTAGTCTGTTTTCCCTTTAACAGTTTTCCATAAATTAGAATCGTACGTGATCTACTTTTGTTTTAAATTCGCGTATAATAGAGTTTTATATATTTTCGCTTTTTATCGACAGGCAATTGATTATTTCAATGAAATATATATTTTAGGTACGTGAAGAAGTAGAAGTTTTAAAAGAAAAAATATCCGAATTAATGGAAAAAATCCAGCAATTAGAAACTGAAAATAATTATCTTCGTTCACAAATTCCAAAAAATCAAAGTCAAAATACTGGTTCCACCGCAACAGCAGCAGCAGCACCACAACAACAGCAATCACAATCAACAGCAGCAACAACAACACAACCAAATGTTGCTCCAACATCTATTAACGGTGGTAACATAGCAGTACAGACAGCTCCATCAGTTGCCGCTCCACCTCACGGTCAATCTTCTAATAATAATGTTACACCTCTATTGAATATAATTCCACTAAATCCAAATTCAATTGGTAATAGTAATGTAAATATTTCTGTTGGAACAAATCCTACTGCATCAAATGAGAATCAAACCATTCCAACTAATACGACTGGTGGTAATATCCATCAGCATCACCAGCAACAACAACAACAACAACCGCAACAGCAACAAATGAAAAAAACGAATATTTAATAATTATATAGGATTTAATTTTAATCATATTTTATTTTATTTTATTAATAGTATTGATATTCTGTATTAATTTTAATAAGTTATGTAAAATAAGCTACTTTGACATGTTGTCGTCGCGGTCGACTTGATTTTCGGAATAATCAAGCAGCAAATAGACAATTTTTCTAAAGGGTCGGTCCATCAAGAAATTTATATGGAATTCATCTCGTAAAGTATTAGTGAGTATTTTTTACTCATTTTCGTTTAGCTGTTTTGGTGGGTTATTTTTAAGATATTGATCCTTTGTGCTACATCACTTCCTTCATGTTTTTTTTCTATTTTGTTTTGTCGCTTCTCAATTTGTAATTCAATTGATTTAAAAAATAAAAATCAGAAAACATCATTTTCATTTATTGTTTTATCATTATTTAATCACATTTGCTTTGGACGTATATTAAATTTAAAAGCCAAAATCATTTTCATGCTATTGGATACAGAAGTTAACTTGATTTCAAAATAAAAAGGCCTACGAAAAAACTGAGGTTTTTTCGTAAATAGGTATTTTAAAAAAAAGAAAATTTAAATAGGGAATAATGTTCAACCAAAGCTTTCCCCCGTTTTCATTTTATTTTCACTTATGCAATCAAATCACCATATAAAAAATAGTTATTTCTAGGAGACTGCTTAGTACATTAAACCAATTATTACAACAGCTTAATAAGTTTGGCTTTCAATTGAACTCTAGATAAATGATGAATTTACAACAGTTAATCGAATCATCTCGATTTTAAAAAAATTTATATTGACATGTATTAATTATTAAGTTTATTTTTAGGAAACACATAATATTTTTGTTCGTTTTATTAATCAATATGTATCATAACGTTGTAGCTATGTCTAGATATGTGTCTGTCTATGGTAAAGTTTATTAAAAATTTTACTTTGATCAGAAGTTTCTTCGATTTTCTTTTGACTCATACTCATGCGTATTAATAAATTGAAAATCTTTGTATCCATTTCATTAAACGATCGGTAAAATTTTTAATTATTATAGCAATAATTCGTATAGATCATTTTGCTTTAAGTGTATAGTATGTATTCACATAATAGCATTTAACTATAATAGATAAAGTCAATTTAAATTCTTCACATTAAGAGGGAAATCCTATGAATCATTTTTTATGTGACCACTTGAGTAGCTCTGATGCTCCTATTTTTTCTGAACTATTATCACAATACAATAAAATATTAACGACCAGTTGACTGATACGGTTATCACTGTGTATTTGTGATTGTAATGATAATGCCACATTATCAATCTTATTTTGACGAAAGTAAATCAAATGAAGGCAGCAATAAGCCAAACAAAAAAAAATGTACTACTAATTTCAATTTTCATTTGGTGCTAACTATTTTTCGAAAAAGTTTCTGTATGTGATCTTATTTTTTCTTCTACTTGCATTTTTATAATGTTTTGATGTAATGGAATTGGCCAAAAATGTAAATATTAAATTAAGAATAAATTTGATTTATACATAAGTCATATAACAATATGTAGTGATAATTAATAATAATTATACATTGTATTTCTGTATTTTTTTCTTCCACCTCATCCTAACTATTATTCACACGGCGTGAAATGAAACGAAAAAAAAAATTCAATTCTATTCTGGTTTTCAGGTATACTATTCAGCATGTGTGGTTTAATGATGAAAATGAAATGGTGCGCATGGGCAGCACTTTATTGTTCCTGTATAAGTTTTGCCAATACTCGCGTCAATGAAGAAACTAAACAGGTAATCACATATCAGTAAAAATGATGATAAACTTAGCATACCTTAATTCTTCAATGTTTCATTTATTTGTCCTCGTTTCAGGTGCTGAGCTCATTCATGCTATCCTTATCGGCTATTATAATGACATACTTACAAAATCCATCCCCAATGGTACCACCATGGGCGTCTGGCTCGGATTGAATAGAATCGAATCAAATTAATATGCCAATTTGATTGCTATACGGAATTTACTTACAGCTAAAAAGTGTTTATTAATTTGGAAATGTTAATTTTTTATTGAAACAATAGCATTTGGACTATAAAAAATTCATTTATTTGGTTTATATTGCTTTAGCCCTTACTAGTAATAAATTTAATTGATACAAAATGTATCCTTTTTCTACTTCTCTAACTTCAATCATGGCCTACTTAACATTGTATGTTCATGCATCGATATGCTTACAAAATGGCTGTCTTCCTATTTTCATTACGTTTCTTATACTGAAGCTAATATATGAAACTATTAGTTAACAGTTTTATACATAAATCAAGTATATTAAAATATACAAAAAACTATTAAAAGTTAAAACAGCTTTAACACATTCATATCGAATTCCAAAAATGTACAAATATGCATTTTGGGGGCACTACACAATTTCATCGCATGTTACGATTTCATTCGTTGTACTTCGTTATTGTTAATACTTAATTTTTTAGTAACGTTATAAATAATTTAACACATAATGGTTAGCAAAACGATTAATTTTAGATATAAATATAAATAGAAAATTGAAAAAAAATCTTCGAATTAACATAAACAAAATTCGTTAGAAAATTCGTTCATCTTTTAATCATAAAGACAAATCCACAATGCGTAGATTCTCAGATTAATTGAAATCAATTTAATCTTTAGAATTCATTCATAAACTGATTTTGTTAGCTGATTATAAAACAACATCTCGATATTTCTGAACATCATCAGCTGAATTATTACTCAACGAATTTCTACTTGTTAATTTTTCAATTTGTTTCTTATAGATAAGAAAATCAGGTCCATCTAATGGTCCATAATAAATTGGTACACCGTAACTTTCCATTGGTTGTGCATAGAAACCAGAACGGTTCCGTATTATATGACTAGTATCTTTATTATTACTACTTGCTGCAGATGTATTTAATGCATCCATTGATTGACATCGTGACATTGGTGATGGTGATGATTTAATTTGATGATGCTGATGATGATGATAATTAATAGGATAGTTCATTTCAGATTTGGCGCGGGGTTGTTGTTGTGGTTCAGCTAATGGCGGTAATATCAGATTAGTACCAGATGTTCGTAGAACAGTTTCTGTTAACCATTGCTGAGCATAGCTGAGTGAATTGTTGGATTGGTCGAGACATCGAAGATCCAGTAGTGATTGTGTTTTCTTGTCTATGAATCACAATTATGGTAATTAAGATCAGTTATATCAAATTGTAGCTTCATATTGAATAAGGATAAAATCACCACCATTCTGTGCATTCATTTTTTGTATTACGCAGAATCGTTACATACATATGGCGCCGTGTAGTGATTTTATTATTATTACGTTATGTTAATTAACTTACCTGGTTCTCTATTAATTTGTGGTGGAGGTACAAAAATTCTAGCATTAAATTCACTCGGCGTGGCAAATTGACAGCCGCCACCGTATGGTACATCATATGGCATTAAATGCATATTATGAAGAAATGGCCTGTTCCATAGATCTGGCATTGATCCATAGCTGAAAACCAACATATATAATAAATATCTTCGCAATTCTTTCCACATAGAAGACACATATTTATTATCCGACTATTTTATTATGAAAAATAAAACTATTCTTACCGTTTTAAATCTGTATTCATATTTAATAAATTCATTGAATGTTCGTAGCCATTATTTTGATAATATTGACTATTAAGAGGTGATAAATGATGACCTCCACCACCACCACCGCCTTTCATGGATTCCGATGTTATTTCTCTTAAACGATTACTAATTAATTCGTCATCTTTCCATAGTGAGTGAAGCGAATGAATTAGTATGATCTGAATTATATTCACTATGATTCGAATTAACCAGCATAGCAATTCGGTCATTCCATATATGTGTTCTGTTCCCTAAAATTTCATGTGTAATTAATATATTCATACTTCCTTATTGTATATGTAGACTATTTACCCAATAGTCTACGCTCATGTAAATCACTAAACCAGCTTCCGGAAATGTTAAAATCGTAACAGCAAACATCCATCCTATTAAGCAAAATGTATTTTTCTAAAATTAAAAATTATCATTAAAATTTTTAATATGAACACTCACTTACTATAAAATTTATTCACCTTAAACAATTATCAATTTGAAAAGAAAACCTTATACATAATGTATAACTATTTACGGACACATTTAGCGTATGTATGACTGAATCAATTGTAAAATTTTCTGCACGGTTAACAATTCATTTTCACTTGCATATAACATAAGTGATTTTACATGTTATAAGATTAAACATAATTTAACAAATAAACAAAAAAAAAGTACTACAAAGTTCGTATTGGAAGGTTGTTAACATTAATTACAAATTATATACTTGAGGAATTCGAATGCATGGCGGATGCGCCAGAAACTTTCCATCCATTTGATAT
Source organism: Platypus cylindrus (assembly GCA_949748235.1). Classification (NCBI taxonomy): domain Eukaryota; kingdom Metazoa; phylum Arthropoda; class Insecta; order Coleoptera; family Curculionidae; genus Platypus; species Platypus cylindrus. The sequence continues at coordinate 10,145,264 of OX456489.1, read as the reverse complement.
TTAATTGTGATTAATTTTTTACGTTTAAATTGTATATTTTTTAATGAATTAGTTTAATTTCTATTGAAAATCAGTTCGTTAAACTATTTAATCACTTACAGTAGTCAATCCATGTAATAGTAAAGAAGTGAAAAGGGTCATTGCAGAATATTCGATTACTAATAGTACAGCACCAGTTGGTAGAGCATTTGATGATTCTAATATTATCCATATTAATTCAAATGCAAGTGCTATTAAATAGGCTATCTGAAATTTAAGGTTTTCGTTCATTATTACAGTTCTTGGATTAAAAACAAAAGCAGCAGAGCTAGGCAAATGTGCGTCGAATTGAGTATATACACAAATTTCGACGGGCAAATTCAATGCAAGAAAAAATTTGGTAAAAATTCGTTTAAGAATTTGACCGCAATTAAAATGATTTCATTTTCGTGCTAGACGAAATGAATTAATTCACTTTGAATACATTTCTAATGCGATAATTTATTCATGTATATGGTTTAAATCATCGCTATTTCGATTTTCTAAAATTATTATATTATTTTAAAGAATACTTACCAACAAATAGGCGGCAAAAAATCCAGAAGTAATAAGTAAACTACAACAGAAACACCTTTCCACAAAAACCATTATAAAAATATTTCAAATTTGCATTTCCGCCAATAATGTTGCATGGACATCCTCGAATTTGCCCACCACACTCACTATTGTATGAAATAAACTGCTTCTAGATATTGCAAAATTACAGATTATTAATAATTAATATAGAAAATTTCTAAATTTAAATAACTTATTTGAAATTTATATTAATATACCGAAGATGGGCGAGTAGGAAATAAAAAAAGCCAATAGTGCGCGATTATATTTTACCTACGTACGTGTATTTGTTTGTATGTTTTATTATAATATGAGTAATACCTTGAATAATCAAGCGAGCAAGCCACATCCATTTACAACTACAACAACTTATTTGAATATTTTATTCACGTGCGTATTGTGTATTGTACATATTTTACTTTCTCTTCACTTCACCTTCCTTTAATTTTCGTTTGTACTGTTTGTTTGTAGATTTGATTTTACTTAAATGAACCTTGAAAAAATTATAGTTTGATAACCAGTTATACACCATAATTATATTGATTATTTGACAGTTGACAACTACAGCCCCTTCATTGCAAGCAGTGGTGATTTTTGATCGAAAAGATAAATTGTTTTAGATTTTCATAATATAAATAAAGGTAAGTGAATAAAAGTATGCCCAACAAAAAAGGGAAATCTTATTTCTAATTTTGAAATGGCAATAATAAAAGTAGTCTTCATATCACAAGAAAAACATTTCCTACTGACTGATTACATAAACGCTGGAATGAACCTCAATGTTAGGAATTTATAACTAAAGTATACAAATATACTTAATAAATACTATTATAATGGTCATGATATTCAGTTATATGTGACTACATTCCCTAAAAGCATCAATCTAAACTTAAGAAGAAAAACAAATCAATTTCAGTACCAAACAATGTCGGATCTAACAAAAGGCCCATCCAGACCTATGAAATATCCTTACACCTTTGCCGCAAAGATCGCTCAATTCCCGTATAAATTTGTTTACAAGAATCAACCACTAGTTAAATATTACATTCTTGGAGTTCTCTGTACATATCCAATTTTCAATTTCTTTACCAAATTATGTAAGTTACTGAACTATTCTATTGAAATAATTCGAACATATCTAAGTGTGGTTTTCTTTTCTAGCATATAATCCTGAGAATGTAGCGAAATGGAATGAAGTACGTCGTAAGGAATTTTCGGGCGAGCATTAGAATGAATTCAGAAAAAAAAAAAACTAGAAAATCTTGTTATTTTGTTTAATTTGTAACATTTTCTTGTATTTAAGTAGAGTATAATACATACAATTTTAAAATATATGCGATTATGTTTTGATTTAACAATTTTCTATCACAATTTTTGATAAATCAGTGGAATCAAAAAGTAGTACGGAACAATTCAGGAATATTATTACCTTAGATTGATATATTTGAAATAAATTGGAGAAGGAAAATTTGCCTAGCGCCTAAAATACTTATTGAATTGACTAAAGGGCATAAATTTATCAACAATTTTTATTACCTGATAAAAACAGTTAATTATCTTTTTGCATAGGGTTACAAAAATAATAATCTAGGGTGCTACCTGGATTATTAGTTACAAACGACAAATATTTTCGAATTATTATCATCATTAAACACAACTCTAATTTAAATTCATGTAAACATTATTTATCTATAATATAGCAGGTCATTTATATGGGGTTGCATGATTGAATCAATTGAATAGATCTGTAAATTGCCATTCGAATAATTGTTTTTATTGTCCTTGATTGGAAATGATTAAAAGTTTAGTTTTTTTTGCTGTTATACTTAATATAGGCTAATTATAATATTAACAGATTGTTTTGCTTAATACAAGGATAAAACTCTATTAATTTACTGGGCGTTTAAATAAATTCGATAGAAAAATATATATAGGAAAAAGTTTCAGTTTTTACTTGAACCACCCTGTAAATAAAGGCATTTTTTATAAGATTGCCCTTCGGATTTTAATTCCATAAAAGAATTTCATAAATATGGTCTTAATCGCGTTACCATTAGCAAGTATTAAATAAAATCTACTAGTACTTGATAGTTCAAAACCAATTGTTAACGCATTAAATACGGAATGTTTCGAAAATGAGTTATTTACCAAATTAAACGGAATTCGTCGTCGTTTATTTGACCTCTGGCTCTGCTTTAGATGATAACTATATATATATGTGTATTGATAGACAGATAATCTGGAAAGCGAATTCAAATTAAAACTGTAGCAGAGAAGAGAAATAAACAACCATCAGTTACAGAAAAACTACTTAAATAATCAGTAGATTTATTATTATTATTATTCAATTTCTATAATGCACACAGTGCGAGGACAAATCCTTTCTGGAACTCAGATTGCCAGGTATGTTTATAGATACATTTTTATACCTTTTAAATACCAACCAATGTGAGCTTAATTTGTTTACTTTTTTATATTATCAGTTTTAATTTCTTAATTTTTAAGTTAGGTAATTAAATTAACTTTTACCGCAGCCACCTTGATTTTAGTTCTTGAATTGATCGAAATGGTCGATCTTTCAATGAATAGATCGACCAAGACATCGAAGTGGGCCGTGAATTTTATTTACAATTTATAATATTATAATATATAGTAATAATATTACAATTATTTACAATACAAATTTTTTTACAAGATTAACAAAATTCGTAAAAACGAATGTTTAATACAATTTTTCTATAATTCGAATGTAATTTGGAAATTATAAAGGGTGTCTGCTATTCTACAGACTTTTTTACCTTAAGCGTACAAAGGGATACTCACTTTTTTCCTATATTGAAATATAATACAATTTAAAATATGCATTCGTATCATTACAAAATTATTGTTAATTATTATTTATGTTATTGTACTATCTGTTATTTATGAAATATTGTAAAGCAAATACGTTTATCATTGTTATACAGTTAATTTATATTTATTTAATCGTTAAATAATATCTATAAATACAAGTAAATCTATTATCTGCGTAAATAATTGTTGCAAAATTTGGTCACATGAATCACGTATATTTAATTAAAACTAATTTACGTATAATATGTAATAATAATAATTGTTTTTCAGCGAAATTAAAACAAAATTAAAAAATGATATTTTATGTATTAAAAAAAAAGCACAAAGTTTCCAACCGAAACTGGCAATTATTCAAGTCGGGGGACGACAAGATTCTAATGTTTATATTCGAATGAAATTACAAGCAGCTGAAGAAATTGGAATTATCGCTGAACATATTCGTTTACCGCAAAGTATAACTGAAGAACAGGTCAGAGCTTGTCTCTATGATTTTCAGCTAATTGAATTTTGAATCTGAATTAAAATTATTTTAAATGAGATGTTTTAGATTCTTCATTATTTGAAAGATTTAAACGATAATCCAAATGTACATGGAATCATAGTTCAAATGCCATTAGATTCTATAAATAAAATCGATTCGCACTTAATAACAGATTCAGTTCATCCTTCGAAAGATGTTGATGGGTATGTCGTTTAATAAAAAAGATGATTTTTAATAATTTTCCTTCAATTAGGTTACATACATTAAACGAGGGAAGAGTAGCAATTGGTAACCTAAATGGTTTAATACCATGCACACCAGCTGGTGTTTTGGAATTGATTAAAAGATCAAATATTCTAATTGAAGGGGCAAATGCAGTAGTTTTAGGCCGTAGTAAAATTGTCGGAACACCAGTAGCTGAGCTGTTAAAATGGCATCATGCTACTGTTACAGTGTGCCATTCGAAGACGAAAAATTTAAAAAACGAAGTAATTTTTGTATTTATCTATACAAGTGTTATCCAACTTTGTTATGTATGTTTATACTTCTAGTGTCAAAAAGCTGATATACTAGTTGTTGCCATTGGTAAACCGGAACTTGTTAGAAAAGATTGGATAAAACCGGGTGCCGTTGTTATCGATTGTGGTATTAATGTTATACCAGGTAAAGATAATAACATTCTGCTGTTATGCCGATAATACATATCTTTATAACTTCAGATTCATCGAGAAAATCCGGTCAAAGGCTAGTTGGTGATGTAGCATATGACGAATCGAAAGAAGTTGCTTCATATATTACACCAGTACCCGGTGGCGTTGGCCCTATGACTGTTGCAATGTTGTTAAGCAATACTTTAAAAAGTGCTGAAAATATTTTCGAACATATTATAAAAACTACTTGGAAAATACAGCCGTTGTCACTTAAATTGAAACAACCAGTTCCAACGTAAGCTTATCTAATAGATACGACCTGTTAAGAAGCAGTCATTATGAACTTTTAGTCCTTATTTGATATTTATGTTATTCTTTAAATACTTTAAGCGAATTTTGCCTGCTGAAACAGTCCCCTGTTTTCCTTGCTTTTTAATTTTTTTTGTATAAGAATTTTTTCAAAATTTACAATTTTTTAGTGATATCGAAATTGCTCGTTCTCAAATACCTAAACATATAATGACATTAGCTGAGGAAATTGGTCTATTGACTAATGAAGTAGCACAATTTGGTAGCAGAAAAGCGAAAATTTCTTTATCAGTCTTGGATCGTTTGAAAAATCAACCAAATGGAAAATATGTTGTAATAACAGCGTAAGTATTTAGTGGAACATTTATATGTAGATATACTACTTAACTCTGCTTCTTTCAAAATAGAATAACTCCTACTCCATTTGGAGAAGGAAAAAGTACAACAATGTTAGGTTTATCTCAAGCAATATATGCGAAATTGAATAAAAAAATTGTTACAACAATAAGACAACCTTCACAGGGACCAACATTTGGAATTAAAGGTTTCTATCTCAATTCAATGTATCAGCAATGATTTTTTGATTTAAATTGTTTATTTGTATTGATACACATTAGGTGGCGCAGCAGGCGGTGGTTATTCTCAAGTTATACCTATGGAAGATATGAATCTTAACTTAACTGGCGATATTCATGCAATAACTGCAGCAAATAATCTTTTAGCCGCACAATTAGATACTAGGATTTTCCATGAAGCAACACAACAATCACTAGCATTATATGATCGACTTGTACCAAAAATTAAAGGTGTTAGAAAATTTTCAAAAATTCAATTACGACGATTGGAAAAGTTGGGTATTGATAAAACTGATCCAGATAGTTTAACTGAGGAAGAGAAAGTTAAATTTGCTAGATTGAATATTGATCCAGAAAATATAACTTGGTGGCGAGGTAAAGACAAGTGATTGAAATTTTAATTATAATTACAAATATATGTACTGGTCGTTAAATTTCTTTTTCTATTTTTCTTTATTATTTAGGTTTAGATATTAATGACAGATACTTGCGAGAGATTACAATTGGCCAGTCGCCAACAGAAAAAGGCATTACAAGAAAAACTGGCTTTATTATAACGGTAGCCAGTGAAATTATGGCAATATTGGCTTTAGCAAATGATTTGCACGATTTCAAACAGCGCCTGGCGAAAATGGTTGTCGCATTTGATAAAGCAGGAAATCCGGTAACGTCTGATGATTTAGGAGTAACTGGAGCGTTATTAGTTTTATTAAAAGAAACGATTGAGCCGACTCTACTACAGAGTTTAGAAGGATCACCGGTATTAGTTCATGCTGGTCCTTTTGCTAATATTGCACATGGTTCCAGTTCGATTTTAGCTGATAAAATTGGTTTGAAATTAGTTGGAGAAGATGGAATTGTTCTTACTGAAGCTGGTTTCGCATCAGATATTGGTACAGCTGAAACGCAATATTTACATCGTATTAATTTCCTTCTTTGATTGTAGGTATGGAGAAATTTTTCAATATCAAATGTCGAACATCTGGTATAACACCGAATGCGATTGTATTAGTGGCAACTATTCGAGCATTGAAAATGCATGGCGGTGGTCCAAAAGTAACACCTGGTGCACCACTGGCACGAGAATATATTGAAGAAAACATCGAACTACTTAAGGCTGGATTATGCAACGTTAAAAAACACATTAGCAATGGAACTAAATACGGACTTCCAGTTATTGTTGCGATTAATCATCATGTGCATGATACGCCAGCGGAAATTAAGCTTTTAATTGACGAGTGTCGAAAAGCTGGTGCATATGATGCAATTTTATGTAAACATTGGTCATTGGGCAGTGAAGGAGCTAAAGAATTAGCTGAAACAGTTATTAAGGCTGTGAATACACCAAGTCACTTTAAATTTCTATACGATTTAAATTTGCCGTTGAAAAATAAAATTGACATTATTGCTAGAGAAATGTACGGTTCAGGGAACATAATTTATAGTGATGTTGCTGAACAAAAATTGAAAAAAATTGAGAAAGTAAGTCACTGCGATGCAACTAAAATTCAGTGACTAGCGAGCAGACCAATCATAAATTACAGTTTTTTATACGTACGTTAACATTGACTGCACTTTTTAGGCTTATGGTTTGTTACCAATTTGTATGTCAAAAACGCATTTATCACTAACCGATGATCCAACAATTAAAGGAGCTCCTACTGGATTTACTTTAAAAGTGAAGGATGTCGCTACATCAGTAGGAGCCGGATTTATTGTAGTATCAATGGGAGAAGTATGTTTTTGTCTTTTCCATGTTTATTTTATTGTTAAAGAAACGAGTGTAGTAAACATTTTCCTTTCTGTTTTAGACTCCGAAAATTCCTGGGTTACCCACAAGACCTGCCATTTATGATATTGACTTAAATACAGATACAGGGGAAATTGAAGGATTATTCTAAACAAACATGAGATGATAATTATACATTTTTTATATACTACTGTTAGATTTTCGCGTGGAAATAAATTAATTTTAATAAAAATACAATATGTAGAATAGAAAGTCCTATTTAAGTGCTATCTTTTCAAACTCATTTAATTTGTTTTATGCTGATATTTAACATTTCAATTTACCAAAATCACCGCTCGCATATTTTATGATTTCACAATATATAAATTAATTACCGTTTTAATTGAACCATACGTCAATTATATTACGCCATCGGCCATATTTAGCCGATGACGTATTTAGGGATTTTCTAAAGCCAACTAAACACAAATATCACTAGTATCGAAAAGGGTTGTTATGTTCGTAACTATGGTAACGAGCTACCTTAAATGCTAAATGTCAACGGCAAGACGACGGAAACGAAAAACAAGATGACGGATGACGACGGTCCTTTTGGCCTGTGTTGAATGATCGGGGTGGCGGTTTTTATCCGTCCGTTTATTTCCTTCCGCCGGGAGGGAAACCGTATTCGGATTATATTATTTATCACTATATAGTCAATAATACGGGTGTTCCACCGGGGACGCCGTTCACCAGCAGCCGCTGATGCTGATGTGCCCCCTTCGTCGTTCTCATATCGTAAGATATGGGACAGGCCGAAAGTAGTAGAGTGAATGATGATGAGGAGGAAGAGGGCGGCGGCGGTGACGATGAAGATGGAGACAAATATGAATCTAGAAGAGATTCAGAGAATTTGGTAAGAAAAATTTTTCTTTATTTTTGTTAGTAATTAGATTTGAATTGATAATTTAATACAATGTGACACATTGCAATGCACAGAACAGAATTCTTATTCGGTCAATCGAGTTTTTTTTTTTTTTTTTTCAAGACACTGTTACAGATAGGTATGCAGATAAGTAATAATTCGAGATAAATCTAATGGATAAGATAAGACTAATTACGTTTTGAATTTAAGCGACTAGCCTCAGTATTAGTTATGCCTTATCCAAATTGAGTAACAAATATATTGTAAATTACAGATTAAGAATTACTATATATTCTATTAAATTGTACATATGTATAATTTATAATCAAATTAAATATTTCATTTCGCAAAATCAATTTTAAATTTGAATCAATTGAAAATTATAATTTATAAGTTTTTGATTGGACAGAACAGCAATCATCATAATTCAAAATTCAAATAGCTAATGTAATTTTATATGACTTCATTTTGAGGTTAAGTTAAGACAACCATGTACAAGTTAAAAGTTAAAATTAAAAATATCGAATGCTGCTCAAATCTCAACTTCCGAGTTGAAATTCCATAAATTCTATTAAATTTTTACCTGAATCCTTATCCTTTTGTAAAAATTCAATACAGAATTGCACATCATTTAATATGTTACGCCAATGACCTCAATGCCAGATTTTATAACTTATTATATTTATTACTTTCATAATTTTATTAAAAGCAAAGATAAAAATAATTAGTTTGATGACAATAGCCCCATCTATGTAACTATTTAAATAAGAGATTTATCATTCACAAAACGAAAGAATGGGGGTTTAAAGTTTAAAAGCTTTAAAATTCCATTAGGCAACTTTTGTTTGTACCTACCTGAAAAGTGAAAGCTATGTAAAAAGAGACCCATGTTCAAATACCAAAACTCAACAATTCAGAAAATTTCCTGAACTAAGAATCTGACGTCATACAAATATTTCAGCTTGTTTCCTTTCCTTATCGCATAATATAATATAGTTAGCGATGTATTTTACGCAACAAATTTTATCGACGCCATTGATTTAAATTCAGTTCTAAATGACGTCATGCTCAGTTGTCTACATAGTGTAAATTTTATTTTAATTTTTCCGAAATCTAAAAGTTGTAGAACTGTATAGTTTCGCTTGTTCGTCAACACCTACAGAGTGTGGGAGAGAGAGAGAAAAAAAAAGCGTATATAAATTTAGCAATATATAGAGAAAAGTTTATAAATCGGCAACACGTTGCATTGCTTCGACGTCGCCTTTTTAGTATTGTGTATTTTGCTTCTTTTTTGTTAGTGTTTAAAAATGTTATTCAAAATGTGTGTGCTGTGGCGAAAAAGTAATGATTTTACAAAATTCAGTTGGGATTGTTTATAGAAGTAGAAAAAAAAAAGTTATACATCGGTATAATAATTTGTGACCATTTTTATCCGCAGGCAGTTTTATTGTGTTCAGTTCGGGGACATGCTTTATTAACAAATTAAAGTGGGTGGGTGTTTTTTTCGAAAAAGGAAAAAGAAAATAAAAAGTGAAAAATGTCAAGTGGAAATTTGTCCGATATTCGACAGCCTAGATCAAGGAAAATCAGTCAAGTCAGTAGGGTGGGTTTTTACTCATTTTTCTTTTGCTTTTTGTCGTAATATTTTGAAAACACGTGGAAGTTTGCAGTCTGGATTTAAGAAAAAAGCATTTTGTTCAATGAACTCTTTTTATGATTCATACTACAGGCTTTCATTGTTGCTTTTACGAATTTATCTGGTTAAAATTTTATGCACTCTGAATTGCATAAAATTCTATGCAAATGCATATGCTGGAATTCTATTTATGTTTGACTACAATGTCAGCATCATGCTTTAAGTTAAACATGATATAAATACTATATGCATATCCTGCCTATTTGTTTCAAATTTTTCCGTAAAATAATATTTAAACATCTACCTAGGTATGTGATTTTTGAAATTATTTTGGCAGTAAACTAACCACTTTCTGGATTGATAGCTATTAATTAAAATCATGTGGCAGCTGCTATATGAATAAGATTCTTTATTTATATGGCTACCGTCAAATGACAGCATTTATTACAATATATGTACTATTTCTTATCAATTAATACATATTTTTCCATCTTGATATTAGAAAAAATATGTTAAAATCTACTATATTTAATAAATAATTAAATATCAGACAAGTTCATAACCTGTACTATTTGCATTTATTGTTCTGTGTGAGCACAAAGATGTGCTCCATCTTTTGGCGATTCCACATAATACGACGAAAAATTGCCTTCCGGGTTTCCTCTCCATCTTACGTTACGCTTTTCATTTCAGTTATAATTAAATAAATAAATATTTAATTGAATTTTTTAAATAATCTTTTATCATGTTTTTATATCAAACTTAATATTTGTTTTTTTATTTCTTTCAATTAATCGAGTCAAGATAAAAAGGGTAGATGGAAAATAAATCAAGTTAGCTATGACTTGACAGCTACGTCTACCTATTAACGGCAGTTAATAGAGAAAAACATGATAAAGATTTGAATTGTTTTGTAGAATTTCCAATTGTATGACTTTTTTAATTAATATCATATGATCGTTGAGTTAAATAATGTTCAATTAGATTTAATTCTATTTACCTTTCTTCTTGAACATATACAGCGTGTTGGAGTTAGAATAGAATAATGTATGCCTCATAATCAACGCCTTCTATGACAGTAAATTATGTGTTAAAATAAACAAAAACAAAAATGGAGCCGGTTTTTCTATGTGTTTTCTTCAGAAGGTTAATAATTTATTTAAAATGTCGATGATAACTAATTCGATATTGAAGTTTTGCTTTGTGAAATACTATGTAAGTAAACAATATGTATGGATTGATAAGTGTCGATAGTTTCACTGTTACTATTTGAAATTTTTTAAATGAAATTATTTAATTTTAATAATTTTTATCGTAATGCGTACGTACGTACACAAGATATCGACTATTGGAAATTTTTAGATTTATTCGCTGTTTATGCACATTCTATTCTATTCTATATGATTTTATTTAATAGTTTAATTTATTTGATTTATTTCTATGTTGTATGTGATGTCTGTACATGTGTAGGTTACTTTCAGAATTATAATTATTATTATTCTACCACTTAAATTTCAATTTTTATTAATCTCGAGTATGTTATTTACATTATAAAATCGAGTTTGATAAAAGTTTTTCGATTCCAAGTTTTGTTTCATTACATGCATTAATTACCGACCGTAGAATCGTTATTGTAAATTACCTAGCTGCTGGTAAACTCGCATATTACCCAATTAGTTTGTTAATTTTAAGTTTAGGAATAATTTGTATATATATTTTTTATTATTATGAAAAAAAAGGTAAGATACAGTTTTTATCTTTCTCCTTTTTGCTGTTATCATTAATAATGAGAGATCCGCCGATTATATTGTATTGCCAACCATAAAATATTTCTGGAAATTCTGAAATCTTGTGGGAGAATTGGATTAAATATAGTAATAATGAGCAACAGCAATAATAATAAATTGACATTGAGTATCAGCATAATCGTTGAAGGAAATCTGGGTACAATAATATCATAAATTTTTATACTATACTAATCATTCGGACGGTAGTTATGACGCCACAAAATGTTGCATATGTGTTGCAACAGCTGTCAAGTTTATTATGTTAACAATAATGAAATAATTTTTGTAGTTCAGTATTGTTATTGATTGGGCCAGGATAATACATCAGTATTTAAAGTATTTAAAAATGTGTTTGTTCTTAAGATGAGAATTTTAGCTTTTTAACTTTTATTCAAACATTGTTATACGCAAGGTTTGGCAATGAGGCTTATTGTAAAATTTAGAAATGTCACAGTAATATTAATGATAATAACAGTGGAATTGCTCGCGGCTATTTTTATTCGTACTAGCCCGATTAGACAAGATCGCACATGCGCGCAAATATATTTGTAGGAGCTATCCATTCTTTTTTGTGCACACTATACAAATAGAAATGATTAGTATAGTAAAATGTTTTTTATAGATATGATATAATATGCGGGTTAGAAATTAGAAATGTTCTCACAATTACCCCTCGCACAATCAGTCAATCTGATCGCGATCATTGGTTTGATTTGATGAGTACTTTTAGAATAGATGTTTTATGTAATGTGTCAACTTATCTTCCTATATCTCTTATTTAATAAAATCAATATTCTGTACAACATCTTCAAGTGGATAACGTGACACCCCATCCATTCACTCGAGTGAGATAAACAGAAAAAAAAAAAACGGAAACTGAGAAAACATATTTAGTTTAACTTTCTATGCTAATTTTCTAGACGCTAATATAAAATACAAACTGTATTATTTACATCACAAATTTGAGCAGGAGACACATTTTAATTTGTTTAATTAAAAAAAATTCCATCTCGAAATTAAAATCGAATTGAGTGTGAGTCAACCAATAAGTTAAGTTGAAATGTTGCTAGCCCAATTGTGAATAATTTATTTTAATTTTTGTGCGTCCAACAACAAATAGATACAATTTGTTAAATAAAATGATAATTTCTTTAAATGGAGTTAAGGATTGTGAACTTGTATTGTTAGTATTATTATTGTAATTATGTATTCAGTCACATATCATATGTAGTACAGAATCAACAAAAGAAATTATTTTAATTGTTTTATGTATGTATTAAGTTAATAAATAGCATTGATGTTATTTGGGTGGACGCAATTTTTCCGGATTTTTTTTTGTATTCATTTCGGCTTTATTTAGGGAGGATTCTTAAAATTTAATATTTAAACAAATATGCATTCAAATAACGGGAACTATGGGTGTTCATGAGCATGCGCAGTTAGTCAAATAGCAATGGCAGGATGCATTCCGTGTACACTTATACTTTGCTCTATCTATTCACACCGTATAAATGTATGTCTTCTATCACTTCTCATTAATGAGTAAGTTTGTATCACAATACATCCACATAGTAGTCAAGCATTTAATATTACTACTCCGAATTATCGATGTTATGAAATTGTCTATACGATTTTCCTGTAGGTACAAAGCAACGGCACGGTAAATTAGAACAGACGTAACAAATTTTCAAACAATGGGTACCTTTTTTACAAGGTACAAATCGATACGCAATATTTTCAATGTAAACTTTCTCTCTCGTAAAAACATAATTCGTCAATATGTAATAATAATAATTAAGAGAAACAAAAAAAAAATGCAATGAAAATGGCGACTTTTTTTTAACGGTACGTATCAATATATATATATATAGGGTGGTCACTGGTCAATACTAATTTTGGACTTGAAAATTAATTGATGTCTGTCTTGTCTTGTATGGTTGCTCGAAGCAACTCATTTTAACTAGTAAAAACTAAGATCCGAGTTGTTTCCCAATCCACTTTATTATTATTATTTTTTTTAATGGAATATGCGTTACTTTTTCTACTCTAGTACTGTAGAAAGTAAACACTTCAAATTAGCTTCGTAAATCGCACATCACAAAATTCCAAGCCATTTAGGAAATAGAACACTCTCAAGTTTACTGACATTCGATGATTTTTATCGAGAAAAGCGCTACAAATTCCTTGGTCGACTAGTAATCGACCACCCTGTATCTCAAGTACTTAGGCCACGTGACTACAATATGCATACGTAATTTTTATTAACACTCCTTATAGAGTGTATCTGACTGTCTGTATAAGATACATGTATGGATGTACAAGTACGCAATATGTATTGTTAAATAAATCCAAAAACATTATATAATAACACTAGTTTCCATCTGTCTTAATTATCTCGATTAATTAATAAACGTTTTATTTTAATATTTACACATATTATACTTATTCAATAGAAATATGCTTGGTAATTGCGATTATTATTGCGCATCTAGAATGCAATTGACAGTTGCATATTAAGATGAAATCCACGGAATAATAATAACACGTTATTATTCTGAACAAAAACTATGCAAATTGGACGTACATCAAATATATTATTTTTATTGAAGAAATAATTAAATTTAATTAATCTACTATTCACTTCGTATTATTAAGCAAAAAACAATAGATTCATTAGCAGCTGATGAAAAATAATCTAATTCTATCATCATTTGTGACTGATAAACAATAAATCATGCTCATCTGGAAAACTTCTTTGTAATAAAGGATGTGACACACTTAATCGGGCACGGTGTCGATCAGCAAGAACAAAAAAACAATTGCAATCGAAATTCAAATTCAACAAAAAATATATTTTCTGTTTATATTATTTCAGACTGACAGTGAAGTCGCATGTGAAGAAGCGGCCAGTTTGACAGCTGAACAACAACAGCAAGATGATGATGAAGATGGTGGTGATGGCTTATCATATTGTGATTATCATGACTTACCACCGCCACCTGACGGTGGATACGGTTGGGTTGTCGTATTTGCTTCGTTCATGTGTAATATGATTGTTGATGGTATTGCATATACTTTTGGTATATTTTTAAGTCCAATGGTTGATTATTTCGGTGAAACAAGGGTATGTTGCAATGGTTGAGAATGAAAATTGATCTTAGTTTAATGCGCAGATGTTAGACGCCATCTTCTGCGTCGCGAACGCTACTCAGAAGATACTATTATTACATTAATAAATAGTATAAAATCGAAAAACTACGGTTACAAACGAATGGATACAACATGGCTGCACATTTTGAGCAACTAACGTCAATCAATACAATTTAAATATTTATTTTTCCTAATCGTTTTTATTTTGTTAATTAACTAATTGTTTTTATTTTAATTATAGGGCACAACTGCGTGGGTTGGTTCATTATTATCTGGAATGTATCTAAGTGCTGGTCCATTAGTTAGTGCATTAACCAATAAATTCGGTTGCCGTTCAGTTTGCGTTGCCGGCAGTCTAATATCAACAATAGCATTTGTATTATCAATTTTTAGTCCAACAGTAAATTGGTTAATGTTCATTTATGGATTTATGGGCGGCGTTGGATTTGGTATGATCTATTTGCCAGCTGTTGTTTGTGTTGGTTATTATTTTGAAACGAAACGTTCATTGGCCACCGGTATTGCTGTATGTGGTTCCGGTGTTGGAACATTTGCATTTGCCCCATTAGCCGATTTATTATTACAAACATATGGATGGAAAGGGGCGAATTTAATTTTGGCCGGTTTAATTTTAAATTGTGTGTTATTTGGTGCATTGATGCGCCCATTAACCTATCCGAAAGAATCGGGCGAAAAGCCATTATTGCAGAGAATGGCAGAGGAACGTCGAATTCAAATGGAACGTGGCAGTATTGGTGGTTCATATTTTATGGTCCAATTGCCAGATGGAACAATGGAGAAACGTTTGAAACAACCGCTCAATATCGATCCAGGTGTGTATGCAAAAAAACATACATAATAAGCAACAACTAAAATACATAAATAAAAATACCACAAACAACACATTCGAGATACGGCAAATCCAGCGAATGACTTGAGAATATATGATTCTTAGTTGCAGTTTCAGTTTTTGTAAAAGTGGAACAATGTATGAGTATTGCGCATGCTCTTTACAATTACAAACTAGTTTGAGGCCGAGTTGGAAAGAACTTCTTTGTTTCTTTTCTTTTTTTTAATCGATCGTTTATCAAATGGTTATATTACAAAATAAATAGCGACATTGTCTGTTGTTTTTTCTTAAATCTAGTAAACAATAAATTCCAATTAAAATAGTTTCTAAATAAATAGGAAATTATCTAATTCGCTGAAACGGCGGCATTCAAGGCTAATAATGAATAATTAAAAATTTTCTGTTTAAAAAACATCGTAATAAACACAAAATAAGTACATAATTATTATAAAATAATAACAACGATGCATTATTTATCCTCTGGTGACAATCCGTTGCAATTTGAATAAAATGGGAAGTGCGAAAGTGGATTTCCGCTTGACCGCTGATTCAACAAGTGTTGAAAAAATTAATATAATTGAAAATTAAAGCAGTCTACTATATTTATTTGGTTGTCATTTTCAAACGAATAACTAATTAACTTGTATTGTTACTATAATGTAATCATTAATGATCATTTTATCATTAATAATTTCATTGTTCATTTGTATCGTTGAATTGTTTAACATAAACAAGAAAAATCAAATCAATTAACATGATATGGTAAATTGACTGATTGGAAGGTACCTACAATATCAGTTTAAAGGTTTCTTTCATTAAAAATGTGTGGGAGGCAATATTGAAATAACTAGATTTTTTATTTTTAAAAAAAGCACTTAAAGTGATTCTGGTTTAATTACAAGTAAAAAAATTAGATAAAAAGAAAGAAAAACGCAAAATAGTTGTTTATGCAGTGAAACTAACAACGCTGCAGTTTACTCGAAATGGAGAATCTAAGAGAATTAGACGGAATGATCCCGTAAATTTGTACAATTTGGGCTACACAAAGAAACTCCGAAACTCTGGGAGTTTACGATATTCGTGTATCATTTTAACAATCATGCAATATATCTTTTTCGATGATAATACGAGCATAAACTACATATAGATCGTCCAGCAAATGAGAGTTAAATATTAAAAGTTTTCAACACACTTAGATAATATGTAAATATTAATGGACAAGGCATTTGAGCCCTGTCCATTCACTTATCAGCATACATTTCCATAATCATCTTTAAAACTTTCGAGCATTTAATAAAAAGTAGCAAAACATCGTTTTTCATTTATTCAAATGAGTTGTTCAACGATAATGTAATGCTAAGAGTTTTGATCCAGCTAAACTTTGGCTTGAAGTGGAAACCTAACACATTTTTATAACTACATTTAAATTCAATTTGTATTAAACTAGACTCTAAATACATACGAATATTCATTTTAGGTGTCCATTCAAGTTTAAATTTAGATCAATTAGCACCAGGTACACCAATCACTCCAATACCAACCGTACCAACATTACCAACAATTGCTGAAGTGAAAATAACTGACCAAAGTGGTGGCAGTTCAGGTAGTCCAAGTCCTGGTGAAAGTACCGCTGAAATTAAGCATCCACGTTTAGCTGAACTGAAAAGTCAGGCAGGCGTTGCGACAACACCACCAGTAGATGGGATTTCGAATTCGGCAACCATTGGGATAGCAACTAATAAAGATCCGAAAATGCCTAGAAATGCAAGTCAGCCGGCTTTCACTTCTCATATGCAAGGTGAGAACCAGTACACACAAGGTATTCTGTGTTCTTTTGTCCTTCGTTGTTATATTATTATGTATTAAATGATAAATTATATTTTAGGGTTACCTAAAAATGGTTCAGTGCCAACATTTGATAGAATACGAAAAACATCAATGAGTGAACGATTCAAACCAACACTAGATCCAATTAAATCAACTTCACGCGGAAAACTTCCATCAAATGCGGATATGAGAAAATTACGAAACACATCTACTGGTTCTTTTATTAGTCGTAATAATAATAGCGAAGTAATTAACCATTTATTTACGTCTATTTGCACCAGTTGGATTTGGTTTGGTAAAGCCAAGACGCAGATCAGTTTCCATAGCTAATAATTTAATACTTATGGACTGGACTGGACTGGACTAGATTTAATATGTGGACCAAAACGTGTTAACTTATCTTAAACTTCACCTAATGCAACTGGTGCAAATGTCCATTAATAAATTAATAATAATACATGTTGTGTTTTACTCATTTGATCATTTCAATTATTGATTGTACAAATTTTCGTTGAATATAAACTATCGTAAACTTTTAGATTGATGTTGAAAGTTTAGGATATACATCAAAACTGTCTTTATCACGATCTAAGAGTAATATCGTTCGTCCGTTATCAAGAAAAGATATTTTTTACTCCGGATCCATAATGAATTTGCCCGAATACCAGCAATCTCAGAAATCATTAACAAATTATCGTCAAAGTATTATGAGTATTCCAAAAATTAAACAAATGGATACTGACGGATCTCGTAAGTGTTAAGCAATGATATATAAGTTAGTGTATTATTGTATGATGATGACATTTAGATCATCTAAACGTTAAGATAGAAGTTAATCTATTCATAGATGTATGTATATTTCCAAGATAATAATCGATTTTCATTTGATAGCTGCAGATATTTGTCCATGCCTTGCATTACCAGATAGTTTCAAATCGGCCCTGTCTCAAATGTTGGATGTGAGCTTATTGAAAAATCCCGTTTTTATGTTGATTGCCATTTCAAATCTATTTGGTATGGCTGGTCTATACGTCCCATTTGTCTATTTAGTTGATTGTGCTATAGCCGATGAATTGGCAACAACACAGGCTTCATTTCTATTATCGATTATTGGTATAACGAATACAATTGGACGTGTTGCTTGTGGTTATTTTGCCGATTTTCCTCAAGTGAATGCTCTATTGGTAAATAATATTTGCCTAGTAGTTTCCACAGTGGCAGTAGCTGCAACACCGTTCTGTCATACATTCGCTGCATATGTTACAATGGCCATTGCGTTTGGAATTGCAGTTTGTAAGTCTATAGCATTAACTTTTCATTATTTTAATAGCAATTGATTTTGTGTTATTTTTTTCCAATTTCAGCTGGATATATTTCATTAACATCTATTATCCTAGTCGATTTATTGGGTTTGGATAAATTAACAAATGCATTCGGTTTACTTATATTGTTTCGCGGTGTTGCTGCAATTGTTGGTTCGCCATTGGCCGGTGTCCTTTATGATGCCACTCAAAGATACGATTTACCATTTTTTGTTGCTGGTGGATTATTTGCTATTGCAGCAATTACCAGTTTTCTTGCACCATGCATGAAACGATTCGCTAAAGAAGAGGAAACACCGCAAGGGGAAGGCGATGCTTTAACACCAATAGGTAAGCAACCAGTTATTACAACACAAAACATACATAACGTTGATTTGTATTCATTATCAATGAAATAGAATATATATTTTCTAAATTAATTACAGATGAAGATGAAGAAGAAGATGAACCAATCACAATGGGCCAAGGAAATAAATCGACAGTACCAAAAATTATTGAAACTGCTTCTAGTCCAACAGCAGAAAAAGAAATTAAACAAATCGAATCAGTTCTCTAATTATACAATATGAATATGGATGAATTAGAAGTCAATAATCATATTACTTTTTATATATTATTGGAAATTTACTCTTTTTTTTGTCTTAATAAAATTTTTAGGTATAATAATATTATGTATACATATAGGTTTGTTCAAGGTAGAATGTGAACTACATATTCATAATTTTCACATTATCGATTATTTGTAGAATGACATTAAACATTTTGTAATAAATTTAAATGTAATTAAAAATACAAAATAATTTAATTACATACCCTGTATGTAATGTGCAATTCACATCTTGCTTGTGAGACGAACCTGATATAAAACTGATTCAACGATAGGTTTTAAGTAAATAAAAAAGCAATGGATTAGTTCTGTCCTAACAACTACATATAATTCCGAGTAGAACAAAATTTGCGTGATGGCGAGAGTTGACGAAAAATGGTCAATAAAATTGGACAATGCAAAACAATTTCAATATTGATATACACATTTTATACATGAACAATTTTTAATTTTAATGGCGGCCAAAATTATAGTTTTACTTCAGTTGTGATGAAATTAAAAATATATAATTTTTCATATATTGTTCAGAGAAAGAAAATGGAACAGTCAATTTTTATGTTATAAGTGTACATTTTTTCTAATTTAATGTTTTTCTTCTTTTTTTTTGTATATTTTGTAAAAGCAGTTGAAAGGTAAATGTAAAACATACAGCCACCTGTTGTACAATCTAATTTTAATTGTTAATTATTGATATTAGCATTAGGGAAGTACTTACCATAGATAATCATTGTAGAGGGTAAACTGAAGCCTGGATTAGAAATCTGTTTGTGTCAGTGCGTTCTTTCTAATGCCATTTGCTAGAATTTCTTTATAATTATTATTTTTAAATATTCAAATGGAAGTTTGAAATAAATGTGATATAATCAATTACTAATAATTAATGTTCAATTTAAATTATTAAGCAATTATTAGGTGCTCTTAAATCTATGCAATTAAGAAAAAATAAACAGTTTTTTGTATACGGCCAGATAACATCACAGTTCCAGCTAAAATAAATTTATGTAAGAATTAATTGTATGACAATATGAAATAAGAAGAGAATAACAATAAACAGAGAAAATTACCAATTTGTTATTTATGCAATACTTCTATAAGAAACAAAAAATATTAACCGAGTAGTATTTTATTTTACTTAATTATCTAATTTAAATTTTAAAAATAGAGCTTTGTGCCGTTGTGTAATATTTAACTTTTTATTCCCGTGTACATAAATATGTATGTATTTAATTTCTATTATTTTTGTTTGATTGTATATTCTTAATGGATAATTATCAATAATGAACGAAAGTGTATTAAATTAAATTGAAAAAAGAATTAGTTTTTCTTAATTAAAATACTGATGGATAATGATGCTCAGTGTTTGACAGTGTCAAACCGTCACTAGTCAAGATTTTATGGTTGCCTAATAATCCGTAAAGAACTTTTAATCTTTCTCTGAAATATAAACCTTACCACTTACAATAACACAAATAACAAATGCATTTTACAAGTTGCAATAAATGAAATGAAGATTATGTAATGAAAATTTTAAATAAAAATTATCGGCCTTGGCAAGATGGTCAAAACTCTTAGCCAATTTTTTTTTGTACAAAGCGAATTTCCTATTTTTGATTGGTTCTAATTTCACGTGACTTAAATGTTTTAAGTTTTTATTGGTCGAATTTTAAAATTTCAAACTGATTATTGTGGCAATGATGTAATACCTGTCTAACCCTAAAACAATAATAAATTGAATTAAACAAATCCATTTAAAAAATATCTGTCAGACCAAAAAATTATGGAAGCATTTGTAAAAGGTGTGTTCAGACAATTCTCTATAACTTCGAAATTAAATAATGGAACAGCCACCACTCATCGTCGTTTGATTAAATTTCGACATGGGCCCCAGGCACAACAAACGAACTCAAGTCCATCAACACTTACAACTACTACTACCAGTAACACCCAGGTATTTATAAGAAGTTTATAGAGTATTTATCGGAAAAACTGACATCGCCTTTGTTTTAATTAAACAGAAAAGTGCGGGTGAAGCAATATGGGATTTTCAGATACCTGCCCGCTGGCGAAGGCCTGTTATTAGCGAGGAGGAATGTGCTATTATTAATAATGGCGGCCCTTTATAAATTATTATTAAAATATATAGAAATAGTTAATAATAAATTAAAGTTAATTGTCTACATGTAAATAAAGGTTTAGATGTGTAATAGAAATAATGTTTTATTTATATAATAAATAGTTAATATATACTACAGCAACTTAATATATATTATTAGTTAATTGAATATCAAAGTTTTAGGCGAAGTTAAATTGTCCTGTTTAGACAATATTAGATAATATAATCTGACTTTATAAGAATTGCCGCCACTAGATAAGTGTTTTAATTACCAAACCTGATATTTTTGAAAACAGTTTAGTTGTACACATTTAAGGAAGCTCCGTTACTCACTCTGCATCTTGTCTAGCAAACGAAATCAAAATGACGAATTATCAAATGGCCGAAGCTTGGCAATTAATGTTTATTTCGTAACCCGTAAAATTACTCAAAACTATTATTTTTTTTTATAAATCAACAAAGTGATTTATAATGATGGTAAATTATTTGGTGCCTACACAGTACATCCAAAGTAAGTAAATAACTATTTTGTTGTCAAATACTAGTAAAAATTAAATTTATTTAACAATTACAGAAATTACGTATTGGGAAAAGCAATATTTACATGCGTTTATCGATGTTCGATAATACCTAATTAATCGCACGCAATTTTAAAGGTCCATTTCATTTAAATAGCATCACTTTTTTAATTTTCCTCAGTAAAAATCATCAGAATATAGCCATCGCAGAGCAGTGTCTCAGTAAGCTGTTTTTCTACATCTAAAATTTGTCTGCATTAATGATAGATTTCATTTTATTCTGTTAGTTCTAAAGCATCAAAATGAAGGTACCTTCATGGTTTACTAAAGAGTTATTCCAAAATGTAATGAGAACATTCTTTAGTAATTCATCAATTGAAGTCATATCACTTTATTCTCAAGATGCTATACCAGCCGGTGAAAACTATACAAGTGACTTATTTAGAACTACAATTAGCTTTCGTGATAACAAGAAGTAAGAATTTCATTTGCACGACATAATCTTGGTTATTTTTTACTTTTTAATACTTATTTCAGCGAGAACAATCAAACTGTATCGGTTATTGTAAAATGTCGAAATGAAGATGGCGGTGTAAAAGAGGATTTAGCAAAAGAATTACATTTATTCGAAAAAGAAAGTGAAATGTTTAGTAAAACGTTTCCTGCAATGTACGAAATTTTAGGTATCAATCATGATCATATAAATTAAATTATTAAATTGCATTGCATGTTCTACCAGGTTTAATAAAATACTATATTTAAATATCTAGGTGAGAATTACACACTATCATCAAGATGCCTTTACACTAGCCTTAGTCCACATTCGATTATTATTCTGGAAGATCTAACCACTTTGGGTTTCAAAGTATTACCACGCCATATCGGTTTTGATTTGCAGCATTGCTTTTTGGTTGTGGAAAAAATGGCTTTAATGCATGCAGCATCAGTTATAATGTATGAAAAGGTAATGTTCAACATTTTATGAGTAGATGGCGCCACTAGAAAAAATTTATAGCGAAGTCGAAACGGTTCAAAAGTCGTTCACGAATTGTATTATTATAATCCACTAGAATAATAATTAATTATATGTATTAATTGTATTGTATGTCAGCAATTGGACATCGAGTAGTTTAGGTTTCGATCATTTGAATGCTACTTACTTT